>OY987255.1:29086461-29189080 GCA_963920725.1 Rhamphomyia laevipes
GTTTTAATTTTTCTTAAAAATTTCTTCGCTTTTTGTAATAATTTAAATTTTTAAAAATATTGCTGAAATCCAGTAGAATTGAAAATATAAAATAAAAATATTTTTCAAATTTATATTCAAGAAATTTTCGGTACGCATACTTTCATAATTTATATATTTTCAAACACAAATACTATTACGCAATACTCATTCGCAATACTACTCATTTCATTAGATTTTGTTATTGTAATCAATCAAAAGATGGTTTGATAATAATGCTTATATTTCCTAAACTACTGGTCGGAAAATACCCTTTACGCGGACTTTTTTGTAGGGAATTGAACTACCTTTATTAATATATATAAAAAAAAATAGGTCATCGCTGAAAAAATGGAAATATTTACTTTAGAAGATGAAGTAAATTTTATATGCAAAATATTCATATATTCCATATATGTACTATGTATATGGAATTTTGCTTTGAATATTGAGCATAAAAAATATTAGAAAGCTTTTTGATGTGAAATTTACTCAATCTGAAAGCTATTTGTTTTGAAAGAAACTCAATTCTAAAACTTTTCTGAAACCTTAGCTAAACACGTGGTTTCTGGGGTACTACAAATTGAAATATTTTAAATATATTTTTTCCAAAAAGAGGTATATGATTTGATTACTCTGGATATATTTCTTTGTGCTTCTGTTTTTTTCCCCTGTTCATTTTTTCTTGCTCATTGAGCAGCATTTTTACCAAAAAGTTCGCGATTTTTCACTGATTTTGTATGGGCTGCTCATTCTTGCTCATTTTTTTGCTTGCTCATTTTTTTGCTTGCTCATTTGCCGTAGAACATACATATTCTAACTACTGGTGATGGTCAATATTTTGTATATTGAAATTTGAGAGTCACCAAATGTATGAGAAAATTTATTGAATATTTCCTAATGTAAACACGCAAATTATGCATAGTGCATAATTTATGTATTTTAACGGAAATATTCAATTTATTGGATTTTAAAAAACCAAAAATATAGAAATTATGCTGAGTGCATAATTTATGTATTTTGATAAAAAAATATATATTTTGTTTGCATTTATTGCAAACAGATGATGTGACGATTCGTATACCAATTTGTATCATATTGATACAAATCGTCACAAATTAATAATGATTATGAGGTTTTACAGGGTGCCTCATAACAAAAGCCATTGGAGTGTAAATCTGAATTATAATTATGAAATCATTTTGGCCTTTCATTTGCACTAAGATTATACGATCACTTTTAGGAATTATGCTAGCTATAGACTTTTTAACCTTAGTAGATATTAAAAATCCTACACCTTTTCTGTGATCATCGCTTTGACCGGAATATACAAAATAATTTTCATCTGTACAGATCCCATTGCTGTCTTTCCAGTGGGTTGCACTGACACCCAGAATATCTATGTTTAATCTCTTTTTCCCTATTTCCAGGTTTCAGCTTCCCGGATTCCAAGAAACTCCTCACATTCCAAGTTGCTATGTTATACTTTTTCGTGTTTTTATTAAAGCTCTTGCTGTTGATGATGTTATTATTGATAGAATTGTTGTTATGGATATAATTATTTTTGTTGTTGTTGTTCGATGATGTTTACTTGGTAACGTCGTATAAATGAGGTGGATTCGTGGATTCCCGTTGTCTTCCTCGTTATAATTTTGTTTTTATTAAATTATTTCCGAATTATCAGTCTCGTTAACCTTTTCCGTATTACTCTAGGTCTAGTTCACTAGCTATTAGCAACTATTACCCTATCCAGTATTTTATTAAGTGATTTGCGGTCACTCGATTTTTTCGTTATTCTTCAAGAACTATTTGTTCTTCTTGTAATGTTATTGTTACTTTTAAGTATTTTTACTATTCTGATTTATTAGGTGACCTGTTTCTTTTTTGGTTATCACCTGATATTATATTTTAATTTTCCTCTTGGTGAACTTGTGTTGCTTCTAATGTTTTTTTTTTATTTATTCACAAGGCTTATTAGAATTGGTCTAGAATTGTTTAATGATAGCTCGGCATTATTAACTCTAATATTTGCAAAAACACAATAATCCGTCTAACAGCACTTTTATGGCCCAAATACATGTCCGTTTTTAGGTGCGTTGAGGCATCTTTTGCTGCAAATATTATTTAGAACAAATTGGTTTTCTATGTAACTGATATGGCTGCAACGCACTGCGTTGCGCCGAAGCAAGATAGCTCTATTACTAAATTTTCCTGCTCGCCGGCAATGCTGCCACAAGAAAAATTAAAAAAAAACATCAGACAACTGTGAAGAAAAAAATATTTTTTGACATTAGTTATTTTATTTAGTGAGTATAAATGGTTCAAACAAGCTCCACTGAAGGACGCGACGGACGCAACGGACGGACAATAAACGCATAAGAATTTTCGATGGAGCAAACTCAACAGTTGAGACGGACACATATTCTTCAATGGCAGTTTATAAACAATTTTTTTTTCTAAACAAAACTATGTACTTATACTTTAAATTAATTTTTCACACTCAAAATTTTTTTTAGAATAACCTGTGTTTATTGGCGAAACTACTTAATTCCTCTGCTACAGTTTTGGTGCCTTTCACGATAATCTTCCTCTGTGTACACGTTCACTTTTATTTGACACGTTCACTTTTATTAAATCATTCATCATGTTAGCTGTAAATTTTATTTCTTTTTCGCTTAGTGATTGTTTCAGCTCTGCATAGTTTTTTATGTTGCTGCATATTATTGGTGGTGGTTTGTGCTGTTTTTTTGTATGTTTGGTTGGTTGGTTTGTAAGGGGTGACGGAATCAAGGTCCTTCGCGCACTTGAGCCTATTGGCCCGTTGTACCCCCCCGTCGACGGCCGATTAAGTTTCTAGCACGTCGACCCATCCGACAGCTCTTACGAATGAGTTAATCTTAGCCGGCTTAAAGGTACCTGCTTTCATCAAGTCTGTCAAGAAATGATGATCAAGATGTTTTAACCGTTTATTATGTATCGCAGGACATTGGTATAGGAGGTGTTCTACAGTTTCATCAACTTCATCACACCCTCTGCAACAGGATTCTGATCTACCATAGTTAGGGTGGTATTGCCAATTTTTGGGAGTATTAGGCTGGGACTCCTTCTTTTCCGAGTGAAGAGACAAAGCTCAGTTTTATCCGGGTTTACTTTTAGTCCGTTCTTTGTTGCACAGCTAACAACAATGAATATCGCACTTTGCATAAGCTCGGTTAGCGTTGTCTCATATTTACCAGTGACTAGAATCGCCAAGTCATCTGCATAACAGATGATATGGTATCCGACAACTCGTGTAAGAGGTCATCGATGACAAGTAGCCATAAAAGAGGAGATAGAATGCCTCCTTGCGGAGTTCCATTCCCGGCATGTCCATTTCTTAACGAGCCACCGAAGTTTGCAGTTAATAATCTATTACGAAGCATGAAGCCTATCCAGTTCACAATTTTACTGTCTGCGCCTTTTCGGCTTAGACAACCAAGTATTGATTCTGAGTTAACATTATTAAAGGCACCTTCAATGTCAATGAACATTCCCAAAGTGGCGTTCTTTTGTATGAATGATTTTTCAATAATATATGTTATACTATGCAGAGCCGAATCAACAGACCTGCCTTTACAGTAGGCGTGTTGAAAAGAAGATAACGATGAAATTGGGATTGAGTTCCTCAATTCCGTTTCAATGATTCTTTCCATAGTTTTTAAAAGGAAAGAGGTCAAACTAATTGGCCTATATGCTTTTGCTGAAGCATAATTAGTTTTGCCGGGTTTAGGTATGAAAACTACCTTTGACTCTTGCCATATTTTAGGAATTTAGCTCAGGTCCAGACATGCGGTGTAAATTTTACACAATCTGTCTATTAGTTCTACATTCGCGTATTGCAGGAGGGCTGGGTAAATACCATCTATACCTGGTGATTTAAATGGTTTGAAGGACTTAATTGCCCAGCTAACCTTTTCCCGTGTGAATAGTTTAGCCGCATTCAATGTGGATTGTCTATAATCCCTTGAAAGTGAGTCACGATTCTCACTACCCGAATAGTCCAGGCATCCTGGAAAGTTAGATTCGAGTAGAATTGCAAGTGATTCTTCAGGTGAGTCACTTTTCCTACCGTCATCATATTCCAGAAGTTCTGGTTGTGTATGCGTTTTTGAGAGAATTTTCTTTAATCTAGCGCCTTCTGAAACATTTTCGATTTGTTCAGTGAAATTTTTCCATGATTCTCTCTGGGCTTTTCTACAAAGAAGTTTGTACTCACGTAGAGCAGATTTGTATTTGTCCCAGTTATCAACTGAATTTTAATTTTTTGCTCTGTTAAAGAGTCTCCTAACCTCCTTTCTAAAGTTTAGGATTGGACCCGTCAGCCAGACTTGTTTCCTATTGTTCCTATCTTGCTTTTTTGGACATGCTGTCTCAAAAGCTCCTCTAAGTGAGGCTGTTAGGTTTCCGACTTCTAATTCAATATCTGTAACCCGATTAAGATTTTCCACAGGGGAAAAATTATTTAACCTATCATCTAACTCTTCCTTATACTGTTGCCAGTTTGTTTTGGAAGGATTTCTGAAGTCAATATTTTGGTGTGGGACTGATCCTAATTCAAAGCATATCCATGCATGATCCGAAAAGGATGGCTCGTCCGAGACTTGCCAATTTAGAACTCTATCATGGATATTCTTTGTGGCCAAGGTTAGGTCAATTACTTGTTTTCTAAGTTTGTTAATAAAGGTTGGTTTATTACCTTTATTGACAATATACAATTCACTACTAAGTAAAAATTCTAGAAGTGACTTACACCTTTCATTGCAATCCGTGCTTCCCCAAACTTCATGATGAGCATTGGAGTCGCAACCAATAACCAGCTGTTTGTCCTTTGATTTTGAGTATTCCACTATTTTCTTCATATCCGTTGATGGTGGTGGATATGATGAGTCGTACGGTAAGTATCAAGAAGCTAACATTTTCACTGCGGAGTGTATCCCATCCCTGGGATTCCACAGGACTGCAACGTTGTCCTTACTACTTATCTGTGGAATAAAACTCAATTTAAAACCTTTTCTAGCGACTATACAAGCTCGTGGTCTACCTGTACCTATGTCGTAGAATAATTGAAAGTCACTTGCACTCCAACCAAGAATCTTGTCATCTTTGGTCCAGGGTTCTTGTATTAGTGCAACATCTGCTTTTCCTTCAAGAAGGTGGTCTTTTAATTTATTCGTAGCTACACAGCTGCGGTGAAGGTTAGCTTGTATAATTTTCATGCTAATTTCCTCCGCCCTGTGCCGCATCTGTCGTAGTGTCTTCATGTGACTCTACTGCACCTGTAAAAATAGCCGTAATGTTAAAGTCTTCACTGGTTAAGGTATCCTCATCAGATAAACTGTTGAGGTCTGTACCAACCTCGGACCCTAACATTCCTAAATCATTAACCGCCCCAAGCAAAGAATCTAAATCACCATCAGCTTTGCTTGGATTGGTAGCTTCAAACACTTCTTCTTTTTTGTCATCTGTTAAAGGGAAAGTCATTTGGATCTTCCTGGATAGATAGTAAATCCATCCAGAAACATTTTTGAGAGTCACCAGGGACTCGTTTGGAATTCCCAATACCAGAAGTTGACCTTCTGCTTTAATTTCTCGATGGTAAACTGTCCAGGATTGTGTTCTTAAGTTTAGATCCTTATTAAGAAGGTTAACATACTTGAGAACTTCCTGGGGTTGCCTAGATTCTTCAGGGAGCCATAAAAACGCCTTGTTGAGCCTAGGTACCTCATTTTTGCCAACAACTTGGAGGTCTGAATCTTGCCACAGTTTACCATCTTGTTGAACCATCTTCTTTACAAATTCTACCGTTTCAGAATTTTGGCAAGTAATTCTGAATACATCGCCAGAAAATCGGCTCCACTCAAATCGTGGTATAAAGCCATCTGGGTCAGTCATCAGAGCAGTTATTTGCCAAAATTCAAATTTTTCCTTTAGGATATTTTGGTTTTCCAAAAGAATCTTTCCTTCAGGATGGACTTTATCTATTATTGCAATCTTTAATCTGTCGTCAATTTCATTGCTGGCCATGCCGCTTACCGGAAGCACTGGCTTATCGCATTTGACTTTAGTCTTTTTTGCAGCAGAGAGCTCATCTTCTTCTGACCTATTGCGCTTTTTATTCAGGGGTTCATTCTGAATGGTTACGCTGCCAGAAGTTGAAGGCTGATTCTGAACTGCCTTTTTTTCCCTAAGAAGGGAGTATGCCTCTTCTTTGGACTTCCCCTCTTTAATCCATCTAGTTAGCCATTTCCTGTCTGTGCCACTCAGATAAAGCTTTGTGGTACTGGCCGGATTGTTGGCTTTTTTCATTTTATCATCTCGTTTGCCTTTAGAGTTAGCCGTGGTCTGTTTGATCGTTGGTTTTGCTGGCGACCTCCCCTTGAAGAGTGGAGGCCCGCCGGCAGGCGCAATAACTGCCGACGTTTGGTTAGATATCCCTAACCGGTTTAAATCTTTTGTGTTACTCATTCGTTTTTTTTTTATTTTTGTTTGCGTTTTATACCTGCCGCCAGGTATAAATAAAAAGGCCGCCCTAACCTGGGGAACAGACGCCTACCTGCACGTTTGGCATCAAACCAACTGTTCCACTAGGTGTGCCAGGTTTCCAGGAGCCACCACGGGGAGGTGAGAGTAGGAATTGAGGAAAAATTGTTTGCATAGTAAACTAGCCGACAATCCTTCCCCCTTTGACCCCCTTTTTGTATGTTTAATGATGTTGTTGTTATATTACCATTGGGTGGTGTCGGTGGAGTTTTTTTATTTGGAATACTATTACTAAGTGTACCATTTGTTTGTGGGTAGTCAAAACCAGTACTCATGAATTGAGATGAAGGAGCCAAAAGATGGAACCTATTTTGCTTTCTTGGTAAGTACTCACCGGATGTAGAATTCGTATTTTCGGAAATTTTATTATTTTTGTTCAATTTTCTGTCTATAGGTGAAGGTCTATGTGTGTTCCTGACTTTGTTTACTTTTTTTCCCTGTTCTTATTTCTTTCTTGGAGCAACCATTCAGTTTCTTTTGCAACTGCATTGGTTGTTGGTGGAGGCTGTTGAATTTATTTGGCTTGGAGTGCAAATATTATACTTTTCAGTTCTAGTATTTCTCTTTTAGCCTGCTTTAGATCTGATTCTAGATAATTTTTTTGTTATTCTCCATTGTTTTTACTCTAGCTTCTTCCGAGAAAGACTTCTTTTTTTATGTTTGTAATTTCCTATTTTTTCTTGTGCTGGTGACTTACCATCAATTTCGTAGTTTTCTATTTTCTCGTAGTTTTTCCGCTGCAAACATGTTAAAATCTATCAGCGATAGTGACAGTGATCTTGTTCTCTTACTTATTGGCGAGTTAAGCTTTTGTTTTGATTTTTCTTTATTTACTGCTGTCTCTTTTTGGTGGTCTTCACAGGTTACATTTACATTTTCACTTGGTGGTGTCCTTCTCATGGTGCCACTTCTCTTAAATGGATTACTGATCAAAGTGTTAGTTGGTGTTAATTGTTGGTTACCATTGTGTTTTTTTTTATCTTTATTTTTATTTTTATTTTTGTCCACTGGCGACTTAGTTGCCTTATCTTGTAAGACACCCAAGCCCTCGCCGCCGGCCGTGGAAACCGACGACACTTTGGCAGATATCCCTGCCGTTGTGGTATTTAGTTGGGATTCCATAATTTTTCTTTTTTTTACATATTTTAAACCTACTACCAGGTAATATACCTACTACTATAACTGCCGCCCCTCTGGTGTACAGACGCAGACCAGGGAGTCGCCCAATGTGGGACAGACGCTTCTGGATTTTGATTCCGCCTCACTCGTTTGTTCACTGACCCTAACTACACCAACGGGGTTGGGTACCAGTTCTTTCGTACGGGTTGCTCAGTTTAACAGGGGTACCACGTGAAGGTGAGTTCGGCGTAGTTTAGCAGAGGCTAGGTTGAAGTAACAGGAACCCTTCAACTATATTCGCATACTTAACCATTTCTTCACCATATAGAACACAGAACCAAAGTGTTTTTTTTTTAAATCTGTACCGGATCCATCATCAACATCACCAAAATCACTTAGATTATCATCAAATTTTAATGTTGATGCATTTGTTAAATCGCTATTATGTTCTTCTAGCATTGGTATTTGACTTGGTAAACTACTGGTTGCCCATAAATATAAATCAATTGTTTTTTCTGTACATTCAGCAATAAAACGTACAAATGGCCGATATCACCATCATTAGCTAATTGTAAAAAATCATAATATTTATGCCGTTGTTGTTTTGGTATTATTAAGTGTCAATCCCACCAAAAACAGAAACTTTTTTTTGTTTTTTTACTTTTCTGTTCAAGTTTTAACATTGCACACCCACCAAAAACCGAAACAGAAACAGAAAAACTATCTTTTTTGACAACCAAAACAGCAAATTTTTTTCATAATGTCATGGCTGCAAACGAAATTTGATAGAAATGTGCGTCTGCAAACTTCTGCAAACAGAAATTGAAACTTTGAAAAAAAAAGTTTCATTTTCTGTCCGATAAATTGAAAAACAGAAAAATGAAAAATTCGAATTCTGGAACAGAAAAAATATAAAATCATTTTTTATAAAAATAAAGCGATTTCAAGCAATAAAAATAAATTCGACAACTGTTGTTTGTTATTTTATTTTATTTTACAAATATTTTTAGCTGGAAAACCCTTTAAATTGGAAAATATCGGAGGTTTAAAAAATAAAAAAAAAGTTTCTGTTTTTGGTAGGATTGACCCTTTAAGGGTCAATCCCACCAAAATCAGAAACAGAAACTTTTTTTTTTATTTTTTAAACTTACGATATTTTCCAATTTACAGGGTTTTTCAGCTAAAAATATTTGTAAAATAATATAAAATAACAAACAATATTTGTCTAATTTATTTTTATTGCTTGAAATAGCTTTATTTTTATAAAAAACGATTTCATATTTTTTCTGTTCCAGAATTCGAATTTTTAATTTTTCTGTTTTTCAATTTATCGGACATAAAATGAAACTTTTTTTTTCAAAGTTTCAATTTCTGTTTGCAGAAGTTTGCAGACGCACATTTCTATCAAATTTCGTTTGCAGCTATGACATTATGAAAAAAATTTGCTGTTTTGGTTGTCAAAAAAGATAGTTTTTCTGTTTCTGTTTCGGTTTTTGGTGGGTGTGCAATGTAAAAACTTGAACAGAAAAGTAAAAAAACAAAAAAAAGTTTCTGTTTTTGGTGGGATTGACACTTTGCAGGCGGATAACCAGCTCTCATTAATATTGTATTCATTAATAATGTCAAAAAATATTTGTCAAAAATTATTTGTACAATGTCAAATAATATTTTTTTCTTCACAGTTGTCTGAAGACGCAGTGCGTTGCAGCCATGTAATTAGTTACATAGAAAAGCCATTTGTTCTAAATAATATTTGTAGCAAAGGATGCCTCAACGCACTTAAAAAACGCACATGTATTTGGGCCATAAAGAGTAAAATGTTTAGCTGCAACGTTGCCCGTGAACGCACCCATTTTGTATCGCAATTTTTTATATATTTGGTTTGTTACATTTAATGACATTTGACGTTTATTTTTTGGTCAATCTGTTTCTTTCCAAATCTGTCTGTAAGTATATTTCTTATCCATTTTGGATATTATATATTTCAATTTTATTTTAATTTTAAACATTATTTTTCAAGGGCAACATTTAAAAACAATAAATTATATAGAAATATATAATTTTATCGTACTAAAAAATTCGCTGTTATATCAATTTATTTCCATTTAGAAAATTAATTAAAGTTTTAAAAAAAAAACATGTTATCATCTTTTACGAAACGTCCAATTCTCCATGCCATAACGACAAATATTCGCACATTTGGAATAACACCTCGCAGACATGAAATATTTAAAATTCAAAGTCAGGAAGATTTTGATTTAAAAGTTACCAAAAGTGATAAACTTGTAGTTGTAGATTTTTTTGCGACGTAAGTTTATTATAGTAACCAATTACCAAATTTCATGTTTATTCATATTTATTTAAACTAGATGGTGTAATCCCTGCAAAATGTTGACCCCGAGAATTGAATCAATAATTGGTGAAAAAGCGGGTGCTGTGAAATTGGCTAAAGTTGATATTGATGAACATAGTGAATTAGCATTGAATTATGATGTTGGCTCGGTACCAGTTCTAATTGTAATTAAAAATGGAAAAGTACAAAATCGTTTAGTAGGTCTCCAAGATACAGATAAACTGAGAGCATGGGTCAACCAAGCTGTCGAAGCAGCTAAATGAAATAGCAGTTAATAAATTTAT
This sequence comes from Rhamphomyia laevipes, assembly GCA_963920725.1. NCBI lineage: Eukaryota > Metazoa > Arthropoda > Insecta > Diptera > Empididae > Rhamphomyia > Rhamphomyia laevipes. The sequence goes on from OY987255.1 coordinate 29,096,815, forward strand.
TTAAGAATACATACAATAATATTTCTTTTAGGCAAGCAAATTATTCGAAAATATTTTTTAAAGATTTCACGAAAAAATCGAATTAATTACTGTTATGTGAATAATTTTCAAGTAATAAATTTTTGGACTTTATTTTATTATATTAATTTTTTCTAAATCAGAAAATAAAAAATTGTAAAAAATACATGAATGGTAAAAATATATAGTATTCACAAGTTATGAGAAACGTAATAAATTGTTTTTAAAAAAAAATTACATAGATCACAAAGTTTTTTTTTTTCATAAAGCCTTTTACATTTTAATTTTTATGTTATCTTCAAAATTTTTTAAGATAACATCTTATAATAAAAAAAAGTTATCTCCATCAATTTTAGTGTCCATTATAAGGATTTTGTTCGATAGAATTTTATATAAAATTATAAAGTTTCATTTTCTACTGATGTTTATTAAATTTTTTAGATGATATCCATTGAAGTCGTCAATTTTATTAAATGCGAATTATCAACTTCAATAGGTAAGTGAGGATTGTCAACCTTACTTTCGGATGAAATCGTTCTTAAATCAATAGGTTTATCAGTAATTAAAACTGATATATTGTCCATTTGCATCTCTGCCTTATCATCTAAATTTAAATCATTTATTAAGGAAGATAGAATAATTTCTGTTGAACTTGAACCATCATCTTTTTCGTCATTTTTATTCTCTTTTGAATTTTTTTTTATATTTTTTTCTAATTGTATCGGTGATTGTTTCGAAGGCATTCTTGCTTTTAACTTCAACTTTTCGACATATATTTCAACTTGAATCTCAGAAAATGTTTTCAGTTCTATAGGTGTTAAATTTGGTTGGCTATTATAAGAAAGTAATACTGTCCGTGGTGTCTCTTTATCACTTAAAACAATTTTTGCATCAACTTTCTCGCTACCTTTTGGATATTGTATACGCATAGTGTGGCCACTATCAATTAAAACAACTTCCATTGAACCAGTACATAGTTCAGAAATAGCTGCACGCATTAGAATTGATTTTTTGGATTTAACATAATGTAAGAAATATAAATTGCAGCTATCTTCACCAGCTAGTTTTGCAGTGTATTTTTTTTCATTACAAATTGCAGTTATACTCTCCAGTTGATTAGGTACACGCGCTGGTGGTGGCGTATAGGAAAGCGCAGCACTTAGTACTCTGTAAAATAAAACATAATTTTGATATTTATAGTATCGAAAAGATAATTAGCTTTGTTAATATTTGTTATATAAATTGTATAATCTATACAAGGTTTGACAGTTTTACATTAAGAAATCAATTAAATGGTTAACGATTCGGTTATGTTAAGTAAAATACATACCAATGTTTAAATTTATAATGTTTTCAGTTTAAATTTCGGATTATACTTAAACTATCCAGTTAGAATAATTTATGGCAATAATTTTGTAATTAATATATATATATTCGATAAGATAAAATAATTTGAGTGTTTGATTTAGTAATTATAGAACAATTACGATTATAGAATGACAATTGTACTCTGAAAATGCATAATGTATAATGATCCTGGAACGATTTGGAAGAATATGCAAATTTTCGTTAGAGAAAAAAAATAATTTGTATTCAGAATAATTTATGCATGACACAGAGGCAAAAATAATAAATTATTATACGAAATATATATGACCCAATAGAAAATGACTTAGGGCCGTTTTTTCAATGAAAGTTTAAACTTAAGTATAACTAAACCGAGTTTAAATTTAAACTTGGTTTAAATTATGATTCGTTTGCTCAATAAAAATTTATCCTAGGTATAACTAAACTGAGTTTAAATAAAGGAAATATTTATTTCCCAGGGAAATTTAAGTTTGCTATAGCAATACCGGCAACTTTGACAATTGATTTTTTTAAAAAATTAATACTGCCTATTTGTTTATGTTTTTATGGTTGTGAATTTGTGGTAAAATATAAATGTAAAATAATTAAATAAAAAAAAAACAATGGAGTCCCGAAAAAGATGCCCAAAGTACAGTAGTGTAGAAATAGATAAATTAATTAATAGTGTAAAAAAATATAAAAATATAATTCAATGCAAAAAAAACAGATACTATTTCTTCCAGAGAAAAGAGAAAAAATTTCATTTATTAAATTTAGCACGTATTGTACAGTTCTTTTTGACAACCGAAATCTAGCAAAGAAATCAAAGTCATCCCATTTATTAAAATGGTCAATTATTTCATTAAATGTTTTTGGACGCCGGGCTTAGTTTAATGTGTTTGTAAAATTTATAATGTCCTCATCAGAGCTCCAACATATCTTGGTAATCTTCCATTTAAAATAAATATTTTAAATCACTTTTCTTAATAATAATTTCTTTTCACAATTAATGCCAAAACAATAATGTCACAACAAAATTTTTTTTCATAAATTTCACATTTGAATTAAAGTCATCGCATTGTTCCAGCTGATAAAATTGACATACATACGCGTAAAAATACGCACACTATAACAGAATAAAGATAAACTGAGTTTAAACCACGAAAATCGGTAGTTTAATTTTATCTAAGTTTAAGGGAGATAAACTTAGTTTAAGCGATTGAAAAAACGAATTTTCGAATTAAACTTAGTTTAACTTTAAACTGAGTTTAAACTCGCATTGAAAAAACGGCCCTTAATAGTTTAATTTATTGTGTTATAAATGTATATATATATATATTATATACCTGTGAACCATAACATCAGGATACCTTCGAATAGGACTGGTGAAATGTGTATAAATTGGTATAGAAAGAGCAAAATGCCAAAAATCTGATTTATCTGTTGCACCATCACTGCAAAAATATCTAAAGGACAAATATAATATTAATTTTTATTGAAATTCTATTTGAAACAATTACCTTGCTCGAGCCATAGGCTTCGATACAATCTGTGATAAACATGCTTCTAATGCTTCTGGATTGTCACTAGCATTCAATAATTTATTAAAACTTTCATATATGCTTTTTGATGTACTAATATCAAGTTGCATACCAAATTTTTCTAGTTTCTCTTTAACCTTTTGTATTACATTTTTTAATGGTGGTTGATGATTTCTTAAAATAGATATATTTGGAAATTTGCGCCATATGAAGTCAGCAACAGATTGGTTAGCTAATAACATAAATTCTTCAATTAAGAAATTGGCAGTTTGTAAAACACAAGTTTCATAGCTGATTGGTTCGCCAATATCTGGATGAAGCTCAAAATAAAGTTTTGGTTTATTTATTTTTAGAGCACCATTTTCAAAACGTTTTATTCGAAATTTGTCTGCAATTAAGTGTAAATATTTAACTCTTTTTACTATGTCAGTAACTGTAAAACCATTATGAATTTGTGGAAAATCTTGTTCGCTATAATTTTTATCTGGATAATCAATAATTTTTTGTGCATGTTCGTAAGCGAATTGTGTACAGGAATTAATAATTGTACGACTAAACCTAGTATTAAGAATATCTCCATTTTTTGTTATAATCCAAAAAACTGAAAATGCCAATTTATCTTCACCAGGTAATAAGGAACACTTGTAACACAATGATTTTGGTAACATATGAAAGACTTCATTTACCATATAAACACTAGTAGTTCGCATTTTAACAATATCATCTAATTCTGATTCCTCTTCAAGAAAGTATCCTACATCCGAAATATGTACCGCTATTTCAAAATTACCATCAGATAGTTCTTTACAAGACATTGCATCATCCAAATCACGTGCTGTTAAAGGATCAATGGTAAAAACACATTCAGATCGTAAATCTTCTCGTCCTTTTAAAACTGTATTATCAATCACCAATGATCCTTTAAACATTTCATTGAATTTTTCATCATATGGATCCATGTGCAGATCATGTTGTAATAAAATTGCTTTATTTTCTGATTCTAATTCACCGCATTTACCTACAGGATGTAATATTTTACCAATGCACATATCATTCTTCCAATCAGTTATTACGGCCACATATAAAATATCACTAACATTATCTAATTCACCTTTTTGAAAAGCTTCAGGCCAATCTTTTTTAAATATTTTTATATTTGGCATTTTCATATCGCGCGGCACAAATGTTATAAAATCAGAATCCTTTCGATATGAAAGAAAATTACCAACACATTTTCTGTTATGAACCTGTTTAATTATTTTAATAACAAAAGCTCGAGCATTTTTCTCAGCTACTATTGGACTTTCTTCCTCATCTTCAATTGTTGTATCCAAATTTTCATTATGTGTATTTAGTAAACTCAATTCATCTGTTATTATCGAAGCCATATTAGTTTCTTTGGTTGCAATAGTATCTGTGGCTGCTACTGTCTGATTTTTTTTTCCTTCTGAATTATTTCTAACAAATACTTTTACAATATCACCATGAAGAGCATATTTTCGTGACAGTTGTGAACACAAAAATGCATCTCTTTCTCCATCAACATTTTTAATAAATGCTTGGTCATTATTTTTAGCATTTATACGAATATCACTTTCAACAATTCGACCCAAATTCGCAGCAACGCATTTCTGTGCAAAATTTTCTAAACTCTCCTCAAATTCTGGACGACAAAAATAATTTTTAGTGCGTTGACGTTTTGGTAGAGCTGGAAATAGAAATTCCTTTTTACGGTCTTCGGGCAGTTCTTCATATATAAGTGCATTGACATAGTCTTCAAAAATTTTACTTCTACGTTCATCATTAAACCGTTTGGATTCGGATGTAAGGCGAACGCGTTCAGTACGTTGACCTATACAAGCATTAGCAATCGCTTCTAAACGCTTTCGCTCACCATCACAGAAATCGCGACATTGATCTCCCAACATTAGAATTGATTTCATACGTAAAATCTGTGGATTTAATTGAAATTCATTTTCTTTGGCAGAATGTACCAGTATTTTGCGCGTTTTTGCTACTTTTATAAGAAAATCTGTATGGTCTTTAAGCGGTAATAATAGTAAATCCAAAATCAGTAAACTTTCTGCATTAATATTCAAACTTTCTGTTTCCCGTGCATAAATCGGAATATGCTCAGCATTTGCTTGTGTGTGTTTGTTTTTGATACCAGCACCTCGTTGACCACGGCGCCTTCTAGGTTTCTTACCACCGACTTCCTTTTCATATTCATAAGGTTGTAAGCTTTCAGTTTCTGAAATAGTCAATGATATTGATCTTTTGAACGAATCTCTATAATCTTGGCTACCGCTAGTATTAGTTGTGATCAATGAACGTTCAGAATTAGAACGACTCCTTATTGTACGATCATTTAATGGAGATGATTTCTGGCAATTCGAAAGTTTATCACGAACTATAGCCATTTTGGAACGTAAATCTTTTTCAGTATCAGATTTTGAACTCTTATGATCTGTGGTATAATTAGTTTCACTGTTATTGCTATTATTGCAACCTGCTGAGGTTTGGGAAAAAGTGCGTCTTCGTTGCTGTGTATTACTATGATTCCTTGATGACGTTAGTCTTATAGTTTTCTCATTCTTATTTTCAGTTCCACTGTCAACTAGTTTTTCATGAAATTTTACAAATTTCTCCTGTAGTTTAGTACCACGGGTTTTCATTTTCTCCCTTAAATCGTCCATTACCATTGTCTCTGAGAAACCTCTAAGGTCAGATTTAGACTTCGTTTTATCCATTTTATTATTAACCCTATAAAAAAATATTATTTACTATTTTGTTAAAATACAAAATAATTTATGTACCTTATGATAAATAATTGGGATTTATTTGTGAATTCTTAAAAAACTGAAGAGAATCACAAATTTATCAATTTAATTAATAATTCTTCAAATGTAGGGAGAACAAACAAGATAAATATTCGGGATTTACCTAAAAAACTTATCAGTACGATATTTTTGATAGTTTTTTTTAAGAAATTGACAGCCCTATAATTATAGATTATAGAGTAAACATAATGAGTGCCACGTTTATAACCAGTAGTAACCACAAGTCGCGCGACAACAGTAGTTATTCGGTTTTTAATACGCACGAATAGTACGTAACAATTTTTTTTAAAGCCTTCCCCAAACCGACGCGAATTTTTCCGCACAATTTAATTACATGGCGGCTTATGAGGATGCACACACTAATTCCGCGCGATTTTACAGCGAATTTTCCCGCGCATTTTGTATAGGGATTTTTTCCGCAAGAATTGTCAAAAAAAAAAACACTGCATGCAGCGTTTTACATGAATTTCCGCAACAACTGTCAAAAAAATTATTGAAAATTTGTCAAGTTATGCTTCAGACAGTCTCGCCGCTCGTGCCGTTGCCGTTGTCGGTTTGGAATGTCAAATGACGCTGATGACGTTGGTGACGACTTTGTGTAGACAGACTCGCCGCATTGAATCATTTAATTAAAAGTATATTGGTTGATGTTAAAAAACAATTTCTATTAAATATTGCGAATTAAATATATCAAATATTGTGTTAAAAATAATTTACAATAAAATATGCCTTCAGATTGTTATTATATTTTTAACTTTAATTACATGTTATTTACTTAAAATTACATTTTCTCTCACAAATAGAATTAACTTTTTTATAATAATACAATATACATATAAATAATTATATAAATAACATATAAATATCCACCACATTTTTTGTTGTACAAAATTTAATTTTTTAAAATTATTTCTATTAATTCTACAACAAATCCCATTTTAAAAAAATGATTTTTCATAAATAAAAAAAAAAAAAAAAAAAAAAACAATATTTTGTCATATAACAATTTTCATATCAATTAGACATTTGGAAACGGCAACGACTTCAAAAGTTGAAATCGATTGAACTTTCTTACGGCACGAGCGTCCCCGGCGTCATGACGGCGGCGAGTTTGTCTGCTTTCATATATTTCTATATATTTTAACTTTTGTTTGACATTCCAAACCTTCAACGGCAACGGCGCAGACTTCTTCAACGGCGAGACTATCTCTGGGGTTAGTCATTCATATTGTCATCGCTGTTGAATTAAGAACTAGTAAAAAAAATATTTATATTAATTAATTTTTTTTAAAATGGAAAAGTTTATATATTTTATAAATTTAAGCTTCTTTATTAATAATAATAATAAATACTTATCGCAATAATATACATCTAATATATAAAAAAAATTACAATTCTGGTATTATATTTTAGAGATCAGTAGCATATTTAGCTTACTTTACAACTATAATTTATTTTATTTCTTAAAAAAGTTTACGTTATATAATTAGTTATTATGAATTTGTTTGATTGACTGAGGTAAATTTTAAAAACCTCATAATTACTTTATTCAAAACCATATAAATTTTTTTTTTTTTTTTTAATTCATTTATTTAGCAAAAGATTTGCTATTTAAAAAAATCCAATATTTACAATTTTATACACTTTTTTACTTAAATCTATTTTTTATATAAATAATCGCAAATTTTTTAAATTTAAAAATATTTTGTTCGTTTTTTAAATTATTTGGCAGGCTATTAAATAAATCCAACCCTTTGTGCATTACCATATTTCTCGTTACTTGATTTCTATAGCTGAATAATCTAAAATCATTTGCATTGCGTAGTTGATATGGTTGTACCTCGTTTACATATAACAGATTTTCTGATAAGTAACGTGGTAGGTGATTGTATTTAATTTTAAATATAAATACAATAACATTAAGAATAATTCTTTGTGTAATACTCATCCATGACAACTTATTCAACATATTTACAATTGGCGTAAGTCTACCACACAGCAAAACTATTCTCATACCCTTATTTTGCAATTTCTGTAATCTATCTATCATTTCATTGTTACTCATATATAGGATAGTTGAACAATATTCGAAGTGTGGCTTTACCATCGTGTTATATACTCTAACCGCACATATAGATGAAATTCTCTTCCGTATTCTACCGAAAAAATGTAATTTCTTTGCAATTTTCTTACAAATGTAATCAACGTGAGCTTTAAAGTTTAACTTATTATCAATTATTACCCCTAAATATTTTATTTCATTTACTACTTCTATATTTTCATTTCTTATTCTAATGCTTCTATCAGTTGTACCATTAAAAATCATGGCTTTTGTTTTACTTAAATTTAATTTCAGCTTATTCATCTCAAACCAATTTTGCAGTTTATCTAAATCTAAATTGATCTTATCAATACATTCATCAATATCCTCACCAGTTACAAACAAAAGCGCATCATCAGCAAATAATACTAGCTTCGCAAATTCAATTGCTTTTTCCATATCATTAATGTACACCAGAAATAGTAATACCCCCAACAAAGAACCCTGAGGAACACCAAAAAGAACTTTAATTGCATTTGATACAACATTGTTGATTTTTGTTCTTTGTTTTCTGTTGCCTAGGTATGATTTAAACCAATTTAACTCCACCTCTCTTATTCCATACTTCTCTAATTTCTTAATTATGATATCTTTATCAACCGTTTCAAATGCTCTTTTCAAGTCTAAAAAAACTGCAACAATTACTTTTCTATCATGAATCTCAACCTTCCATTTTGTGACCACCAAATTAATTAATGATTCACATGTTTTTTTCTAAACCCTGATTGATAGCTGGAAATTAAATTATATGATTCCAAATACCTTTGCAGCTGGTTGTACACCACCTTTTCTAGAATTTTACTTTCTATTTGCAGCATATTAACAGGTCGAAATTCATCTGCTTTATTTGTATTTTTTATCTTCGGAATTGGGACAATAACAGATTCTTTCCAGCAATCTGGAAAAATTCCTTCCACCAGTGATTTATTTATAATTTTAGTTAATAAAACACCACAAACTTGAAATGAATTTAAGTACATCTTTATATTAGCACCTTTAGTATCTTTTTTATTATTCATAGATTTTAATAGCTCCTTTACTTCATTTATATTAACTGGTTTAAATTTAAAATTCAAATAATAATAATCATTTATATAATTTTCATAACTAGAAATTGGTATGGTATTCCTAATATCACCAATACTATTTACAAAAAAATTATTTAATATATTAGCCATTTCAAAATTATCTTTATATTTTGTATTATTATACATAATTTCTTTAACTGATTTTTCACTTTCTTTCAAAACTAGATTCTTTAAAGTATTCCACATTTTACGCTGATCTTTAGCACCATCAATTTTATTGCTAATGAATTTATTTTTAGCACTTTCAATTCCCGATTTAAACTGATTTCTTATAGTTTTATAATTGTTCCAGTCATTTATATCATTAGACCATTTAGCCAATTCATATTTTTGTATTTTTGCATTTTTTAATATTCTTAATTCATCACTAAACCATTCATCACTAAATTATACGTCTTTTAATATTTTTTTTTTCTTTAAAAAAAACTTTTATGTTTACAAATATTTTTTTCATTTAATGACACTTTTTTAGAACAAATGGGTTTTCTATGTAACTAATTTCGGCGTAACAAACACATGGTTCGAATTGCCTCTAAGGAGATTATATACTTGGGAAGCTCCGCGCAGCATTGACGGACCAAAGCTAAGAAATCAAATAGATTATATATTAATAAATATGCGCTTCAGAAATTCAATTAAATCAGTCTGCACATATCCTGGTTCTGATATACAGTCTGACCATAATCCTGTCGTGGCAAAGCTAAAAATTAAAATGAAAAAAATGTGTAAAAAAGTAAAAACTAGTAGTACAAATTATAATCTCTTAAGGATACCTACAATCAAAGCAGAGATGGAAGTAAAGCGTTAACAAAAATTTAATTGCTGATGAACAGAGAGTCGACGGTAAATGGGATATATTGAAATCTGCGATGAATCAGGTCTCGGATGAACTAGCCAAACACGTACCACCGAACCATAATAACGAATGGATGACAAATGAAATATTGTTACTCATAGATGCACGAAGAAGATACAAAAACATTCCGGATTTTTTTTTTTTTTTTATTATTTTGAATTATTGTTGCTAAAAATTGCACAAAATGCATAAATTTGCAAATATGTAAATAAATAAACATAAAAAGTAAATGAATTTTAATGAGACATTTACTAAAATGCATAATAAAAATTAGTTTAGCAACAAATAATAGAGTACGGGTTACAATAATGCGTATTAAGCATTATTGCCCAAAACAATAATAAATACACTCACCTGTTTGTTTGTTGGTGCACAACACTTCTTTTAATAAATCAATTAATAATTTATAAAGCGCTGAAGTAGCAATTAAAAACATATAAATTGGATGGATTTTTGGTGTTTCAGGGAGTTCAATTCTAGCTCTACTTCTGTACAAGCATTGCCTCAGAAAATATAGAAGGAATTCCAGTGTTTTATTTTAAAACAAACAAAGTCTACTTCACAGGCATTGCCTAAGTAGCAAACAACATTAGCAGAGATCATCAATAAACTACACAGGCATTGCCTTAGTATAAAACAGAAAAAGCAGATACAACTAGGACTAGACGATCACAGGCAGAGTGCAGATAAGATTGCACACATATAAAGAACAACATTTTATAAGAAACACAACATTGGTGCCGTGACTATTTTTTTTGGTCTACGTACCAAAAAACAAAGAACAGGTGGGTTTAATTATTTGTTAAATACTCATAACCTCTACAGGCTTTGCCTGAGGTAGTATACAGGCATTTGTGCCTTACTATTTGAGAAACGTAAATTTAACAAATAATATATTTGGGTACAGCAAATGTCATCTAACAACAAAACACTTGAAAAAGCTGTTAAAGAAGATTCCCGAGCTGGTCCAAAACCTATATATTTGGAAGAATATAGGAAACGACAAGCAAAGAGTGTACCAGCACCAAGCAACGTAGAGAACAAGTTTAAGCTACCAAAGCGAGGTGGGGAATCGGCAGCAAGGAAAGAGCAAATAAAAGATCTGCATCGTATTCTTCGATTAGGTTGCACCAAACACCAAGAAGTGTTATTTAGGCGACAGTTAGTAGAATTGAAAAAGCCCAAAGAGAGCAACAAATAAGAAAAATGAAATAAAAAACAATGAATAGTATTTAAATTAGTTGATTTTAAATTTTGTATATGGATAATTATCAGTTTTTTTTTCTCTAAATGTTTATAAATATTTTTCAATATTAATAATTAGTTTATTTAGTAGTTTCCATTTTTTTTTTGATACACTAAAATATTAAAATTGTATAATGCAATTAAATTAAGCTTTGTATGGAAATAAATAATTTAAAGCTTAGTTTTGTTATAAATTTTTGCCAATTTTTTTTACTAAAATATTAAATTTGTATAATGCGAGCTTTATATAAAAATAAATAATAAAAGCTTAATTATTATTATAATATATTTTTTCTCAATGCTGAATTATATTAAAATTTATTTTGCATAATATTAGGCGTTCAAGTTAAATCCGTTATTTTTTTGTATTAAAATTATTTTGCATTTTCACTCATATACAAAAATAATTATTTTTTAAATTTGATTTGGTTAATTGATAATTATCATATTTTTTCATTTGTTTTTTTTTAAGTAAAATTATTTGCATTTTCGTTATTACACAAATTTTTAGTTTTGATTTGGTTCTTTCATTTGATTTTTTTTCATGATACAAATTCATAACTTAAATTTTATTTGGTTCTTTGATTTCACATAAATTTTATGTTAATTTAAAATTATTATTTTTTTTAAGACAGTATAGATTTTTTATTATAGGGTGTATGTGTATGGCACCAACCACTAGGTCACAAAACAAAAAACCTATATTAAAATCAATAAGTCCAAACTGTTTAGGTATAGATAGTATAAGGGAAAAAACGACAAACGAATCGTCAATACTTCCTTTTGATCTAACTTTTAGTGAATCATTAGTAAAATCAACTCCACGATCAGTTCATATTAATACTCAAAGAAATAATCGGAGATCGGTGACGTTTGCATCAATAGAAGTTGAAAATTCCATGTCAGATTTAGAAGGTGCAGTAGGTGGAGTAAATTTAGAAAATAATTCGGATTTAGGAGCAGTAGGTGGAAAAAATTTAGATATTAATTCATATTTAGAAGACGAAATAAGTAAACTAAATTTAGAAAGTAATTCGGAAAGTAATTTAGATAGCAACTCAGACATTAGAAGACGCAATCGGGTTACTTAAAACAAACAGTGATTTGAGCAACTATTGCTTTATTTCTGAAACAATAACGGACACAATGGACTTACCTAATATCGGGAATTCTCAAGGAGCGATACCTCGCAACAATTTAACTAATAAATCAGAAAACAACACAAGGACAGGGACTCCTAATAACAGACGATCTAATATACTAGCTAGGGACAACACGTATGATCTAGGACATTCGGGAAATGCAAATAACACGACAATGCCACTCGGAGAAACATACAAAACATACTTCTAGACTATACCAGTATTTTCAGGAGAAGGGGAACGGATGCTCTTGGACTTACATAATTTCGTATCATTGGCACATGATACATATTTCTTTACCGACGAACAGGACAGACCAGTTGTATTAAATCAAATTACGCGTGGTAAACTAAGGGGTCAAGCGGCGGACGTGTTTCAAGAAAGAGAGGTTGCAAATTTTATGGAATTTAAAACTATTTTAGAAAACGCGTTCGTACCTTTTAAAGACTTACCACAATTACTGCGTGAAATAGAGGAATGTGTTCAAATCCCTGATGAGTCAGTTGAACAATTCGGAGACCGTATAGAAAGAAAACTAGGTTGTTTTAAAATGGCAGCTCGTCACAAATATCTCAAATTTGTGTAGATTTTCGTGATACTTTGTTAAAGGCTTGTAGATTTGCACAGGGACCGTTAGGATTGCTAACTTGTAAAAGGAATACAGAACACACAAAGACATCGGACAATTCACAAATATTAATAGAGATTTTACAAGAATTACGAACTAGCAAAAAAACACAAAATAACAGACAAATGACACCTATTTTTAATGGACCACGACTTAACAATTCTGGAATGCGTACAAACAACCAAAATTACAATGGTAACAACAATAGAACTATGGACAGTGAATTCAAATATTCAGTGAGACCACCAGCTAGGGAACCACCTAGGGGACATGTTTTAATTGCAGACGAATTGGGCATTACAGTAGAGACTGCCGAGCACCTCGTATACAAAGGACAACAAATGAAGCGAGAGTAGAATGTCATTTATGTCGAAATACGGGACATATAGCGAAAAACTGCCCTTTTAAGAAACCACGGAATACCGACACTCCAGCGCAAGTTAATACAATACTTAGTAACACTAGGTTATTATGTGACTGGTGTGAAAGAGACGGACATTCTGAACTGACATGTCCGATTAAACAAAGATATCAGGCTAGACAGAGAAACTGACGAGGGATGGGCCAATACCTCTAAACTCATCCCTAAGTAAAACTGTAGAGGGCGTAATAACAAAAAATGCGCGTTTCGAGCCACTTGTGACAATCCCTCTAGATATAGCAAAAACTGAAACTGTCACATTATTGGTAGATACAGGCGCTCAAGTTAGCTTTATTAAAAAAGACAAAATCGGACAAGGGACGCCTATCGAAAATACACAAAATACTGTTATTCAGACTATTCATGACCGCAGTGAAATGTTCAGGGAATTTCCTCATACCTGACAAATTGTCGTGCGAATTTCAAGTTGTAGAAGAACATGACATGCTATCTGCTGACGGAATTTTGGGGAATGACTTTTTATCGGAGAACTTTAACACATTAGGACCAAAACAAACCTTGCATTTCCCGATTACGAACAAAAATAGGACAGAATTTAATATTCCAATAAGTAACGGTACGACTGAAACAGGAACTAGTGGAAACTATGCTATAAATAAATTTAATAATAATAATTTTGATAATAATGTTGAAAATTTTGAAATTGATAATAATAATAGGGATCATAATAATGTTAATAGATGCAATAAAAATGATGATTTTCGAGACTTATTCGAAGAATATAAAAATAAAACCATTTTTAATACTGTCAACCAGCCAAATAATACTAATAACCAAAAACAAAATTGTAAAATTGATTTGTATAAGGATCTAGGAAAGAATATTCATGAAAATAAAATTGACTTGGAAAGAAATAAAGAAATCGATGTGGATGTAAATTGTCAGCAAAGAGAAACTTATTTAAATAGTGATATTAAGAAGAATAATAGCAGTGATATTGAGGAGAATATTAATAATATATATTTTTATAGTAATGATGAGGAAGTAACAGAGAAACTAAGAGACTTTAGTTGTATTAGTGATGATTTAAGAATTAAAAGTAATATTAAAACAAAAGAAACTAGCTATTTATTGAATAAAGAAGCTAACACTCCATCTACGATAGTAGATATCTTAAGGCTTAATAGTCTCGCGGAGCCACAGTTAGTCGAGATTGAACCTCGAGTTTCTAAAGAATCAACGTATCGGGTCAATGTCAAACGCTGCTGGGAGAAATGAGACTTAATAGATTTTTCAGAAGAGACAGTTTTTAAAAATGATGTTGATTTAATAGATTTTGCAGAGACAGTTTTTGATAATGATGATGATTTAATAGATTTTTCGGAAGATTTAAATTTTCAGAAAATAAGGGATATTCCTAGTAGATCAGAAAAAGCAATACAAATCAAAGTTAAGGAAGCAGGTGAAGTTTTGTGTTTTGGAAAAGATTTAGGGGATGGAATATATATCGGGTACAGTATCGGTACAGTAAAAAATGGTAAAGTATGGGTAGCCATTATGAACGTTAATGAGGTGACAAAGGTTATTCCAGAATGCGAGCTTGAGATTCATCCATTGCAAAATTATAAGATCTATCAGTTGAACAAGTCTACCACAGACAATACAAGAAACAGTAAAGAGAAAATAAGTATAATAGATGACCGAATTTTTCATATTAGACCCAGGATAGTAATTCAGTATGAATTATATTTTAACCATATAGTTAAGTAAAATTAAGATACAATTTAGTTTAAATTCATAAATAGATTTTTATTTGGAAGGGAAGGTAAAGGGAGGAACAGATTTTATTTATGAATTTAATTAAATTGAAATAATAGATTAAGTAGAAATAATCATTTGTGAAATAATTAACTTGACTACCTAAAATATAAAAAGAAATTGAAATAAAAATGGATTAAGAAATGAAAAAAATGAATAAAGATTAAGAAATGGATTAAATAATATAAATATTAGTAAGAACAAATGGCAAAATTATGAAATAAAAAAAAAAAAATTATTTAGAAAAAATTGTTATATTTATATTAAAAAAATTAAGAAAAAGAATTGCAAAAATTTTATTTTTATTAAAATTTTGGAAGTTGTTAATTTATGTTTACTTAATAAAGTTATTTAATAAATTCATAAAGAAATTTATTATATTGAAATTTTATTACATTTAATTAGAATTTTTAGTAAAATTATATTAAATTAAATAAATTAAACTTTATAAAAGAAAAAAATATGTTTGCAGAAAAACAAAATTGTGAAAAATATTATATACATTTTGAAAATAACTTTAAGAAAATTTCATATTTAGAGCTTAAGAAACTTTTATTGTAATTTATAATTAAAAAAAAAAAAAAATATTAATAATCATAAATAAAAAATGGGGAAAGAAAAGAAAAAAATCCTGAAACGCCACACTTCCTAAAACTAAATCTAATTTACAAAAATAAGTCTATTTTCTAAAACTATATTTAGTTTTAACGCGGAAAAGGGAGGTGTTGTGTAATAATAAAAGCTTCAGGTGAGCTTTACACATTTTTATTAATATAGAAAGAATTCCAGTGTTTTATTTTAAAACAAACAAAGTCTACTTCACAGGCATTGCCTAAGTAGCAAACAACATTAGCAGAGAACATCAATATACTACACAGGCATTGTCTTAGTATAAAACAGAAAAAGCAGATACAACTAGGACTAGACGATCACAGGCAGAGTGCAGATAAGATTGCACACATATAAAGAACAACATTTTATAAGAAACACAACACTCGGGACTGGCTTAGTTCGACGTTTGTCACGTTACCTAAAAAAATAATGAATCAGAATGTAAAGACTACCGAACTATTAGTCTGATGAGCCATTCACTAAAAAATTTTCTTAAGATAATACACAACAGAATTTACAACAAATTAGAACAAGACATCGACGAATCACAATTCAGCTTCAGAAAAGCAATGGGTACCAGAGAAGCTCTTTTCATGTTCTATACAATAGCACAAAGATGCAGAGAAATGAATGTTCCAATACATAAGTTTAGTATATTGGATACTAAACAAATTTTTCTTATATAAATTAATAAAACAAGTTTAAAACATTTTGTACTTTTTTATATAGTATTTATTTAAATCTAATGTAAAAAAAACTTAAATTATATTTAAAATAAAACCGATCTGTTCAAGACTTAAAACCAGAATGAATCTTCTGATCATTTTTGAGATTTATAAATTTAAAATATTCAAATAAAAGATATTATATTTCTTATAAAAAAAATGTGCTTAATTAGTACATTATTATAATTATTATCTTTAAAGTTTTTTATATATTTGAAATTACTTAAATATCTTATTACTCCCACAGATTTAATATATTATTATGAAAAATAATTATGATAAAATTGTTATGCTTAAAAAGCATTTTTAAGCAAATAATAATTTTATATTTATAATTTTGAATCGTCAGAAAAAGGTAATTCGCGTTGGGATATAACTCTTCCCTCCTTACGATTTTGCTCCGAAAAATCTACTGATTTTAATTCCAAATTTACATTTGTTTCATTTCTTTTAGATTTTTTTCTCAAAAATATGATTAGAATTATTAATGATATTACAATTATAATGATAGTAGTAGTAGATAATACAACATTGTTATACTTAAGGTCTTCAATTATTTTTCTATTTTCTAAATGTTTTAAATGGAGATGTTCCATTGTAAAATTTGCAATAATTTTTTTTACTGTAATATTATTAAAATTTGGAATTACAAAATTATCATTATTTATAAAATTTTCATATTCAATATTATTAATTTTTACTTTACAATTTTCAAATTTTATGATAGTATTACCAGACAATATTACATTATACTTATTACAATTCTGAACAATTTTTGTAGATGGTAAATTTTTAACAATTAAAACATTATTTGTAATTTGCTTTATTTCAATTTCTTTGTTTTCTTTAAAGTTACATTTTTCATTTTCTTTAAACAACTGACAAATACTAGCATTTACAAGTTTTAAATTCTTTTTCATTACTACATTTTCAGTATATTCATATAAATTTTCTTCATTTAAAATAAATCTTTTATTCTGTAATTCTAATTCTAATTTATTTTTATTAGGTATTGGTTCAACAACAATTCTATAATATTCACTTTTTGAATAAGTTGGTATCATTAGTACAAAAATAATATGATCATTATATAAAATTACTGAAGATTTTATGTTCATTATTTGTTTAATTGTTATATTATAATTTTTAAATTCATAATTTGATAAAATATCTTTACCTAAAACTCCTAATCTAGCTAACAATAAATTATCTTTAATTTTTCTAACTTGATCTCTAAGTAATTGAATATCGAATTGTATTTGAAAAATATGTTGCATATGTTCTATTTCGATTTTATCTTTATTTATTTCAGTAATTAAATTTTTTAAATTTTCTTTCATTAAATTTTGCTGTAAATTAATATGTTTTGTTATGTTTTTCATAGCTTCATCGAAATTCTCATTAATTCTAACTTGATCATTTAGAGCTTTTACTAAATTTTCGTTATTTTGATCGCTAATGTCTAATCTCTCTTTTATTTCCTGTTCATCGTTTGCGTCCATAACTCCAGTTAAATATTTAACCCAGTACCTAATAAATTTATTAACCCTCTTTTATTTCTAATATTATTTTTACTCAAATTTTCAATTTCTTCAGCTATTAAATTAAAATTATAAAGTAAAGCCGGATACTGGTTTCTATAGCTTAATTTGTTGATATTTTCTTAAATAATTCCTAAATTGACTGTCCATGATGTAATGTTAATTTTATGCAAAATTTTCTTGTATCCCATAATTAGTTGGATTTCCTGCTCCCGGATTACTATGAATCCCTGTCCGATATCGATATTCTGTACTTCCATCTTCTGTGTGTTTGTTTGCATCATTATCATCAACATTATGACTATGATCATTAGAGGTGCCTGAAAAATTATTTTCATATTTATATTTTCGTTTAATTTGGTCTTTATAATATTTTATTCCTTTTTTATCTTTATAATGGTCTCCCGAAATAACTTTAGACTCTAGTTTTTTATACTTAGGTTGTAATTTAAATGAAGTTGATATAACATTTCGCGATTTTACATATTGATGGTTTTTATTAGTTAAATCTACATTTTCCCTATTTTTATTAATTTTGTTAGTATACCTTTCTTTATATTTTTGTACTTTTTCTATTATTTCATTATACTCTTCTGCTTTAATATTACCGTTAATAAAGTCAAGTGGTCTTTTACCAGTTGTTGAGTGAATAGTTTTATTATACATCAATAAAGCTATTAAAACTAATTCATCTAAATTCTTATTTTCTGATTTATGTTTTATTTTTAATATTCTTAGATGTTCGTTTAATGTTGCATGAAATTTTTCTATATCTGAATTTCCAGTATGTCTTTTTGCAGTTGTAATATGAAATTCAATGTTATTTTCTTTAAAATATTCTTGTACATTATTTACTGTAAAACCAGGCTCTCCATCCATTACTATTTTTTTTGGTATTCCCATAGTTGCTACTCTAATTTTCATTGCCCGTAATAAGTCTACCCATGTCCTACTTTTTATTTTATGCATAGTAACATGTTTCGTAAATTTGTCTATTATTGTCAAGTACATTGCCTGTCTATTTCCAAACCAAATATCCATATGTAAAATTTCATTTGTTTGTATTGGTGTTTCTGTAATTTTAAATAAAGGTTTATATGGATTTCTTTCATATTTCGCTGTATTACAAATTAAACAATTATTGATAATTTTTGAAATTTTTTCTTTTAACTTTGGAATATAATAATTTTCTTTGATTTCAGCATATGTTTTATTTATTCCTCTGTGATTTAATAGATTATGTGTCTCATTTATTATTTCAGTTACTTTATCATCATCTTCAATATCTTCTAAAATTTTAGTAACTTTTATAACTTTTAGTAACTTATTTTTGCTAAAATATTTGATAAACAATTCTTGAAATTTTGCAAAAAAGTGGTCATCATTTGAGAAAATCGCTACTAGGCCTTTGATGGGCAAATATGTTTTCATGATGTTTAATACAAAATCTTCTTGAAATATCTTTAATTCCATAATAAGTCTTTTTTTGTCGAAAGGTTTATACAGTTTTTTACTATTAATTTTATCAGTTTTATTTAAAATAATTTGAGTTTTGAATATATTAAGAGGTGTGTAAACAATTGGAATATGATATGTGCTATCTTCATTTGCACTATGGATTGTGGCTCCTGTCGATGATAAATCGTTTTCTATACTTTCACTGTTTTCAATGTTTATTTCATTATTATGAATTTCTATATTTCTTGACAAACCATCTGCAACTTGGTTATTTTTTCCTTTGACATATTCAATTTCATAATTATATTCTTCTAATTTAATTTTCCATCGCTGCAGTTTGCTATTTGGTTCCTTTAGTGAACCCAACCATACCAACGGTCTGTGATCAGTTTGAATAGAGAATTTTCTTCCGTATAAGTATGGCCTAAAGTATTTTACTGCCCATACTACAGCAAGTAGCGGGAAAGTAGCGGGCGCATTTTTAAGGCCAAAGGGCATTCTTGTAAATTCGTAATGTCCGCTATCGGTCGAAAATCCAGTTTTCATTATATCTTCACTTTCAATTTCTACTTGGTGAAAGCCTTTTGCAAGGTTCAAAGTTGTGAAGTACTGGGCTTTTCCCAATTTATCAAAAATATCCTCTATATTCGGAATCGGAAACTTATCGTCTATAGTAACATCATTTAATTTTCTGTAATCTATTACCAACCTCCACTTCTATTTGCCTGAAGCATCTGGTTTTTTTGGTACTACCCATACTGGTGCAGAGTAAGGTGAATTACTCTGACGTATGATACCTTGCTTTAACATATCGTTTATTTGTACTTTTACTTCGCTTTTATGAATCTCCGGATATCTATAACTTCTTGTATAGATAGGAACTTCATTTTTTGTTTTTATAGAATGTTTAATTGCGTGTGTAAAAGTCAAATCCATGCCCTCTTGAAAAAAAAAACAATCTTTAAATTTTGTTACTAGATTAATAATTTCGGTGTTCTCTTCCGAATTTAGATGCTCGGTTCGTATTTGTTGTAAAATAGAATCTGGTTTATGAAAATCTATATGGAAATTATTTTCTATATTTATTTCATTTATTAACTCATCGTAATATTCTTCGTTTTTATCAAAATAAATTTTTATATTGGTATTCTCAGTTTCAAGTATTTTTTTTTTATAATTTAAAATTATATTTACAGGTTGTAAAATATTATTCCCTATTAATCCATCATATTCTGTATGAAATTCATATTCTAAAAATTCTACCATTTTTCCTATTTCATTAAATTCCTTAAATAATGGAATTTTAACTTTATCATAAATTTCTAAATTTTGGCCTAAAGTTTTTATTTTCACTGGTTCATTTAATAAAATTTTCCACTTGGGATTACAATTACCGGGATTTATTATGCTGGACGTGGCTCCGGTATCGATTAAAAATCTTAATTTTTTAACAGCCGTATTAATTACTATATAGGGTAAGGCTGGTTTCTCGAGGCTGTTATGGGAAAATTTGCTTGTACTGTTTTATTTTATTCAATATTATAAGCTTTTCTATTAATTGTTGAACTATCGACTTCCATTGGTTGAACAGTATTATTATTATTATTTGAATGAACGTTATTGTAATTACGATTATTACTATTATTTACTGAATTACGATTACTGTTATAATCATTGCGATTATTATTATAGTTATTATTTCTGTAGTTATTGTTATAATGTCTATTTTGGAAACTTTGTGATCTTTGATACGTTATTATTATTGTGGTAATTTGCTTTTCGAATATTATTGTAATTTGTATTGTTTTTGTGTGTTTGAGTAGTAGTTTTAAAATTTACTTCATCATAAGAATTTGGTTTATTTTTAAAACCTGATATTTTTGTAAAATCATAATTTGTTTCAAATAAAATTTGCATTGCACTATCCAGGTCGACTGGATTTCTGCAATATAATAATCCACGCATTGGTTCTGGACTTTTATTTATAAAAATTCTCAGAGCCATTTTACAATTACTTTTCATTTCAATAATTGTACCTTCTTCTAATTTAGTTACATTGTTTAATCGGCGAAGCATAACTTTTATTTCATTATAAAAATCATGACAATTCGTCTTAAAAGTTAAAGCCCTAAGTTCATCAAAAAGTTGTTCTTTACTGAGTCTATCTCTGAAGCTATGATAAAGTAATTTTTTTAAAGCTTCCCAAGATAATGTACAATTATTAATTTCTAAAGCTTCACGAGCTTTAAAGCTTACCTACAAGTCTACTTTTAATTATATCAAAAAATATTTTTTGACTTATTTCGTCATATTTAGCTAATAAAGGAAAAATCCTATCTACTAATTCGATAAAACTATGTAAATCATCTCTACTACCATTGTACGTTTGTAAACTATTTAAATATTTAATAGGATCAATATTTACTTGTGTCATGTTGATTGTAGACTGCCGCTGGTTGTTTTGTTGAATTTGGTTGACTGATGGTTGTTGTTGTTGATGTTCTGATTCTGATTGATTTTCTTGATGTTGTTTTTCGTTCACCATTTAGTTTTTTTTTTGGTTTTTTTTTTTTAAGTTGATCACAGCCACAGGTTTTATTAAATGTTTTTTTTTTTTTTTTTTTTTAGTAACTGTTTTATTAATTTTATTTTTTCGTAAATTCTAGAAGTCAAATAATAAAAATTAACCACTTAATGAACAGTATTGTTCATTTATTATTGTGAAATTTGCACTTTCACTTTTAACATGTGTACTTCAAGAAATAGTCCACCACAAATTATTTTATTATTAATTTTATAATAATTTTATTATTGTTTCGGATATTCTTTATAAATATCCTACCGACTGCGCCAGTTTAGTATATTGGATACTAAACAAATTTTTATTATATAAATTAATAAAACAAGTTTAAAACATTTTGTAGTTTTTTATATAGTATTTATTTAAATCTAATGTAAAAAAAACTTAAATTATATTTCAAATAAAACCGATCTGTTCAAGACTTAAAACCACAATGAATCTTCTGATCATTTTTATTTTCAAATAAAAGATATTATATTTCTTATAAAAAAAATGTGCTTAATTAGTACATTATTATATTATTATCTTTAAAGTTTTTTATATATTTGAAATTACTTATATATCTTATTACTCCCACAGATTTAATATATTATTATGAAAAATAATTATGATAAAATTGTTATGCTTAAAAAGCATTTTTAAGCAAATAATAATTTTATATTTATAATTTTGAATCGTCAGAAAAAGGTAATTCGAGTTGGGATATAACTCATATATGTTTTATTGACTTCGAAAAAGCCTTCGATAAAGTACGCCATAATTAATGGAAGTTATGAAAAAAAAATCTAGATGGCAAAGACATAAGAATTCTTGGTAAATTATACTGGAACCAAATGGCTAAGATCAAAACAAATGATGGCTTATCTGAAAATATTGATATTAAGAGTGGAGTTCGCCAAGGGTGCATCTTATCACCAAGTCTATTTAATTCATATGTCGAAGAAATGCTAAACGCTGCACTATGCATAATAGACGTTGAGGCCATAAACAATATTAGATTTGCGGATGATGCAGCTTTATTGGCGGAAAACGAAAACAATCTGCAATTATTGCTGAAAGAGTTGAATGCGAGCTGTCAAAATTATGGTCTAAAAATAAACTTCAGCAAAACTAAATATATGATCATTGACAAAAACACAACAACAAATTATTGTCACAATTTAACAGTAGAAAACAACTTGATTCAGAAAGTCGACAGAATAAAGTATTTAGGAACAACATTAACATCAGACACCAGCATCAAATCCGAAATAATTTCAAGGATCGAGCAGGCAAGAGCAGCGTTTATAAAAATGTCGAATATTCTATGTAAATATGACATCAACATCAAATTAAAATTAAAAATTTTAAAATGCTATGTTTGGCCAGTTGTATTATACGGTGTTGAAACATGGACACTAACAAAAACGCTGATAAGAAGAATCGAAGCGTTCGAAATGTGGTGCTACAGGAAAATTCTCAGAATTAACTGGAACGATAGAGTTACCAACACCGAAGCCTCAGAAGAATCAACAATGAATGTCAATTAGTGTATGCTATAAAAAGTCGTAAATTAAAATAGCTAGGCCACATAATGTGAAATTCTAAGTGTGGGATCAGATGGAAGATCCGAAACTGCAAAAAGGCGATGTTAAACTACAAATAAATTTCCGAAACTACAGAAAGGCAATCCTAAAGTACAAAAGATTGTGTGACGCTATAATAATTCTCAACATATTTTCTTTTTTATCTATATGTGAGTAGAAATTTATTTTGAGGGAAATTTCATGGTTTCTTTTTGTAAACAAAGTTGGAAGTTTAATAAAAGTGATTTTTAGCTATTTTACATAAAATTATTTCCAAAATAAATAAAATATGAGTGATAATAACAATTTTATAAAAGCATCATATGACAGGCATATTATTGATGTTTATTTTTATATTTGTGCTAAAAAACTTGAAAGTGAAGTTTTACCATAGACGTATAATATATATAGACTGAATGTCCAATATATGTTGTTCTAATAAAAAGTGAAGCCAGCATTGAGCCCCTCTTGGAGGGGCACTGACAGCTATTTGACATAAAAAATGGGATATTTGAAAATAGTATTGGTACTTATATAAAAAAAAGTCCCATTCAATAATTTGTCAAATTATGATTTTAAATGAATTTATTTCTACAAAATTTTAGAAATTATGAATGAAATTTTAAATTTAGGAACATATTTAATAAAATTAAAATCTGTAAGTAGTGATATACGATTTTGAGATTGAATATGTGCAACATTGTTCAATGCAAATGCGTTTTTATTAATTTAATAGGCAAATGCGTTTGAATTTAGTTCAAAAAACGTTGCAATTAATCTGAAAACCCTTTATTTAATCTGAAAATAGTGTAAATATCTACAACAATATATTACCTTATATTACCATGTTTTATATTTAAAAACAAATGCGGTAAATTGCCGAATAATTTCAAATTAAATGTTAAATAAATTAACTGTAATTTTTCCTATTAAGTACTATTTATTTTTTTATGAATTGTGCCGTACTTCTTATACCTGCAGTTTTTCTGTAAAAACTAAAAAAGATAAGGTATTTTGCAAAATCCTAAAAAATTGTGTAAGTACAATTTAATAGTAAATATATAGAAGGTAAAAAGTTCATTGTTTTGTTTACTTATTTACTTACAATGAACTTTTAGCTTCTATATATTTACTAATTAATATGAATTTTATTTCATTCTGCAGATGACGATTTATTTGAGGATCATAGAGCGTTCCTAACCAAAGCTATAATCACTGAATATCGAAATAAGATTAAATTACGCGGCAAAATGTACAACTTTAAGTTTTCAAAACCAAAATATTAGGCAAAAATTAACTATTTTTCTGGTTTATAAGTAAATTTTTTTATGGTTGCATTATTATTTAAGCTTACGTTTAATTTTTTATAGTTATAAAATAATTCTTATGAATAAAATAAATACTTTTCATTAAATATTACAATTTTCTTATTCTTTATATAAACTTGAAAAAATATCCCAGAAAAAGGGAACAACATAAGGAAATTGAGTTTACGTTAATATTACTTTTTATGTTGCAACATAAAAAGCATATTCAATGCTGGCTTCACTTTTGAGATTTGAGATTCTGTCTATATATATTATAGTCTATGAGTTTTACAAACATTACCTTTTGAAAACAGTGAAATTTGGAAGGAAGGAATAGTTTTATTGCAATATTTAAATACTTTTCCAGATCGGTATTCTAGCCAATGTTGTGAAAAACGGATATATAAAATTAACTAATTATTATTATTTAAATCCCAACTGAATTTTGTCACACGTCATACACAAATAATTTGTTTTGGGATATTTTCGGGAAATATAAATTGGGATATTTTCGTTATTGCAAGAGATGGCGCCATAAACAGGACGATTTAAAACTACTTTTGACATTACCAAATAGATGGCGGCACGATCTATTTCCTTGGGAAATTCATTTTTTTTGCTTAGAAAACGACCTGGACGATTTTTCTATGGGTGCGTATCGACCAACTGGCTACAGCCTAAATATAGAATCCTACAACTTACAAGGTAAAATAATTGGTAGAAGAAGTTGTGGAAGGAGAAGAATTTCATGGTTAAGCAATCTGGTGGAATGGTTCCAATTGCCTTTAGTAGATATATTCAAAAACTCCAAGACAAGGGAGAAAATATCTGAAATGTTGTCCAACCTCCGGAATGGAGAGGAATACTAAGAAGAAGATGTTGCGCCGAAGCAAGATAGCTCTACATATTTCTAAATTTTGCTGCACGCCGGCAATGCTGCAACAAGAAAAATTAAAAAAAAGCATCAGACAACTATGAAGAAAAAAATATTTTTTGACATTAGTTATTTTATTAGTGATTTGGATTTCTAAAAACAAAAAAAAAATTAATATTGAAGAAAAAATAAAAGATTTTGTTAAGAATAATCCTATGATATATATAATAAAAGGAATAAAATTTATAAAAATATTTATCTGAGACAAAAAATTTAATTTTTTTGACAGAAACATGTATGAAAAATATGTTCATGTGTTTGGTATGTTTTGCTGCATGCTTTGAAGCATGCCTCAAAGCACTAAAATACGCACGTGTATTTCAAGCATTATATGTACTTTGATGCAATCGGTCCCGGCAGTTTATCGTTTCGTCTTAAAAGTGACGCATATTTTATGATAATTCTACCAAAAAAATAAAAAAAAAATCATAGAATGTATATAAATAATAATTTTTAAATATATTTTCTATTACATATCACATAAAAAGCAAAAAATTATATTTATTTATGTTTTTGACGTTTGTTTTTTATTCGACTGAAGTTCATTTGAGTTCATGATCTAATAATTTTTCCAAGGTCTGCTGGGTAGATTTTGACATTCGCCATTTTTTTTAAAAAATACGTCATTGCGGAGATTTGTTTTGAAGCAATTGTTTATATATATTTTAGTTGGCTGTGTTTTTATTTAATATTATGTGTTTTGAGAATTGTGCGTTTAAAAATAAATAAAATATTTCAAATATAAACATATTTAGTATAATTATTAATTAATAAGTAAAGAATTATTATTTAATAAGTGAAAAACAATATATTTATATGGGAAACAATTGTGTTGTGTTAATGAATTAAAAGAATTGGAAATGAGATATTGTGTAGTGAAATATTGCGTAAGCTGCAAAAAAAAAAGATAATATTTAAAATATCAAATTCTTCACCTTTCCAAAAGATGTGAATTTAAGTAAAATATGGGTGAAAGCATGCGGCAAACCAAATATTAACACAAAAACAGGAAGAATGTGTTCATTACGTTTTACGATTGGAGACTAAAAGACCAAAAAAATCAAAAAAAAATCATAGAATGTATATAAATAATAATTTTTAAATATATTTTCTATTACATATCACATAAAAAGCAAAAAATTATATTTATTTATGTTTTTGACGTTTGTTTTTTATTCGACTGAAGTTCATTTGAGTTCATGATCTAATAATTTTTCCAAGGTCTGCTGGGTAGATTTTGACATTCGCCATTTTTTTTAAAAAATACGTCATTGCGGAGATTTGTTTTGAAGCAATTGTTTATATATATTTTAGTTGGCTGTGTTTTTATTTAATATTATGTGTTTTGAGAATTGTGCGTTTAAAAATAAATAAAATATTTCAAATATAAACATATTTAGTATAATTATTAATTAATAAGTAAAGAATTATTATTTAATAAGTGAAAAACAATATATTTATATGGGAAACAATTGTGTTGTGTTAATGAATTAAAAGAATTGGAAATGAGATATTGTGTAGTGAAATATTGCGTAAGCTGCAAAAAAAAAAGATAATATTTAAAATATCAAATTCTTCACCTTTCCAAAAGATGTGAATTTAAGTAAAATATGGGTGAAAGCATGCGGCAAACCAAATATTAACACAAAAACAGGAAGAATGTGTTCATTACGTTTTACGATTGGAGACTAAAAGACCAAAAAAATCAAAAAAAAATCATAGAATGTATATAAATAATAATTTTTAAATATATTTTCTATTACATATCCCATAAAAAGCA
This sequence comes from Rhamphomyia laevipes, assembly GCA_963920725.1. Classification (NCBI taxonomy): domain Eukaryota; kingdom Metazoa; phylum Arthropoda; class Insecta; order Diptera; family Empididae; genus Rhamphomyia; species Rhamphomyia laevipes. The sequence continues at coordinate 29,124,324 of OY987255.1, forward strand.
AAAAATTATATTTATTTATGTTTTTGACGTTTGTTTTTTATTCGACTGAAGTTCATTTGAGTTCATGATCTAATAATTTTTCCAAGGTCTGCTGGGTAGATTTTGACATTCGCCATTTTTTTTAAAAAATACGTCATTGCGGAGATTTGTTTTGAAGCAATTGTTTATATATATTTTAGTTGGCTGTGTTTTTATTTAATATTATGTGTTTTGAGAATTGTGCGTTTAAAAATAAATAAAATATTTCAAATATAAACATATTTAGTATAATTATTAATTAATAAGTAAAGAATTATTATTTAATAAGTGAAAAACAATATATTTATATGGGAAACAATTGTGTTGTGTTAATGAATTAAAAGAATTGGAAATGAGATATTGTGTAGTGAAATATTGCGTAAGCTGCAAAAAAAAAGATAATATTTAAAATATCAAATTCTTCACCTTTCCAAAAGATGTGAATTTAAGTAAAATATGGGTGAAAGCATGCGGCAAACCAAATATTAACACAAAAACAGGAAGAATGTGTTCATTACGTTTTACGATTGGTGACTAAAAGACAAGCTGCTTAATATTGATATTTCAAAAAGATGTTTGGATCCAAAATCAGTACCAACACAAAATGCTCCAGATGCCGGGAATGCAATCCCTAGAAGTATACAGCGAAACAACCGAATTTTAAAAAGATGCACAAAAAAAATTGTAGTGGAAGCTATAGAGGAATATGATTTAAGGTTTGTTTTTTTTTTTATTTTAAAATTGAATAAAGTATTAATTAATATTTTAAAAAAAAGTTTCAGTTCAAAATTAGAAGAAGTTGCTAATGAAAATAACGCTCCAACTGAAGAAAGAAATCAAATTTCAATTCAAGTTCAAACAGAGTAAATAAATTTATATTTTAGGGTTCAACTTGATTGTGCTAGAGAGCTGCAAATAATTGAGCTAAACAAAAAAATGGAAATTATGCAGAAGAAAAAGGAACAAATGAAGCAAAAAATTATTGAACTTAATAATTTTAAAAATTCAGTGCAAAATATTTTTACACAGGGTCAATTAAAAAAAATGCAAAACCCTGAAAAAAAGTGCACTGGCCATTAAATGATATATCGGCTGCTACTTGCCTGCATTCTGCTGGTTCACGTGCATACAGATATGTATAATAAAAATTTTCCATTACCAGGACTATCAACTGAGATATCAGAAGGAGGATTAATAAAGTCATCACAACAATTTATGGATAAATTAGTATTATAATCAAAAAACTATTAATATCCGATGTAATTATTTAAAATATCATGTAAAAGAATGTGATAAAATTGATATTCCTTTAAATGTTAAGTTATTATTTTTTAAGTGTAGATTATATTTTAGAATAAGAAAGTTAAATAGATGTATAAGAATAGAAAAAAACCAAAAAAGAAAAATTAAAAAAACTTGAACAATTTCTTTATTTTTTCTGTAAGATTTTTTTTTTTATACTAAAACAAAATTTGTTTATAAAACAAAACGATTTTTTCGTCCATATATAAAAAAAAATATCTCCTCGATGACGTCATCTTTTTTATCGATTGAACTGTCAAGCAGACCTATAAATTATTCGATCATGATTTGAGTTCGTCGTAAGTGAATAATAAAATATAGATATAAAAAAAAATACATTCTTTTTTTATATATTTGAAAAATATAAAAATAAATTTTTGAACGAATTAAAAAAAAAAATAAGAAAAACTTATGTTTAACATTATCAAAAATTTCGTATCCTATGTTATATGTGCCTTTAGCCAATCTTAACATTGATTTTGTTAATTGCAGATGTCACTTTATTTTTCAAAATCAGTTAACGTTCCATTTGAAGTTGAGTTGGAAGTTAAATCATTACCTATTTCATCTTTCAGAATGCATTGATGTTACCAATTTGATTTTTTGTGCATTTTGAAAGTTTTTGTGGCTTTTTTGAAATTTCCGAACATTGATTTTTCCAAGTGAAGTAAATTCGTCCTTAATTTTCGCTTCATTAGCTTATTTTCGGTATTCAATACCGGTATTAAAGCATTAATACCGCGGTATTTCGATATTAATTTCTTAATTATCCGAAGAAAAAAAAAAAATTTTGAAATAACATTTATACTATAATAATATAAATTTTACAATGAATTTTGTTTTAGTAAAGAAGTAAATATTTTATTAACTGTGAATGGGAATTGTTTGAGCAAAAAGGTAAACATTATTGTTTATTAATTACCGACTATTATTAACTAAACATTACTGGATAAAAAATATACCTACAAAATTATGGGTTTTTTAAATAACAGAATATAAAGATAATAATTCTGGGGAATAACTAATTGTGGATTTTTTTAAAATAAAAAGTATGTAAATTAAACTTATGGAGGATAAAACAAGCGCGTTTAACAGAGTTGAAAATTAACATAAACTAATTTTTAATGAACTACGTAATTTTGGTTTTGTTTTTATTTTATTATAATATATTAAAGAATGAATTGTTTTTTATTAATTTTTTAGTTGGATTTTTTCATAATAGGTGTTTTTTCTTAATTTTTAGTTCCGGTATTGAGTACCGGGATTCCGGTATCAAATTTCTGAGTACCGAAATACCGGTATTATTTTTTCACTCCGATGTTGCACTCCCTAGTCTCATTCAATAACAGTATAATATGATCTCATTCAATATTTCTAAAACGCTGGTTTATTATTAAATAATCAATTTGATTACGCATTATTCGATTTTCAGCGTTCCTGGGCGCCACCCAAGTATAACGACACCTCTTAGGCATTTCGAACCATAGTATTCATAATTGCCATTTATTTCTTTGTATAAGGCAACTCTTTTTTTCAGCCTTCTTCTAAGTTCATGGTCTGTGGCAGAATATAAGAAACAATTATTTTTAGTATGTATTTCACATATAATTTACAAAAGTTTTTGGAAAAATGGAGACAAAATAAATTTGTTCAAAATAAAATTGTATGTATTTATTTTAGGACCATCTTGTTTCTAGTTTGTAGATATTTAATTTGCGCGTGTTAATTCGATTAGAATTAAAACAGAATATTACAATTTTTAATTATCTTTATTTTCATTTTTTATATTTATTTTATAATACAAAATACCTATATGATGAGAAAATAAAATTATAATATTAACAAGTATTCAGATATCTGATTAGTAGATAGTTGGTATTCAAATTAATTTACAAAAACTTATTGTAATTAATTGCTACAATCCGCCTAATTCAAGTATTGATCTATATTCATATTTTAATAAGGTTATTGATTGTATTTCTTCAGAACTCACACAGATTTGTGGAGACTTTAATCTTTCTAACATTAAATGGTTGCCCAACGAAAACGATGAAGAAACTTTTCTGATCCCAAGAAATTTAGTAAATTAAATTGATTTTCTTAATGCTAATTACTTACAACAAATAAAAAAATAAATTCAGGCGATTATATCTAATATTTATTTCAGATTAGGACAATATTGTGATATCCCAGTTTTGATCACTTTGAGTTATTATAGATTATAGATCAATATCATCTACCAATATATGGTCAAAAATTATGTATTTATCGAGATTGTGTATTTCATACAACTGCTATGCGAACAAATTTTATTTTCCTTTTCTAAATTCTAAACTCCCAAAAACTCAAACGGCAAATGAGTACATAGCAAATTAGTGCATATTTCAAAATAAATGAGTGCATATTTCTGTGTTTTTTTTTCATAATTGATTTTTAAAGTTTAATTTCTTTTTATTTTTTGTATTACGTATGAATTGTATGTGATTACTATGGTTAGGTATTAGGCGATGGGTTTTCGGCGAAAGAAAATGTTTTTGTTTTATGAATTTAGGAAAAATCTTTCTATATACAATTAAATATTTTATATAGAAAATTTATTTCAGCTTTACAATTAAATATCTTTACCTATTTGGAAATAACTTATTTTTATGTTTACCTATTTGTAAAAGTTTTCATTACCCTCAGGATGTGAGTTTCCGGGATCCACCACCAGGAGGTTGAGAAAAAAGTCCCCATTTCACATATATGTACCATTCATCCCATATAATACATTACATATATCATTCATTCATACCATATTTACATATAAAAGCAAGAATTAAAAATAATTAAAATAAAATTCAACATTCAATTTAATTATTAAATTGAAAATAAATATTTGATTGAAAATTAATTTGAATTTTTTAGTATTGCGGAATTTACACGCTTCAATTAATCGTTCAAGTTCCACATTCAAGTAGAATTATTTTACACAATGCGCAAGTCGTGTTTTTTATATAAACTTGAATCCCACAAAATAAAAATAGAAATGCTTTCTATTTTTTTAAAACTTGAACGGCATACTACATATAAATAAAATTCAAAAAAAAATTTTTATTGCGATTTGACACTTTCGATATTTTTTCCAATCATTTGCTGCCAACATAAACATTTCAATGTATTGTTCCCAATATTAAAAAAAAAAAATTACTTGAAGCGTGTAAATATAAAAATTCATTCAAGTTCCACTTGAATAGGAACCGAATTTAATGTTTACAGAAACTTGAATGAAAAACTTGAACTGTGTAAATTCCGCTAATTCGAAGTTTTTTTTGGAGATTTTCATTTTTATTAATATTAATAAATTTTTTCTTTTGCATTTATTTTCATAATCTTCTTTAAGTAGTTTTTCTTTTACCCATAAAACATTTTTTTAGCAAGAGTATATGAGCACAGGAGCACAGGATTAAATTTTTAGATGAATTATACTATAATTAAAGATTCTAAAAATTTAATCGTGTGCTTATAACATTTGTGACTTTTAAGGAACCATTCTTTATAGTTGTCACATTCTTAAACAAATTTTTTTAATATTTTGAAATAATTTTTTTTAAAGTAATTTTCTTCAAAAAAATTATTAAATAAACTAATGTGCATATTTGTAACATTAAAACACAAATCAGACAGTGCTTTTTAATTACAAATTTCTATTAACTTCGCTCGCTAACGAACACAAAGAATAAACAAAAGAAAAAAAATACATTTCGGTATATCCATAAAAAAAAAATCTATTAAATACATAAAAACTCAAAATTATAAGTAATATTATTGTGTACTCAAAAATAAGCACCCAAAAACGTTACGCCGTTTGAGTATTTGGTTGTTTAGAATTTAGAAATTAAAAATGAAATTTGTTCGCGAGCAGTTGTATGAAAAAAACGATTTCGATAAATACATAATTTTTGATATGGTTCTCATATTGATATAATGGTGTCGCTATACAGTTGTAATAGCAAACTTTTTTCGATTTAGTTTTAATAAAACTGACATTCATGAACTTAATAATTTTTTAAACTCAATTGACTTTCCTACATTATTTCACAATGTAGATTTAGTCATCTTATAATCCTATGCGGCTTTAATATTGTTGTGCCAAAATCCAGGAATAAAAGGATTGATAATAGTTTTCTTTGGGTTTCTAAAAAAATAATACGAAAAACAAAGCTTGGTATAAATATCTTAAGTCTATAAATAACATTGATTATATTAATTTTGTGAATTTGTCGAATAGCCCTATACAAGAATTGTCTTAAAGATATATTTTTAAACTTGTTGATAACCCAAAATTATTTTGGAATTTTATTAATACATACATACTAAAAGAAAATCAGATCAATTTCCTACTTTTAGGGGTAGGGTAATCGAATGCCCCCACTGTAAAACTGTCATTTTTTTAAATTTACAATTCATATTTTCCTCACCTGTTCATAGGTACTTTAATAACTTTCATGGCCCTGCGAGGGGGCGGGGGTTGGGCCTATTTTCTAAAAAGTCAGGTGGGGTATCAAATTAAAGGTCTTGATGGGTACATCTCGTTGGGTACGGTTTCGGGCAACTAGGAAACAAAATCATGTTAAAGGTCTGGAAGAGTAGATATCTTTGGGGCAAGTAATTGAAGTGTTTGGGGCAACGCGGGTCATGTGGGGACCTGGGATTATTATTAATTTCCTTTTATTAAATTTACAATTCATGTTTTGCTCACCTGGGCATAGCTCCTAAACGGCTTAACCGATTTAACTCAAATTTGGAACTTGAGCTCGTGCTTTTACCCATTCGATGCCACACAATTTTCATGGCCCAGCGAGGGGCGGGGGTTGGACCTATTTTAAAAAAGTCATGTGGGGTATCAAATTAAAGGTATTAAAGGTATCAAATTAAAGGTCTTGATGAGTACATCTTGTTGGGTAATGTTTTGGATAACGAGGGCCATGTGGGGCCCCAAAAAATTGGGCAAAAAATAATAAACATCATGTGGCGTATCAACTTAAAGATCTGGAAGAACAGGTATCTTTGGGGCAAGTAATGGTAGCGTTTCGGGCAACAAGGGTCATGTGGAGGCCTGATAAATTGGGCGAAAAATAATAAAAATCATGTGGGGTATGAAATTAAAGGTCTCACTGAATACATCTCGTTGGGTAATGTTTCAGGTAAAGAGGGACATGTGGGGTCCCTAAAAATGGGGCCAAAAATAAAAAAAATCATGTGGATGTGGAGTATCAATTTAAGTGCCGGGAAGAATAGATATCTTTGGGGCATGTAATGGTAGTGTTTGGGGCAACGAGAGCCATGAAAATGTCTTTTCGCTCTTGCGTCGGTTAAACAAAAAGAACACTCGCTTTGCATCGGTCCTTCGTTATGGGTTGATAATTTTTTATATTGTATGGGTTATATATATAAATATAAATATATATATAGTAGACCCGCCTTTTAAATATCATTGATTCTGATAAATTGTATTAATTCTCATAAGATCTCTTTATATACTATTAATTCTGATCAGATTTGCTACCATTAATTTTGATCAGTTCTACTTCCCTTTATAAGGGGTCTATTTCCCTTTTACTATACTTTACCTTTATTGAATCTCTAATCTAGTACGTTTGCAGTTAACACTAATACAATTGACCATTACTGAAACTCTAGATAGAAGGAAGTAAGATTATATAATTTTATTATTCGTATTTATAAGTTTTTAGTCTCATATTACTATTTATAAAGGAAAGTATTTTTAAAAAATGTTTTTTGTATTTATTTTTGTAAATTATTTTTCGGACCATTTTTCAAATTAATGAATCTTGTTTTGATAACTTGAATAATTGTCCAAAAACTATGCTTCAGGGCATAAATATTGATGCCAGTTTAATTTAGATAATATTAGCGATAATTCCAGTTATCATTTATTGGCGATAATTCCACTTATCATTCTAAAAACTGTTCTGGTTCGTTAACTATGCCTTTCACGTTATTGTTTCGGCGTTTTTTATCTACTTGTATTTTCCTGACATCTGAAAGTAATCTTACATAAGGCCAGTCCATAAGAAAGGTTCTAAAAGGAAATAATTAATTACCGTCCAATTGCTAAGCTGCACTATCCAGTATGCCGAAACTATTTGAATTAGTTATATTTTGATAGTTATATGATGTTTGTACTAATTTCTTAATTCCAAATCAACTCGTAAAACATAGATTGATTTCGACAAATCTGGTTAAATCGATGTGTACATTTATTAATAATATGGAAGTTGGGACATTTTATTAAGTGATCTAACGCTTTATTTATAAAATAAATTAAATTCTGCTTAACAAATAGAACATACAGTAACAGTACATATTATTTAAATCAGTAATATCTTCATCTTTTGAAACCACTACAGTGTTGCAACAATTCTCATAAAAATGATTCTCATAAAATGTTGTAACTATTCTCAATAAAACGACCGATTTCCATTCAGGTTGAAAACAAACTCTCTGTTCAATTTAATTCTTGCTTAACAAGAACGCTATATAGAATTTTCCGCAAAGGTATGTCAGCGTTTTTTTTTTTTGAGAAGGGGAACGCGAGAGAGCACTGCGACCTTAACGATCTATAGTGCGTTTAAAGCCCCTATACCTCCTACCATTTAATTGATTTAAAGAAACCTAGTATGTTTGAGGGAGCAATATTGCCCAGTTCTTCAGAAGTAAGGAAGCCTTTGCCTAAGATAGTAAGTCTGCCCCTTGCGAGTGCCTCGCAGTGACAGAGGATGTGTTCCGTCGTCTCCTTGTCGTTGAGGCAGAGGCGACAGATGTCAATGTCAGCCAGGCCCAATTTACTGAGGTGATAGTTCAAAGGACTATGTCCTGTTAAGAGGCCTGTCAGGTTTCTTATATCCCTTTTGCTGAGTGTTATTAGGTCATCCACTTTTATTTTGTTTGGTATGATGAATTTTTTCGATGTAGAGAGTCCTGGTAGTTTGTACCAGTAGGTTTTGTGCTCTACATAAAGTGAGGTTATGATGTCCTGAGTAGCCCAATCTAAGATTTCGACGGATGCAGAGCTCAATAGCATGAACTTCAGCTTGAAAGACGCTAGAGACTTTAGTCAGGCTGACAGAGATGTTCACTTTGGATTGTTTACCATGTACACCTGCACCAACTCCGTGATTGGTTTTGGAGCTGTCTGTGTATCAGGTTAGAGAGTTAGGATCAAATTTTGGTGGGTTAAGGTCCTAGTCCTGCCTATTTGGTAGCACTGACAATTTAGACTGAGAAAGCTTTCCATACACAAATCCTGAAGGAACCTTAGATTTTGCCGAAATAAAAATAATAAGTAATGCCATATACATTTGACTACAAATGATAAATTATTAATTAAGCCTATAAAAACAATAATGTAATTAATGAAATTAACTATAATGCAATACTTAAAAATAAGAGAAACAAAAAAAAATTAAAACAAAAATAATCTCTCTATTTATACTAAATTAATGTTGTAAATTTAAAAAACTCTAACAAAATTAAAGACAGATCGTATGTGAGAGGTGTGAGAGGTTAAACCAATTTATCGGAATAATAAAAATTGAAACGTCGCCTATATATTCAATGGAAAATTAGTTTTTAAATTTCACAATGTTACAATCACTATTGAATATATAAATTATTTATATCAAAAGAATTGTCAAGTTATAAGCCACTCCCACTCCCATGAGCCATTACAGCACAACCCGTCTCAGATTAATTTACTACAAAGTGAAGAAACTATTCATCAATCAATTAGTTATATTAAGCTGATCACTATTGTGATCTTCCTTCTGTTGTTTGCTTTCATATTTAAAATAAAATATAGCAAAACAATTAACATTAAAGAAAATGAAACACCAACTAAGGAAGCAGAACAACAAACGCCAAAAATAGGATTTAAATATCAGCAGGAAAATTAAACAAATAAAATAGTATGTACAACCAAAACCAAGATTAAAAAACAACTTTCCAAATACAACCAATGAGGACATTTGCAATTTAAGTGGGGAAGAATTAACTACATTTATTTGGTGCACACCCCCTGGATTATGGACACTCGAAAAAAATAATTAGAAATTTCGCGGATTATTTATTACAATTATGATTTCTATAAATTCGGCTACAGAATTGGTAGTATTGGTTATACCGAATTACTATTTGTAAAAATGAAGTAGTCAAGAACATTTTAAAAAGCTGCTAATTAGCGGTACCTGAGATAACTCGTAGTTATATTCAACAGTGATTTGTATTCAAAAATGTTTTGTAATAAACAGTACTTTATTAAAACTTACTCATTTCCTAACACATCCATCTTGTATTTTATAGAACTCGTAATTTTGATAGGCAACCATTAAAACTGCCGACCCTAAATTTTATAGGCACCAACTACGTTACAATACAAATACTAATATGTGTACTAAATTTCATTAGAATCGTATAATATTTACAATATGATCTGTATAGACTATATATAGATCTAGATTATATGAAATATTTTTCGGAAATTTTAGCATAGACTCCATAAAGCTACTGACTTCTACCTTGGTCAACACATGCGTAATCACGAATTCAACCTGTATACCAAATTTCATTGAAAACGGATAATATTTATTATATGGTATATAATAGAACAAATGATATATTCTTTGCAAGCTAAGCTGCTCATATATTAGTTTTCGGTGAACCCAATAAAGCTACCTGATACAAATTTACGGATCATTAACTAGATAATTGAGTCAACCTATGTGTGGAATATAATTGAAAAATTTAACATAGACGCACTCAACTACCTACTTTAAATTTTATTTTTTTCTTACAGACAGCAAGTACATGAGAAAATATGTGTCAAATTTTATTCAAATTAGATAATAATTACTATATGCTCTAGATTCTACATCTAGAACGTATGAAATTTTAATCGGAAATTTTACTATGGACCTGCTGAAGCTACAGACCTGTACCTGAGTACGCACAATCATGATACTAAACTATGTACCAAATTTCATTCAAATTTTTCCGTAGAGGAAAAACACAGATGTTCCCACATAAACGGGGAAATCTAACATGGTCCCACTGAAAGTATTTATCTCATCTTCTACGGGCATCAAAATGAAGTCTGTATGAACTTGTGTGCCAAAATTCATTAAAATCTGACGAGCGGTTCTAGGAAATGTTGCTACGCATATGTAATTTTTGAGCACGCGTCTTTATTTTGATTTTCGGACTCCCTGACCTCGAAAACGCCTAAAAAAATATCAGTGAAATCTATTTTTAAACCTTTAAATCAATCACCAAACTTCATAGTTATTCCATAACTACTCGTGAAATACTATTCAAACACAAAAATTCTATAAAATTTATATAATTATTTTATTACATATATTATATTTCTAATTAATTACATATATAATATTTTTAATTAGGCTGGTTCAGTTCGTTATATAAAATATAAATAGGATTCAAAAATTCGATGTGATCGTTTGAAATAGAAGATAAGTCTGAAATAAAAGAAAATAATAAATATTATTTTTTTGAAATAAGGCTAAAGAACAGAGTTAAATGTTAAATTATTTTAGTAAACAATAATAGTGATGGTGTAATTAAAGAATTGAAATTTAATAAATAATATTATTATTTTATTTATAAATAATAAAAATATAAATTATACTATCAAATTAACCATATTAATAGGTATGACAAATAAATTAAATCAACTAACCCATATCATTTTTCAATTTGAAATTTATATCATTGATAATATTATCGATAAATGTTTGAGTAATATTTTCTACAATTTTGACCGTTGCATAATTTTGGAAACTTCGTTTTAGTCGCAATGTTTCATTCGATATATAATTTTTTAAAAAAAGTTTATGACTAATATTATTTCCATAAATATCTCTTTTATTACGAAATAGAGCTAAATTTAAATAAGATTGTGTTAGCGGTATTTCATTGTCCCCAAACTCTAAACACTTTTCATTAATACAATATCTTTCAGTATTCTTTGAACATTTTGTGCCAAAAGGATAAATTCCAAATGGTCCATTAACTATATAAAATCTAGCAGGTAAATTTTCATCTTGACAAGCAACTCTACAACTTCTATCAGGATCTTTAACACTTGACGAAATTTGCATTCCATAACCAGAAAGTCCATCAACTTTAAATTTATAACGTGTACAAATTGTTTTAGCATATTCGGTGGTAGTTTGGATTTTATCACATGGCTAAAAAAAAAATTATAAAAGTGATTGTTAATAATATAACTCCTAAAACTTGAATATTAAAATTATATATATATATACTTTTATTTTTGGTGAACATAATTGAATATTATTTGTTCTATTAATTGTTGATGTCACAATCTGAACACCTTTTGATTTATCTAAACAATTAAAGTGACAACCAGACTTAACAATCCATTGATTTTCTGAAGAAAGACGAGCAGTTGATTGTGGTATATATTGCCATTCCTGTTGTTGTATATCTGATTTCCGGTTAATAGAATTTATAGCCGGAGTTTCATGAAAATTACTTTGTGGTTTACTTTCCAGATAATTTTCTTTACTCTTTGGAAAAATATATATAATGTAATATGTATTATATTAAGTTGTAAATATTATTATTATTTAAAAATAATTACCCCACTAATTATAGTATCTTGTCTTATACTTTTATAATCTCGACCATTTTCCTGGTAGTTTTGTAAATGTTGTGATTGTTGCGATTCTTCTTCTTCATGTATTAAAATTTGGGCACAATAAGTATGATCTAATTTAAAATCATTATTTGTTGAATTATCACAAGAAAATAATTCACAACGTCCATTTATACAAAATAATTTATCATCAAAATTATATATTTTTGATTGACAAGTTGTTCCATCTGGAAATGTCCAACTTCGTGATTTTGTTCCATTAGTTTTTGTTTTGCAATATACTTTACAAGATTCTTCCACTTAAAAAAAAATCGGAAATCTTATAGTAAATTGAAAGAAGAAAATTTTAAATATAAAAATTTGTCGTACCAGTTTCTCCGACAGCTTGCACTCCTTCACCAATTATTTCATTATCAAATTTTTTTGCTCTTTCACATATTTGTGTTGAAAATTCAGTGATTGTTGTTTTTTTAATGGTGTAACACTATTTTTTTTTTCAATTAAATGAAATTTAATTATTTTACTAAATAAACTATTATTGATTTTATTTATATACCTGTTTTGGTGTACAAGTTTCATACTTTTTATTTTTTCCCAAACAATTTTGTCTACAAAAAAATGATTAAATTAATTAAATTAACTAACAAAATATATGAAACAAAATTCTCTGTCGAACAACAAAGGACAATTAATTACATGCATATTATAATAATTAAGATTTTATATTATATAATAGATATAAAATATAAGATTAGAAATTATTTAGCTATTATTCAATTTATTAAAATAAATAAAAAAAAAATACGTCAGAGAAGGTTAAATTTTCAAACTTGGATTAATTTACTTATAGTTTAAACAATTTCTCGTAAAGGTTTTCAGCCCTGTGCTGCCATCTTGTAATCTTCCTGTTACACCATATAGACATCCTGATTCACATACTGTAGGTTGACCCCAATCATTCCAATTTAAAAGCTTAAAAATTATTTATTAAAATATTGACTGTTCATAATTTGAAATGATTTTACTTTTGGTCTAATGTGCTGTCCACTTTTTTTATCAACAAATCCGGCTTTTTCGGTAGCTTTTGCAATATTTGATACTTGTCTAACTGATGTGTATGATTCCATTAAAGTTGCTTTCATTACGCAAACACCACTTCGACACCACTTAAATTATATTTATATAAAAATTCAATCGTAATTTTTTGTTTTGTTTTAATTATACCATCATTTCTGAACATACAGTTCCTTCTAAAGCTGGATGTGATGTCCAAGTATATCGACCTCTTTGACAATTTAAATCCTGACAAATGTCCGTTAATATTTGAGATCTTGATCGTATACTATCTTTACCATATTTTAGCATACACTGTTTATCAGCATCAAAACGTTCACCAGGAAGAAGTCCTTCAGCTACATGATCTAAACTATGTGAAAATTGACCACGATCAAATAAACATTTTGCTTGATTAGTTCTACAAAAGGAATAATATTGAGAAATAGCTTTTTATAATGTATTGTTTTGATATTACTCCAGAAAATTGTTTAAATAGTTTCTGCTACATTTTGACCATGTTATTTTTCCACTTCCTAATGTCGGTGACATTATATATAAACTAGAATCACAATTATTTTCATGTGTGTCATGACGCATTCCCAAACTAAAAATTATATTTATTTTGGAGTAAGAAATTATAAATTTATTCTTAAAATAAATGTTGTTGGTAATTTACTTATGTCCAATTTCATGAGCAACAACAAAAACACTTTCAAAATGTTTTCCTTCGTTAATTGTACAAGATGATGTTGAAATACACATCCCGGCAACTAAAAATTTTCTTGTTAATTTTAATATTATAGTATAATTATATAATTATTAAAAAATATTGGAATAAGTAATTTTATACAGATGCAATCGTTAGCTTTCATCAATCAAATTAAATTAAAATAAACAAAAGTTTCATTTTCCACCTAAGCCATGCTTGTTAAATAAGGTGTTTGAACAGTGGATATGCTGTTCTTTAATATATAGTTATTTAACTTTATATGGACCAAAAAAAACTCTATTTTGATTTATTATTAATCAATTATTATTCGTAGATGTACGATAGAAATAGAATGAAGTGAAAACAATATAATTTTCGCAACAAATGCAATTGTGGTATGACTCCGTTCAAAATTATTAGATCAAAATTATAAGATATTTATGTTGTGATTTTGATTTGTCGAAATTGTTACTGTCTAGATTTTGTACCCCTCGGTTTATTGGATATGATTTATATAATCAAATACTAACTAAATACAATATAAAATGAACTAATGAGTATTTATAAACAATACATTTGAAAATTCACAAGAATTAAGTCTTTTTATTACTTTTTATTTATTATTACTTTTTATTTATTATTACTTTCCTTTTATTGAATTTACAATTCATGTTTTCCTCACCTGGGCATAGCTCCTAAACAGCTTTACCGATTTAACTGAAATTTGGAACTTAAACTCGTGTTTGTACCCATTCGGTGCCACAATTTCAAGGCCCAGCGAGGGGGCGGGGGGTTGCGCCTATTTTCAAAAAAGTCATGTGGGGTATCAAATTAAAGGTATTGATGAGTACATCACGTTGGGTAGTGTTTTGGGTAACTAGGACCATGTGGGGCCCCCAAAAAAAAGGGCCAAAAATGAAAAAAAATCATGTGGGGTATCAAATTAAAGGTCTGGAAGAGTAGATATCTTTAGGGCAAGTAATGGTAGTGTTTGGGGTAACGCGGGTCATGTGGGGGCCTGAAAAATTCATGTTTTCTTCACCTCAGCATACCTCCTAAACGGCTGTACCGATTTAACTGAAATTTGGTACTTAAGCTCGTGCTATGACCCTTTTCATTGCCGGGCGATGGGGCGTGTGAGGGGTCTATTTTCAATAAAGTCATGTGGGGTATCAAATTAAAGGTATTGATTAATACATCTCGTTGACTAGTGTTTCGGGTAACGAGTACTATGTGGGGCGCCAAACAATGGGCCAAAAAAAAAATTATATGGGGTATCAAATAAAAGGTCAGGAAAAACAGATATTTTTGGGGCAAGTAATTGCAGTATTTAGGGCGACAAGAGTCATGTGGTGGCCTGGAAAATGGGGCCAAAAATAATAAAAATCATGTGGGGTATGAAATTAAAGGTCTCGAAGAGTACATCACGTTGGGTAATGTTTCAGGTAAAGAGGGCCATATGGGGCCAAAAATAAAAAAGTATATATGTATATATAAAAATATATATATATATATATATATATGAGTCGTTAATTTTGCAAGTGGCATAAGTGACTTTTCGCGAAACATGAGTTAGAGCTATTTATTATTAACCGCTCATATATATATATATATATATGTATATATATATATATATAATATATATATACTATTGTATATATATATATATGTATATATTATAGTAAATATATATAAACAATCTAAAAATTCTACAGTTTCTTTTACTATACTTTACCTTTACTGAATCTCTAATCTAGTACGTTTGCAGTTAACCCTACTACAATTGACCATTACTGAAACTCTAGATACAAGAATGTAAGATTATATAATTTTAATATTATTTATTAGTTTTTAGTCGCATATTACT
This sequence comes from Rhamphomyia laevipes, assembly GCA_963920725.1. Lineage (NCBI taxonomy): Eukaryota > Metazoa > Arthropoda > Insecta > Diptera > Empididae > Rhamphomyia > Rhamphomyia laevipes. The sequence goes on from OY987255.1 coordinate 29,139,975, forward strand.
ATTTATAAAGGAAAGTATTTTTAAAAAAATTTTTTTTTTTTTTTTTTTTCAATGAACATAGTCCATAAATGTAATTTTAGCTTTTAGCGTGAAGTAAAATACCAAAATCCGTTGAAATGTGAATTTTATATTGACGTTGAAGCAAATAGATCTTGCCTCGCCCTAAACAGTAAAAGTAAAGACCTTCATTTTAACTTCATTTTGTCTTCTATTATTTTGAGAAATGAAATGAACTCAATCAAATTAAAATATTTAATATGTCTGCCTACGTAAAAGGGCAAACAGATGATTGAATTCTTTTGCTTTTAAATTCAAATATTAAAAGCAAAATACGGGAACTTAGCGCAGCTGAAGTTACTTATAAGTTTATCGATATGAATAATGATACCTTGGTTACAATCTAATAAATAATTATTTAATCTACAAATCTGAAATCTCATGCATGCAGAAGAATTTTAAATCAAATTTTTGATTTTAACAACTAATTTGTAAATAATATTACCTGGTGCTAAGCCAACTACTTGGCTACTAACTTTTCCATTTTTTCCAATAACATACAAATCCAATCCAGTCAAAATAACAGCATGATCATAATGTACTGAATCACTGTCCAAAGATGGATTTAATTTTCTTTGCCACATACAAAAATTATTTAAATAAATATCAATATCACTACTACGTCGCAATTCTTTCGGATCACTATGTAATATTTCTAATCGTTTAAGTACGAAATTTATTTGATGACCCAACGATGGATGATGATAAAGTAATTGAACTCCATTTATCATAGCCAATACAAATCGTATTAAATGATTTTCGGTGTTTTTTGGAAAATTCCTTGTCATATGTTTAAATAAATCTTTATCGACAAATATTGCAGTTTCAATATGTAAAACTTTTGGTACCGGTTTCTGTTGTTGTCGACTATCTGACCGTGCAGCAGTAATAAATCGTCGAAATCTATTCTTTTTCATATTCAAATATTGCGGATTTGTAATTAAATTATCAGTTAATTGTATATTACTATTATATATTGTAAAACTATTATTCCCAATTATAGGCAGTAGAAATGGGTTTTCTGTTAGATATGAATATTGATTGTTTTTTATTAATTCATCAGGTTCAAAATGTATATTTTTCGGTAATAAATGTAATTTATTTTTTCGGGATTTAGATGTTATATTATTATTATTGTTAGCATTATTATTGGCTTCAATGATTATATGAGAATTTTTATTGAAGCGTTCTGGAAGCGGATGAATAAGAAAATCTTTGGATTTATGTCGAAATATTCCACGCTAATGAAAACAATAAATTTTATATTATATTTATTATATATAATTAATTTCAATACTTGAAATTAGTACATACAAAAAAAAAAACAATAATGGTACACTTACAATTGCGGTATCATCACAAAGGTCAAGTGCAGAATTTTCATTACGGTAAAAGCATCTTTCATATTCTACAGCTAATTTATGCGAATTTGAAATAAATTGTGAAAAATTTTCATATCTGTTAATCAAAATGAATGCATCGTCGATCAGCTTCGGCGATTGCTGTAAGTTAAGGTTGACTTCTTCGCCGTTATCTATTGAAATTTAAATATATATTGTTTTAATAATTCTACTGTTCTGATGTTGAATATGCAAAAATTACAACCATTCTTTTTTTTAATTATAAAGAAAATATAGATCTAATTTTTAAAATATACATTGTTATTTTAAATTACCTTAGTAGGTATTTAATTTTTTTTTCCTACCTTCTAATTGTAATGAAATTTTTCCAGAATTAACAGTTGATCGTTTCCTTCTATTCTTATTAAAACGTTTAGAAACATGAACAAATTGAATTTCTGGTTCTAAAAAATTTAAGGAAAAAAAAAATATTATTTCAATTCATTTTCTTTACAATTTTGCAAAAAATATTATAATTTTTAATTTATAACTAATGTAGAAATATAAAAAAGGTAGAAATATAAAGAATGCAAAACAGGTAAACTAGTAAAAAAAATTTATATGTTTTTATAACTCATGTAAAAACGTAAGAAAAATTAAGACATATGTCTTGTCAATGTCAGTAAATTATTATTGATAAAAGTTCAAAAAAATTTTTTTTTTTCGAAAAATACAAGCTAAAAGTCATTTCATAAAACATATCGTCGGCTTATTATTGGTTTGTACCATGTCCACTTTTCATAGTTTCGAGTAATTAGGAATTTAAACTTTAAATTCCTTTTTTTAATAAAGTATAAATATTAAAACTTCTATTACTTTAGATAATAGTTAGGAAATTTGTCAGAAATCTTGACATTTTTTTTTAACTTTCTACAACTTTTAATTTCAGAGTTATGAGATGACTTGAAAGGACATGGTACAAAATAAAGTGAAATATTTTACAAATAAATTAGAATATTGTATCAAGTCCAATTGAAATAACAAAAATTGCAAAAAAATGGGGAAAATTTAAAAAATGATTAGATTTATTTATTCATCTTTATTATGTATTTATTTATCTCAAATTATAAATTGAAAATAAACCTTAAACATAAAAATAATCATCAATTTGGATATATTTAATTTGTGTATAAGGCACTGATCTAAAATCAATTTTTTTTTTTGCCATTTTCTGAAAATCATAAAAATCTTCTTTACGTAAAGAAAATCATTTTGGTTCTACTTTGCAGGAACAAATTCGAATTGCTACCAATTAATGCCAGCAACTTGCAAATAATTTTTCATTCATAATTACCTCCATTAGTGATTATGAAAATTAGACACTGACAATGAAGATGAAACGATAAATTTAATAAGTTCTGATTAATTTTATTTCAGGTATTTTTTATTAAAGATATTTAGTTGATTAAGCAAAATCAGTCCTTTTCAGGGCTACATAAAAGTATTATTAATAACAAAATATAGATGTATAGAAATAAAGAACGCTGTTTTATAATTTTATAACCTTATACGAGGTCTATATTTTAAGTTCAACTTAATTTTCTTACCTTTTGTTACTATATATTTACTTATATTGGGACATGAGTCAAAACAATATTAACAAATTTTTAAATTGAATGGACACGGAACAAAATTTAAACTCATTATACCAATAGCTAAATTAAGGGTTTTTATAAGGTTCGTTTAGAAGAATCAACCAGAAATAACAGTTAAACCAAAAAAAGTGAAAAGTGAACATGGTACAAAACAATAATCAGCTAACGATATATTAAACTATTTTTTATTTTTGTTTTTAAAATCAGGATCTTGTTTATTATAAATGCAGCATTTTTCCTCCACACATTTCACGAAAGTAATATCCTTTTGCATCTTTTAATAATAATTTTTTAGTAATAATTTTCTACTTTGCAATTTTCAATTTTCTACTTTGCAATTTTTAAATGTCAAAATTCATACTACTACTTTGTTAGAAAAAAGGTAAAAAAAGTAAGAAAGTTCAAGTTAATTTAACTTTTACATTTCTTGCGAATATTTCAACGTTCTTACCTTTGTTATAAATGTTTCAATACCATTTCATACATTTTAACTTTGAAATTTCTGACACTTCTTACAATTCTTACCTGTTTTACATTAGTTATAAATTAGGCTTATCATTATTTATACATTTTCTAATTATAATTATATACATATAATATAGAGATCGATAAAGATAAATGACTAAAAATTTTAATATTTCTTTATTCTTTCTTGTTAAATATTCAAGATATTTTTGTTTTCTTATTAGCCCTATTTTGGAAGTATGTGATATCCACTTAAAATCTCCATCTTATTCTGTTTACTGTGCCTTTTTATGTAAGAATACATTACATAGCCTATTAAATAGTTCTTTGAGTAATATACCCAGAGATCTGTAGTGATAGTGTTGTGTAAAATACAGGTCGGTCTTAAGTTCAATTACCGGTTTAATGAACTCGTATTTACATTAGACATTATAATACACTAATTCAGCGGTTTCCAAACTTTCTGATACTGCGACCCACATAAGAAAAAAAGAAAAAATTGGCGGCCCCCTTATTAGATACAACAATAAATAATATAAGCAAATTTTCAATTTGTAAAAAGTAATGTATTCATAGAATAAAACTAAACAAAAATTAATAAAAATTTAGTATGTATTTATAGAATAAAATTAAAAAAAAGTAATGTATTCATTAGAACTAAACAAAAATTAATAAATTTAGTATATATATTTATAGAAAACAAATTAATGTGATGGATGTTCTGGTAAAATTCGTTTACCAGAACACTCGTGAATCCTAATGATAAATATGATGAATCGTATTTTCTTGACTTGGGGGTGTTAGTTCCTTGTTCACTTGCGTATTTTTTATTTCCACTATCTTTACTCAGTAAAGTAAAGTTTACTGGTACTAGCATCGGTATCTTCATTATTACTTATTTTTCTTTTATAACCGATTAAAAACTTATCCATTGCTTTGATAGGGATAAATATAAATTCTTTAAAACTTTTAAAAAAATATTCTATATATAAATCTCACCCAAGAATTCAGTTTATGAAATATTGTAATTAAAAAAAAACTAAAAAATATATTTATTTAATATTCTATAATATTTAAATAGCAGTACACTTAAATTAACACCGATATTGAAATGACAACTGGAGCAACTTCAACTAGAACTCCGTCAAAAATTAAATTGCAGTTCGTTGTGATATAATAACGGTTTTAATGTTACCATAGTAACTATTTACCTACTAACTTCGTAACAGGTTGCTAAGTTTTCATTTTTCATGTTCTTCTTTTCCAGAGGAATCAAAAATATATTCTTTTTTTTTTTTTTTTTCAGAGGCATCTTAAATAGATTTTTGTAAGTATTTTTTTTAAATAGGTAAAGCAGAAATTAAAAACTTCACGACCCCCTTGAGATTATTACGCGACCCCCCTGTGGGTCGTGACCCACAGTTTGGAAACCGCTGCACTAATTAATGATATTTACAATTTGAAGAAAATAATAATTAAATTAATATCGAGGAGTTGATTCGCGACTCGGTTAGGATATCGACATAATTTTAAGTAACTAAATTAATTATATTATATATAATCGCGAGCTGCACGAGCTATACGGCGGCGCTGATCTGGTCAAAAAAATAAAACTTCAACGACATCGTCAGGAGGTCATAGCGTCAGAATGAACGAGGATGCTAACAGAAGCGGTTTTTGAATCGAACCCAGAGGGCACACGCATCAGAAGAGGTAGACCGTGTTAGAGATGGAAGGATTGTGTTCAGTCGGACGTAAGGATGCTGGACATATCTGGAAGCTGGAGACAAACTGCGTTCGACAGAAGTCAATGGAGGAGAGCCTTGGACACGGCTATAAAGTATGTAAGTAAGTAAAGTAATTATATTAGTAAAATTAAGTTGAATAAAGTTGAGTAATACATGTTAAAAAATAAATCTTGTGATTTTACTTGAATAAGATAAAAGAAGTTATCGAAAGAAAGTTATTTTATGTATAATATTGCTATGTAATAGTATAACAATTATGTTAGGTCAGAATATTCTGCATATGAGTGAAAATTTGTTGGTATATACCTAACTATTAACCAGGTTTCATTGTCGTTTATCAGGTTTGACTTTATTCGTGCGTTGAATTTTTTACATTTAGTTCGTCCGGATATTTGTGAGTTTCCGTCGCTCTGTCGAGTCTGTTGTTTGCGTTTGTTACCGATCAACCATTTATTGTCATTATTCTGCATAGATAGCAACACAATGACAACTCAAGTTAACTCAATCCATTTAGGTGTGTTAATTTCCAGGTTCAAAAATTCATTATATCTTAATTTAAATTTTTGATGATTTTAACTCCCCTATAACGTTAACTTGATCTACAATTTTAAATATCTCGGGTACAGTTTGATCGCGAAATTGGAAACCATATTATACTTTTCGACAAACGATGATAAAATGGAATTAATACATTTTTTAAACAATTATTTTTTCAAATTTTTATAGTATTGTAATTGTATATTTACATTGTAATAAAATAAAATTATAAATAATATCTTTTCTTAATATAAAAAAATAAAGATCTTTTTAACGTTTCAAGGCATTTTAAACTATTGCTATGCGAACCTAAATATTTTTTTATACGTATAAGTTTTCCAGATATTCGTAGTTATCTAGCAAAAAAATTTAAAACATTGGTTTGGAAAATTCCTAATAAAATAATCTTTTATAAGAATACCATATCAAAAAATCAATATATTTTGATAAACTATAATGCAATCATTTTACACTTACTGTAATTAAAACTTCCAAATAAAAAATCTTTTTCATTTTCTTCCAAATATTCATGAATACAGCTTGTATCTACCTAAAATTGAATATATAAAAATTAAATATTAATTTTAAATTTATTATAGTGCTTTTATTTTCTGTTTACAAACTAAGTATTAGTGTAATCAATGTTATACTTATTTGTATATTGTATAATCAAAAAACGTTTCCCACAAACTTATGTAATTTTCAAAAAAAAATTTCAACGATATAATATTATCAATAATGTGTCTGGTAATCGAAAAATTTGATTAAATATTCCCTACAACCTACAACAACTGACTATTAAAGAGATATAGATGTATAAAAAAAAATTAGCATTTAAATATTTGGTTAATAAATATATTCAAAATTTAGTTAGAGAAGTCATAAATTTAGAATTAATTTATACACATAAGTATGATATTACGATGATTGTTTATAAAATAATTTCCAAAATATATGAAATAATATCACTTCGACATGATATTAATTATAAATTCTGTATCAGATTACAAAATATGGAATGTAATATTTTACAAAATATGGAATATAATATTTTACAAAATATGGAATGTAATATTTTACATATTTTCTAAAGTTAATTCGTCCAAAAAAACTAGAAAATTCTATAAGGCAGATTTTTAGACATAATGTATTAAACATTAAAATTGTTAAAATTGTTTTTTACGGAAAACAAATTTCCAGGTAAAGATTTATTAATTAGATACCATCGTACAGAATATAATTATTATACATAAATATATTTTTATCTATACAACTTATAATAATAAAAATCTTCAATAAATAATATTTTTTTAGAACCTTTTACTTTTTTTAGATACTTGCATATTTTTATAACTATATAATGTTGGTTATTATGTTTTATATAGTAGCAGATAGTAGTTCATTAAAGAATATATTTAAGAATTATATACTTTGCATAAAATATATTGGAACATATTTTAATTGTTCTTTATTTAAATAAGAAAAAAAAACCAAACGTGAACACTTTTAACCTTGATATTAGTTTATTGTTACCGACATTAATTAATATACAAACTTCCGGTATATTAAAAATTCTACTTTTTGTTTGTTTTTATTTTTTTGGCACATTATTTATTTTCCACACTATTGCTGGTTTTTATTGCATTCATTACTTTATATAAATAAACATGTACAAAAAAATAAAATAATAATATTTATAACATAATTTACAGAATTTTATATAATTTTAAAAATTACTCTTGTAATAATAAATTATTCTTAAAATAATAATTTTTAAATAAATTATATTTATCTTGAAATTTAAAAATGTATTCTATTTTATATATATGTATACATATATATATTTTATAGGGTGGACATGAAATTGTTGAAAGATTGTAACTATATACCACACTATTTGAAGTGGGGGTAGTATTGAAAAAAAAAATATGGGCAATTTCACGGATTCAGTCATAAATAAAAAATAGTGGCATTTATAGTAAATTTAGTAAATTTCAGAGGTAAGGGAGAGATGATATTATGTGAATTATGTGAAAAAGAACAATATTGGGCATCTTTTTATTAAAAAACAAAGATATAGTAGTGTACTTCCAAATATCAACTACGCAAACCAAAGTAAATCCATACCAGTACTCACTTTCAAAAATGCATTTTCGTATAGCTACTATAGAGATTTAAATACAATGCTAAGAGAGACCACAGTTATTTCAGGAAACTTATTTTTATGGCCACAGATAGAAATTATGCTGATTCCACATATCAATATTTCAAATAGGTTGTCGTTATCCCCATTTAAATACCCATCTAACAATGATCAAAATAACCGCTTTATCCGTTAAATCTATATGGACCAAAATTTGATGATAGTTATAGACCCAAATACTTTTTTTCACAGCGAACCTAAAAATGAGTTATGTTGTGAATCTATAAATGGAGGCAATTTGAGAAAGTGGACACACAAGTTTTTACTTGGAACACTACCATAAATAGCGTGTATACCGTCGATTAACTATTTCATGTCCACTCTATAAATACTTATTTTTAGAAAAATGCAAAATTAATTATATAAATATTAAAATTAATTGCGCACTAAATTTTAAAATAAAATTTATACAGAATCTAAAATAAATAAAATTTAAGAAAATACGGTATTTCATTTGCAATTAATTGTATAAATTTCTTTTTGTTTTGAATGTTTAAAATTTTCTAAGAATAAATTAAAATTCTTATGCCTTTAATTAATTATGTAAAGGATAAGTTCACATAACTATAAGTAGATATATATAGATATAAAAATATTTTGCATAATTATAAATGGACGCGATCATATATACATCAGAAGTGTAAAAGAAAAGAAATAATAAGGATACCAATAAATTATTTAATTACAATACAATTCGATAGTAAAGTATAAGTTGAAAATAATTATGAATACGAAAAAATAAAAAGTTAATTATCATTATACCATATACATAAATCATCTCAGCATTTCACTGCTATATGAAAGGTTTAAAGTAAAGAAAATCACTAATTTTAAAAAGGTATGAAGGCGTGAAAATATAAGTAAATGCAAAGAGCGGCAAAGCTTTTACTAATTTACATAGGATGATAGACCTAACATATTTTTTTATTCTTCAATTTTTGAAAATGAAATGGAATTTTTTATTCTCCATTCTCCATTGTAGTGATAATTTACTTTAGCCTTTAGGATTCAGTTAAACTTTTGCAATTGAAATACAGACTTACTGTATTCAAATTGTTATATGTGAGGGCCTCAGAACCAGAGTGGCCTAACCCACAAAAAAAAAATTGCGAGAAAAACGCATTTTGAAAAATAATGATTAGAATTGTTTTGACTACGAACAGAAAGTTATTCTACATAGTTTTACAGTACTATAAAGTTGTGAATACTATTTTTATCATCCATAATAAAGAAGAAATTTTTGTGGGTTAGGCCATTCTGGTTCTGAGGCCCCCATGTATACTTGAAATTTAAACGATTTAAAATAGAACTTCATAAATCACAAAAAACTTATAAACGGTGAATTAATTGATTGGATATATAGCACAATATTTGTGATAAGTTAAGATCTTTAATATTGATAATAGCTTACCGCGATCCAATCAATGAAAATTAAAAATTAATAATATCGTTAGAAGTAATTAAATTTAAATTATGAAAAATTCAATTAAACTTAACTAAGTATATAAGTACATATATATATATATATATATATATATATATATATATATATAGATAAAATTTAACGTACATCGTAAATATTTAAAATTATTACTGATATAAATTAAGGGCTTTTTAAATAAAAATATTAGCTCCAATTATTTTTATTTTAGTAATGCATATATATAATTAAAAGTTATATATAGTTTATATAAATACTAACGGCTTTATATAAATATATTGTTATATATGTACTTTATAATTAAAATAATTAAATCCAATTTGTTAAAGTATGTATACTATTAATATAGAATAGAAAATAGAGTTTAACTAATAATCGAATCTTTAATCTATAGTTACTATGTTACTAAAGCACTGCTAAAGACCTAACAAAATATAATTATTTAAATATATTAATATAGTTGTCAAAAGATCATTACCAAGGTTACGTAATTATTACATTATAAGTATTGTATTATATTTTAATTATTTTTACAATTTTATCACAAACATTATACATAAAAGTTGTGGTGAATTTCATTACTGTATGGCAAAATCTATTGGTTTGTTGGGGTTTAAGTGGCGCGTCCAAAGCAACATGACGGTGACCCTAATTAGCGCGTTAGCTAGCCCTGTTTTTGTACAACTTGCATGATTAGATAGATAATGATTTTAGATCCAATTTGTGGCATTGCGAAATCGAACCAAATCTGTAGGTCTCTTAGCCGCTTAATCCCTAAGATTATTGAGTTCATGTCTACCAAGTATAACATTTCTATCTCTAGCCAGAACTGGGCACATGCTGGTGAATATTTATAGTTTATTTCTATATTTAATCCCGAAGAGACTAATTTTATTAGGTTGCATATAGATTACGTTATATATTTCAAAAAATGTCGAATATTATAGATAATATTAAGTGTTACATATTTTAGCTTCAGAGTAATCAATGTTGAAACCCTAGAGCAACTCCTGTGCCACTGCCCGGCACTCGCTAGATGTCGAGCTCGTACTCTGGGAGAGCCCTTCTACCCAACTCTGAAAGAGATTTCGAATTGCAGCACCATGAAATTCCTCAAGTTTGCTGCAATTACGAAATCCTTCGAATTACTAGATAACCCCTCAACACTTAGTCAAAGTTAGTTCTCCATAAAAGTTGTACCGCTTTGGACTCAGTGTGGTCTATGCGAGGCTCTGCCGCCGCTATAACCTAACGTAACCTAGCGTTAGAGTATATTAATATATTATAAAGAATAAGCTATTTGGGTATTTGGAAATATGTACAATAATTCAAACTTGCTACCAATATAACAAAGTAACACCATCATTAATTAAGTAAGTAAATAAATAAATTAATTTAGACTCTAATAATGAGCAAAATACTTATATAGAAAATGTAAAATAAATATATTAATTAAATTATTCGTTTTCAATCTTAATTTTCACTGTAATTTAATATTATTTTTATTACTCAGTTAACAGATTTAATTTAAACACAGAAATAAAGATTTGTTAAGCATAAGCAGCAGCGGCTCGTCCTAATGGGTTAGGTGGGCTAAGCCCACCCTAAGAAATCTTAATTTAAATTCCACAAAATATCTTCCAAAATAAAAAAAATTAAAAAAAAAAATTTCATATAAAAAAATATTTTCATAGTATGTACAATATTTGCTCTGCCTACCCTATAAAATATACGTATTTTCATATAGTAATTATGTAATAGAAATGAAGGAAAAGAAAACGAAAAAATTCTTGCGGACTTAGTCCGAAAAATACATTAAATTTGCTTTGCAACTTTTTTTATATGTATTGTTTTCTAATATACCGCGGTTGGGCTAAAAAATAGTAGCCCACTGCATATATGTTTCCTCTATACTAGAATACAAATTTGAATATAAACATTTTTATTAAATGTATTTATGTATACAAACATTTAATTTTCATATGCATGAACGACGATTTTATATATTTTTTTTGTGTTGAGAATTTTCTTCTATGTGTGTATATAGGCGAGAATAAATTTATATAGTAAAGTCAGCAAAACAAAAAAAAAAAAATTCTCTGAGAGAAATGATTTATTGGATTTTTTTTTACAGCAAAAATGTTATAAATATGTTTCTATACTGTTTTGCTTCTGTTACTTTAATGTTAGGGACTATTTAACAGTAGCCCCTAGTACATAATATTTTTCCTGAAAAAAATTAACAGCATAATGCTTATTTTTTTATACATTGTCTGTTAAAAAAAATTAATGGAAAAAGCAATAGAATAATATAGTCAAGTGCGTATATCGTGTATGCGAATATTTATTTTACTATTGCTATACATAAGTATAAAAAAAATATTACGTACATATTATGTATTATCGTATAGCATTGTTTTAAAGATTTGAATGCTTTTCATAATTCTAATTTGAATTTAATGAAAATTAAAAAGGAAGTTTTTGATATAGAGTTTAGTAATAAAATAATTTATAAAAAAATTTCATTTTAAGTGTTATTGCTAGTTTGATCCGCTGTTTTGCTGTTTTTACGGTGACCAGAAGTTTTCAGGCATTTAGTATTTTGTATTTTTGTAGTTAAATTTTAAAATTATATATTTTTTATATTATACACGTATATATATGTATGTATTATATTTATTTATAATTTTCATATTACATATAAATATAGTTTTCATATTATATATATCATTTTCCGGTCAAATTAGTCTTTTTACACATAAAGATAGTCTTTAAAAATATAAAGATAGTCTTTTAAAAAATCAAATTAGTCTTTATAAATTTCAAATTAGTCTTTTTACATTTAAAATTAGTCTTTTAACACTTCGAATTAGTCTTTTAAAATTAAAATTTCTCTGTTTTAAACCTATTATTTAAGTAGAAACAAATAATATTATTTTTTTTAAATTTTTTTTCAAATTAAAATTTTATGAATAAGAAGCATTTAAATTCACCCAAAAATCTTAACGATATTTTTTAATTTTTTTTCCCAAAAGATAAATGTTTTGTTCGGCAGCTGTTAAGTGTACCAAGAGACCATAACTTGGTTAATGCAGTTGCACAAGGTGTTTCAACATTGAGCGATCAAGATTGTTGAAACTATTTTTTTAAATATGACGCTAAAAATGCCAGTTGCTATTCTATTGTTAACGAAGAAATACATTAAAATTATATTATCGCTTAATAAAATTTTAATTTATTAATAATATATTTGTTTTTACTTAAATAATAGGTTTGAAACACATAGAAATTTTATTTTTAAAAGACTAATTTGAAATTTAAAAAGACTAACTTGAAATTTAAAAAGACTAACTGGAAATTTAAAAAGACTAATTCGAATGTATTTTTTAAAAGACTATATTGATGTGTAAAAAGCCTAATTTGATCGGAAAATGCTATATATTGTATATAATTCTCATATTATTTTTTGCTAAATACATATATGAATTTTTAAATAATTGCTCTAATGATAAATGAAATAGATTACTTATTGGAGCATCTATTTAAATCTTCATCATTAGAGGTTAAGGTTAAAATTACAGAATTAGGATTACATCAGCCAATCGATTTTGTTTTGTGTTGAGGAACCTGGACACTAAATTCCAGTTAACGCTTTGAGTGTAGTACCTCATGTTAAAGTGGAAACCTGCACAATGTCTTTTCTTAATTTAAAAAAAAAAATTAGCCCACCCAGAATTTTACAGCACGAACCGCCACTGAGCATAAGAAGTTTAAACTATTTTAATTTTTTTGTCGTTTTCAAAAAATTAAAATTTTTAAGGTAAATTATTAAATTTTCCATATTTATATTAATGGAAATTTTTATGTCAATGGTAATGTTTTTTTTTTAATTGTCTTTTCGTCTAAGTCTAAGTCTTAATAAACTTCCTTTATGATGATTTTATAATACGATGAAGTAAATATATTATACCAACATTTATATTCTAAACTAACTTTTAATGAAAATAAAATATATACATATTTTATTTCGCCAACCGATAAAAATAATTAGTTTGTAATTATTTCTGCTTAAAACAAAAGAGGGTTCACATGTTATGCATAATATTGGATTTTTAAAAGAACCAGTTGATAATATTATCACCACATATTATCAAATTTCAAAGAATTAGAAAAAAAAAATTTTTTTTATTAAATTTTCAATATTTATTATTTTTATAATTCGAAAATCATTATTATAATTATATATGAAAGCTGTATACCACAATAATTTTATGTTCATATTACATATTAATATACTTTTTTTTAAAACTTTACTTAAAATTTAAATTAATTAATAGCAGTGAAATTGTCGATCTTCCAAAAGGCTAGTTAATGAAGTTCTTCATACGATACCATACTAACCCAGTAGGTATTCATATTAAAAGAACATCCTTATTCCTAATTTATATAACAATATTTTTAGTTAAATCATATAAAAAAATAATTACCTTAATATTATTAACTTCGACATAATGTTTCCTTTTTACAACAATTTGAAATCCATTGATTAAATTTAAAATTACAAATAAATAATATATAACTTTAATAATTTCCATAATTTTTCATATTTTCTTATATATTTTTTTAATACATATTTTAACATACAACAAATTAAACAATTAATAATACGATATATCACAAAAAATTGCACTAATAAAGAAATGTTATAAACTTAAGAATTGACTATATTCATAAAAATTTGCTTTATGCACTAATTAGTCTCTAAAATGAAAGAATTATATTTTTTTTTAAAAAAATAAATTTTTCATATAAAATATATTATAAAGTTTTATTTTATTGATGTTACATATAAATTAGTTAATTTTTATTTTTAACATTCACTTTAGAAGCATACATATATTGGAAAGAGTATGATAAAACACAATTTTTTTTTATTTAAAAAAATCGTTTTTGTGATTTCCTATTTTGTGCTCTGCACACCATAAAATTTATAATAATAAATTTTATCACCTGAAAAGTTTTCTATAACAGCAAATTAACATGAAAATCATAAATAACAAACCCATCAGTACATTTTAATATTTTCCTCATCCGTAACACAAATTTCATTCGTGGCATTTATAAAGTTAGCCTAAATTTTTTATTTTTTGAAATATTTATTCCAAAATTTTTATATATGTACATATAGTAGTTATAAAAATACAAGATGTAACACAAAATTTTCATAGGTCAACACTCATAAATATTTTTACAACAATCTAGAAATTTTTCATTTAATATACAACTTTAATTGAAAATATTTTAATTTTTATATAATTTGTATTTTCAAGAATTTATTTTCTTTTAAATATTTCGAATTTATATAATAATTTATTAAAATGATATGTGGTCACTGTGTACAGTAATTATTATAAACACATCCTCACGGTATTAAGAGTGCACTAACTAAAATTATGTTTTTTTTTTTTTTTGTATTACACTTATAATAATTTTTGCTGTGTTTAATGCGAAATTATTTAAATTACTAAATAATTTGAGTGCTTACTGCTTAACTGACACGCTATGTATGAAACCATTAAAATAATATAAAACAGCATCGCCCGGTAAAAACAATAAAAGTCTCAGTGCTTTCTGATACTTTTATTATACACTATGAACACTATGGAAAATGTTATTTGTAATATACATATATACATATATATATATATACATATATATACATATATAGTGGGAGATAGTACAATTTAAATAAAAATACGAAAAATGTACAAAATTCATGGATCATAGCATTTGGTTTATTTTTAACTAAGCAGTTATGCTTTAATAATGGATATTAGAGTGTAATTTTAAATATATATTATATAGACAATAATTTTTAATTTTTGAAAATGCCATATAATTTATATCACAGTTTATGTAATTAACTAGAATAGAAGGTTCAAAGATTTTAGTAGCTATATAGTTTTATAAATTATATATCCTTGCGTTAAATAAAATATAAAATAACTATGATTTACTGCTAAATATATATTTAATTTATGTAACACACTATTAGATGTAATATAAAGATGAACGTAACGCAGAAAATGATAAATAATGTTTGATTGAATTTGAATATGATAAATTATAAAATTATTGTTCAGAATTTTGAATGGTCATTTAAAATAATGAATGTATATAATATATATTATCTTGATTTGCTATTTTACTTAACCAATTTTTAAATTGTTAAGCATCTTTTCATATCTAAATCTAAATATCAAATTACCTTTTTAAAAGATATTACATTAACTAAATTATACTATATATATATGTTTTTTTTAATATTAAAAAATTAGTTATGGCTCCTGCAAATATAAAAGATCAGTTTGAGTAGCCTGATTCATATAATTCATAAAGTTTCTCTAAACCGAGAGCTTTATTCTTCATGTACGAATTTTACACGAAATTTTACTAAAATTACATTATCTTATAAAGATAAATTGTTTATTGTATACAAATTTTGTAATCCTACTATTGTGAATTGTGAGTAAAATTTTAATTTACCTAATTTTATTTGGTTTTATTTTTTTTTTTAAAAAAAACATAATACATAAAAATTTTTTGTTCCCATGTGTAAGATATAGATTGTATCGTCACTATATTCAAAATGGAAAACAATATGAGCATACGTAATAACCAGGAAGTGAAAAAGTAACATATGAGAAAACATCATTCTTGTTCCAGGAACCATCACGGCTTTCAGGGGTTGAGTTATCAGGATATCAAGAGCTTAGCTTTTCTGTTCGCCATATATTAAGATATCCACAAATTCGAACATCAAGAATAATACATGCTTTGTATAGAATACTGAAATTGAACTAAACGTCAATGATTAATAGTTTTGTTTACACCTGATTCAAGATTTATTTTATCTTGTGAATGAGAGAGTAACCAGATAATTTTTAAAATTTCAAAATATATAAAATATCACTGTGGTATAAATATAAAATTCAGTTTTTGTCACACTCTATTAACAAAGATATTTTTTATTTATTTATTGAGATTTCAACATAGAAGCTGTTAATTAATGTAATTTTAGTTTTTTAACAAATCTATAGCATATTAATTTATGGATCCCGGCAAAACTATAATAAAACTTGCAGTAACTTTTATGCTAAAAAATCGACCTTATAAAGCTTAATTATTTACAACTTCCGATGTTCAATATAAATATAATCTTATATCCATTATTATATGACTTGTTGAAGAATCCATCCTCAGCCCATACCTTTAGTGTGTATATTGTTAATGTTAATGCAATTTAACAGCATATATCGTTATATTTAAATTTTTTCTTCTAATATCAAAATTCAACAGAACAATTAACACGAAAAAAAGTATATATGTAATTTCTGTAAAAAAAAGTACAACTTTTGTTAACAAAAAATATAATAGATAGATTTTCAAGTTAATTATGAACAGTTAAAAAAACATAAATTAATCTTAACGGAAATTATATTAATTACAAAAAAAGTAAATTTTTTTCCTTTTAATTTTTAACTAGTTTGCTTGTATGTGAAATCAATTCGTAATATTTACAATAACACTATTTCAATTGATTATTTATTTTACGTAGATGCATATCATTTCATACATAAAATAATAGCTTAGTTCTTATGTAGAGAAAAACATTTTCAAACTTTAAGTCCGAAATGTTATATTATAATTATTACAATTTACAATCCTGTTCATAAAGCAAGAAAATTGATTCCTAATAAAAAGTTTTAAGAAAAGCAAAAGTTTATTTGAAAATGAGGACTACATCCTAACCCTAAGATGATATACTGGTGCTACAGAACGGTCATCCTACGATCATCAGATACGGTTCAACAGTTTGGTTGAAGATGGACTAAAACACAAAAAATACAGATTTGCGTGTCTTATTATTACAGGCGCTCTGACAACCTGTCCAAAGGCTGCAATGGAGATGCTACTAAATCTCCCACCACTGCATCCCCATATTAAAAAGGAGCATACGCACCCAAAGGGAAAAGAAGTACGCTTCAGGTGATTTCAGGGGACATCTAAAAATTCTTAACAAGCCCGAAATAGAACTGCTAATCTCAATCAGACACTAGCCGTTGCCGACCAAATATAACTTTTAATTCCTTTTCAAAGTTATTATCAGAGAACGTAAGGACTGGCAATCCTCGTTACCTGAATTTGAAGAGGCACCAACAGTCTGGTATATCCGAAGGTTCCGAAGAGGCGTCAAGGGCCAAATTACTCAGTATCAAAACCACTAGGCATAGAAGCAACAGTCTTCCAGGCTGAAATGGTGGGGTTTGGGCTTTGTATCAAAAAAAAAAAATAAGAAGAGCTCATCGCAACACCATTATCTACATCCTTTCAGATTCAGATAGTCAAGTAGTCCTAAAAGCTATATCCTCACATACACATGGTATATTCTTTCAGCTTATTCTTTCATATTCTTTCAGCTTACTTATTAGGTTTTGAGTAAAAAAAACCATGGGAAAAATTAGTCTAGGATTATTTCTGTACAATAGAAACAATATAACCTTAATGTTGGTGCCAAGGGCATATAGGTATTTCGTATTTATTGAGGAAACTCAAGCACAAAACTCATCAAACCAGAACCGTTTTGCGGTAAACCACACTGCAACCTTTTCTTCTTCTTAAATAAGTTGTAATTATGATAACAAATAGTTCCTTGGCAAAATAGGTTAGGTATTAATACCTTTACTTTTGTAAAGACTCAATACCTTTACTTTTGTTCGCAAAAAATATCGATATTTTTTGAAGTATCTTGTATCATGCAAATAAATAATATGTATATATATTCTTTCAGCTTACTTTAGTAATTGAGTATCTAATTCATATGCATCTTTCCATCTCTAACGTAAGCCCATATCTACCCGTAATCAAGAAGATGGGGACCCATCCGATAACGTGTCGGATCAGCGAACACAAGCATATAGAAAATATATGTTAGTATAGAACCAAAAGTGAAAAACACAATTAAAACATAAATAAAAGTATATCTTTCGTCTATATCAGTGATGCCCAAAGTGCGGCCATCTGACCGCATGCGGCCAGTTTTACTTATTTATGCGACCAGTTTTACTTCGTTACACGTTTTTTTGAGAAAGTAGAATCGATTGTTCCTATAAGAAAAGTTTAAAAAAAAATCGATTTTTAATTTCCGAAAATCAATAATTTCCTATTTTCGCAAATTGAAAATCGATTTGACATAATATCTTTGTAAAACATATATTCCCGTTCCGTTCCTATAAGAAAAGTTTTAAAAAAAATCGGTTTTTAATTTCCGAAAATCAATAATTTCATATTGTGAATTTTTCTATACAAAATGGAACAAAAAAGATATGGTCAATAGCGAAATTGAAGTTAAATGCAAAATAAAACTACTTGTTTTACAATTTTTTCATTCACGAAGTAGAGTTAGGCGTGTATGTGACATTTTATTTTGAAAGTTATATTTTAAATTTGTATTGAGAATTGTTTATACTTGTGACATTTAATTAAATTGTTTATACTTGTGACATTTAATTATATCTGGCAATTGTAAGGTTGAATTATTTATTATATTCAAATAAAATAGAAAATAATAAATAAATTTACGCCTTGTAGATAAAAATGAATGAAAAAAAACGTTAGTTAAAAGATAACGATTTTCGTTCATTTCAAGAATCTTGGACCAATGACTTTTTTGTTGAACCAAAAGGTGTTCGCGTTATATGCTTGATTTGTGATGCAGTTATTATTCTCAAAGGATATAATATTAAAGAACATTTCTCAAATAAACACAAACAAAAATACGACAAACTTTCAACTCAACAACGTGAATGTGAAGTAAAAAAATTGCGTAAACAAAAAACTTTCAGCAAAACCTTTTTGTACGTTGTAATGATGAATGTGAAGGCATAAAGTTAGCTAGTATTATGGTTTCTCAGCAAATTGCAAAAAGATTAAAGCCACATTCGGATGGTGAACTTATAAAAGAGTGTCTAATGTAGTTACAGAGGTGTTCTAGTTCCTGATAAGGTTAAAAATTTAAGCAGCTTAATTTATCAAGAAATACAGTTTGTCTCCGGATTACAGATATTTCTACAAAAATCGAAGACACTTTGATAAGTAAGATATCTCAGTTAATTTTTTTTTTCAATTTGCTTTTCAGCAACTGCCCAGTTGGTAATATTTTTTCGAGGTGTAGATAAATATTTTAACGTTACAGAAGAATTGTTAAATTTGGTGCCAATGAAACACTCAACGACTGGAGCAAATATTTTCGACGTTATTATTACTCAGTTGAATGTATTCAAAGCTGATTTAAAAATATTAGCGGGAGTAACCACGGATGGTGCATTATCTATGCGCGGTTCTAAATCTGGCGCTGTTACTTTGCTTTTGTCAAAAATTAGAGAATTCAACGGAAATTGCGAAGTTATCGATATTCATTGTTTATTGCACATTGAAAATTTATGTGGAAACACTCTTGATATGAAAGCTGTAATTAATTTTGTCATCAAAACTGTCAATTACATTCGCAAAAGTGCTCTTCGGCATCGAAGATTCAAAGAATTTTTAACTTCAGTTGACGAAGCGGAACGTTCCGATGTAATTTACTACACAAACGTAAGGTGGCTCAGTCGTGGAAATTGCTTAAAAAGATTTTTTGATCTTCGAGATGAAATCAAAACTTTCATGGAATGTGAAGAACAGGATATTGAACAATTATCTGATGATGAATTTATTCTTAGCCTTGCGTTTTATGTTGATATAACGAAGTACTTAAATGAGCTCAATGTTAAACTTCAAGGTAAGGATTCGACCATAGTTGACATGTAAAAATTTATCAGATCATTTGTAGATAAGTTGAAATTATTTAAAGATCATTTGTATAAAAACCAATGGGACCATTTCGAAGCAATTAAATCAGTACATATTAATGACAAAAATACAAAAAAATTTGCTACTGATATAGAAAAATTGATAATTGAATTTAATGAACGGTTTATAAAATTGTTTAGTTTAAAGCACGATATCGAACTATTTTCGAATCCGTTTTCAGTTGAAATAAATTCAGTAGACGTAAAAATTCAGCTGGAATTGTTAGAACTGCAAAATGATTTGTCAGCTAAGCAGGCATTTTCAGATAATAGAAGCAATTTCCTAAAAATTTACTTAACTGAAACTAATTATCCAAATATAAGAAATTCTTTTTTAAAGATCATTTCTTTATTCGGTACAACGTATAACTGCGAGAGATTCTTTTCGGGATTAAAATATACAAAAAATTCTTATAGAAGCAGATTAACTGACAACAATTTAAGAAATGAATTAAGAATTTCAAATACGCGATTAGATTATAATGTAAAAGAATTAATTTAAATAAAAAAATTCAACTGAAAAATTGTGTTTTTGTTTTGCGACCAGTATTTTTATTTTTCGTAAAAATTTGGCCATTCATTCCATGATCTTTGAGCACCCCTGGTATATATGCTTGAATTCTTGCACTTTCTACACATGCTGAGAAAATATTTATTATCCGCAGTGGATTAAGCTCTGATGTTTCTAACACCGTAAACAAACAAATATTAGTAAATATTAGATACCTACTGCTTAAAACAAGCAGTGAAAATAACGTTTAGAAACATTTTAAAACAAACATTGAATTGACAAGCTACCACTTGCATTGGGCTTCTCGTTCTGAAAAGAACGATACTACTTCCCTCCGCCGTCACCTGCCAATTCAATTTAGTGTAAAATAAAAACTAAATATACAAAGGTATAATTTAAAATTATAACAATATAATTGAATAAAAAAATATTAGTGTAAAATCATGCAAAATGCAATTGTCGCAAAAAATATAATAAAGAAAAAGATAAACAGGCTGCCGCAGGTTCAGCTGTTCTGAAAAGAACGGTATCCCCCACAGGCACCTTTCGAATCGAGTTCGTAAAATAAATTAAGAAAAATGAATAAATAATATTAAAAATTAAATAAAACGAAATCATGCTAATTATTAGCAATTAGTCAACAAACATGCTAGATTCATTGACATAATAAAGACACAGTAGGCTCGTATTTCCGTCTAACTGTACAGCAATCTTTTCAAAGTGAGCTTGCTACCGTTAAAATCGAAATGGTTTGAAATAGCATTAACTTCACGTAGCATTCTTGTGAATGGATCATTGTAACCGTAGTCCGTGCGCTGATTATTTATTCGAAAAGCAGGGATAGATCTTAGAGAGCGCGCATTAATGTTTATATTAATATTATCTAAGAATGCTGGGCACTCTATTAAACCTGAAATGACCTGTTGCACAAATAAAATGTCAGCGACTTCACGACGTTTTTCAAGGGATTGCATGTTGATGAGCTTAAGACGATCGCGCTATGGGGGTAAGTTGTAAGTATCTACCCAGGGTAGGCCCTGTAAAGCAAAACGGACAAATCTACGCTGAACTGCTTCGATTCGATTAATATGAACTGCATGGTATGGTGACCATACTTGACTAGCATATTCAAGCAGAGGTCTTACTATGGTTATGTAAAGGGATTTTGTGACATACGGGTCCCGGAATTCCTTGGACTACCGCTTTACAAAACCTAGCGCTGAGTTAGCCCTATTTACAATACTATCGTAGTGGGTGGGATCAGAAGTTAAGCTCACCATCGCAGATGACATCTAAATCCCGAAGGGTCGGAACTCGACAAACGATCTCATTATTGATGAAGTAATCCCGTGAAAAGGAACGAGAACGTTTACGAGAATATGTAATTGTCTGACATTTACTTACATTAAGTACTAAGTGGTTTTTAGCACACCAAGTAGCAAATTTGTTTAGGTAATTTAGAAGTATATTACAATCAGTATTGGATGAAATTAATTTGTATATTTTCATATCATCTGCGTATACTGAAACACTCGAATCAACTATAATATAATCAACATCATTTATTGCCAATACAAAAATCAGAGGGCCAAGATGGCTGCCCTGTGGAACACCCGGATTTTGCAATAAAAGGGTCAGAGGTAGAGGACCTAAATAAAACACGGTATTGACGATCACTTAGATATGATTCTAGCCAGCGAATGATCCCCGGAGGAAAACCGAGGGCCTTAAGTTTGAACAAAATTAATTTGTGTGAAATCTTATCAAACGCTTTGGAGAAATCTGTGGTGATTACGTCAATTTCTTTCCCTTTTTCCATATTGATTAAAGTATTAGAAACAAAATCAGTTAGATTCGAAGTGGTGGATCTACCTTTAAGAAACCCATGCTGCTTTGAAGAAAACAACGATTTGCAATGAAAATATAGAGAATCGTAAATTATACTTTCAAACAGTTTTGGAATACTAGATAACTTAGCGATTGGCCTATAGTTCGAAATATCCGTTTTACAACCCTTTTTGTGTATCTGAATTATGAAAGAATCCTTCCACAAAGCGGGAAATATTCCTTCAGAAAGCGATATTTGAAAGAGAAATGTTAACGGGTACGCCAATGAGTTACAGCATTTTTTTAAAACTATAGTAGGCAAACCATCGGGATCGGATGTGAAATCATCTTTGAGGTGTTGAATCTTACCAACTACATCAATATAATCAATATTATAAGAACTGATATTAGTTTGGTTGCAATTATTTAAATCGAAAAATAATTTTTATCAGGCTGAAATTGGTTGTCTTTAAAGGCTTGACTGAAAAAGTTAGCAAACATATTAGTTTATTATCTTAGATTCATTTGATGAGTTATCTAAATACTTTAATGTAGAAGGATAACCATCCAGTGGCGAGCCGTCTAAGTAAGCAGGCTAAGCTCTGCTGCCCAGCGAATATTTGATACAATTTCAAAAATATTTTAAAATTTAAAATTAAAAAAAAAAATATATTTTCCAAATTTGGAAATTATTTATTTGAGTTTTGCTAATTATTTTGTATTCAAATTATTATTTATAAAATGGTATACTTTTAGGCGCAACAAAAGAAGGTACCAGCAAGAATTTTTTTGCAAAGTCAAGCAGAAAAATCTCTGCTGTTGCTTATATTGGTGTGGGATTATTTTGTGTTACCGATTGTTATGCAATTGAGTATAAGAGAGTTTAAAAATATCATATAAATTTGTGTATGGAAAAGCAGAAATATTTCTGCTTTTTTAATAGAAAAGTACCGATTGTTTGTTATGCTATTTAGTATATAAGAAAGCTAAATATCACAAATTTGGTTATGGAAAACAGAAATATTTCTGCTTTTGGAAATCGCAAAAAGCTATTTTTGTTTGACTATTTTTTTTTTTCGTTTTGATATTTTACAATTTTTTTAAAGTTAATATTTTATTTTAGTACATAATTTTATTTCAAAAGTAAGTGGAAAAGTGTGAAATTGACATTATTGTATTATTATTAAAATTGACATTATTGTATTATTATTAAAAAAAATGAATTAAAAGATGACTTGCCTGAAATTTTTAAATAATGTAGTTGCTATACCACCATATACTACCTCATCTGTCGAGAGATCATTTTCAACTCTCAAATGTATTAAAATGTATTCAAGAAATACTACAGGATAAGATAGACTTGCATTATTGACGTTACTTTCAATAGAACTGGATTTATTAATAGAACTTAAAACTAAACCAGATTTTTATAATAATATTATAAAAATTCTGCACAAAAAATCGTAGAATTAATTTAATTTATGTATAAATAAATGCAAAAAAAAATCATTTGTATTATCTTATTTTTTTAATAATTTCTGCTTGCCTAGATGCAAAAGTCACCGCTCGCCACTGTAACCATCTGATTTGTTTTTAATATTGATAAACTGCCAAAAAAATTTAGGGTTTCATAGAATCTCCGTTTGCAGTTTATTCAAATATTCGTCATACAATAGTTGTGATAAATCCGAGAATTCTACGTAAACGCAAAGATACTCAATGTAGTCGGAGTCTGTTTCCATACAATCAATAACGTTATTTGACAACAACTCAACTTTCTTTTCCATACTAAAAACGCGTTACCCAAAAGACTCAACGATCATTTTTATGCTTTCACCTGAAGGAGTGAGATTCTCAATCAGATCATTATTTCGTCTCAGCATAGAAAAATATTATTTTCTTTACAAGCATTGCAGAGAATTGACTTATTTTTGAAAAAATCAGCAGTGGAATTATGTAAGGTGATTCGCGATAGTAAACTGTCGCTAAAAAAATTAAGGCATTATGTAAAGTGATAATCACCGTGATTGTCGTCTATTTATGTCATTTTTAGGGTGATACCTAAATAGGTATCACCTTATCACTTTTTGCATAAAAAAAACTAAGAAAAATGGAAATAAAAAAAAACTTATTAGATTAAAAAAGAAATAACAATAGAAATGCAATTAGACGGAGTGGTAACATACAAAAAGAAAATTATACTGTTAGCATATAATATTCAAATATTTAAAAAATTATGAATTAATGAATTTTTGTTGTAATATCAATTAAACGCGCAATTAAATTGTCAACAAAACAGCAAACAGGTGGTGGACCGTTTAGTGGACAGGTGTTAAACAATAATAACCAATCCATCATTTCAGCTTGGGGACTTTAATCGACTGTTAGAAGCATACCTGGAACAAATGCATTTGGTAGTAGTGGAAATGGAAATTTTAATACTCTATAAATTATATACAGTCACATTTTATATAATTTCTAATTAATTACAATTATTCAAATTATGCTAATTTACATATAGATCAAATTTCTTCGTAATAAATTTAATATTTATTGTATATTCTTCATCTTCACTACTTGAAGAATCATTTATTTAATTAAAATTTGCATACATTATTAAATATTTATGCTAGAGATACTCTCGCCGCGCCGCACTCGACGATCAGCCGATTTGAAATTTCAAATGATGGCCGTGATGGTTGTAGAATTTTTGAGTAGATACTCTCAAAGCGGCAGAGCGTCACAAAAACATAACCAAACATATTTATTTTTTTTTATATAAAATGTTATGTTTTATAAATTTGTTATAATAAATTTCATTAGTTTTTACTAATTAATTTTTCTGTAAAACTCATCTTACTTCTTTAACAAAATTTTTTTTTTATGAGATTAACAACATAAAAAACTGACATTCCAAACCATCACCGCGGCAAAAAGTTGAAATTGAACCAACATTGTTGCGGCACCGGCAGCACCAGCGGCAGCCCGGCGGCGAGTTTATCTGCTTTCATATATTTCTATATATCTGAACTTTTATTTGACAGCTCGGAAAAGCGTCATCGCGGCAGCAGCGGCGAGAGTATCTCTAGCATTAAATTCAAAACACAAATCAGCTGGCAATTGACGTTTCCGAAACTAAAGTCTTTTCGTGTGGCAATATTAATGTAGAGAGTAAATGCGAGTATTTCCGTGCATTACATGGGCATTTTGTGATCACTTTACATAATGCGAAATTTATCAACTATCACCTTTCTCTATCGCAGGAGTGATTATCGCCTATCACATTACATAATTCCACTCCAGGAAGCAAATCATGACTTTCGAGATCGAATGTCGAATATCGTATACGATACCTTTTGGGATCATGTCATACGATACGATTGGAAATATCAGAAATTTTTGAATCATTACTTACGATTTGTCTATATAAATATCAAAATATTAATTGTCAGTTTTTTTCGATTGCCATTTAGTTCTCGTAAAGTTTTTGATAATCGAAAATGTAAGTAAAATTATAATTAAAAATATGTAAATTAATAAAAGTGGTAATTTTTTAATTATAGGACTAATTACAACAAAGTTAATGCAGCCCAAAAAACTCTTTTAGCTGATTTTATGGAACAACATTCCGATTTAGCCAAAAATATCATTCCAAATTGTTCAGAAGGACGCGCAACAATTGATAGACTATGGAAAACGGTGACAAAAAAGTTAAACGCGGAAGGCCCTCCAGTTAAAACAGAAAAATTGTGGCGAAAGGTAATTTTATTTTAAGTTAACAAAAATGTTATTATAATTACAAATTTTAGGTATTTACTGATCAAAAGTACCAAGCCAAATTTGGATAAATAAAAAATAAATCATTACCACTCACTATCAATTTCAAAAACAATCACTGATGAAATGAAATATATTTTATTTATGAAATTATAATATTTATCCTCTAATTTATCAATATTATCTTAAAATATTTTTTTTTTTTTATATTTAAATCACATATTAATTAATTTTTCATAACAATATATTTTAATTTATAATTGTATATTTTATTTTATTTCTAATTTTTTGTCCAATCCTAGTATAATTTGTTTCTGCCCCAGTTTCAAAATCTTCAATTAAATGCAAATTATTATTATTTTGTCGAATTCTAAAGGAATTCTATAATCAATGCAAATGTTATGTAAAGCACAGCAAACATTTGCGAACTTGCACACTTTCTCTGGGGCATACCGACCTCTATTGTCGTACGTTAAAATTCTCCAACGTCCTTTTAATACTCCAATTGATCTTTCGACGATACTTCGAGCTTTTGAATGTACTTTATTAAATTTAGCTTCACTAGTTTCATCTCCAGGTGTCCGGTAAGGTGTAATGCACCACGGCTCTATAGGATAACCCGAGTCACCTTATAAAATGATAAAAATGATAATTATTTTATTTATATAAAATACATATTATGTACATATATAAATGTTAATAAATACTTAAAAGCCAAGAATTTTTATTTTCATTATTGTTAAAATATTCTTCAAGGACTTTACGCTCATCCGATTCTTTCCAAACGAAGCTGTCATGTGCCGCACCACCATATTTAAAATTTATTGCTATGATTTTGTATTCATGATCACAAATCTAAAATTTAAACATTTAAAAAATTTATTTAAATACTGTTGTTAATCTACTTACTATCATAGAGTTTAAAGAATGCTTCTCTTTTCTATTGAAGAACATATGTTCGTTTTGAGTAGGCTTCTGTAAATTAAAATGTGTTCCATCGACACAACCAATCACTTTTTAAATAATATTTAACCAATTTTTAAATAATATTTTAGTAATTATTAATTTTTTTATTTAATAAAGTTAATAAAAACAATTACCTCCTGGAATTTTGTAATCAGCTCCTATAACATGTTGGTAACATCCGATTTATTTGGCAATGCTAAAGGATTGCTTCTATCCCTTAATTGTCTTCTCACCAATCTTTCATTTATTGTTTCTTCATCTTCTGATGAAGATAATAAAAATAATAACTCGGCCATAAATGAATAAACTTAACTTTTCTACACTATTTGATTATATTATATTTTCACACAAGGCAAAATTTTTATAATTTATAATTTAAATTAGTTTATAATAGTTTATAATTTAAATAAAAAATAAAATAAAAATATAAACTTCATATAAAACGACAAAACTGACTTTTATTTTTAGTAAAATGTACTGAAATCTCGTAAAATCTACTACTTCCTTTTACAAATTACGATACGTTTACGATCGTGTGAAATGATACCAAAAACAAACGAGATCGTAATTTTTTCGAGATAGTAACGATATTCGATCTCGAAAGTCATGATTTGCTTCCTGGTCTAAATCTAGTGGAACTATCGTATTAGGTTTTGAGTAAAAAAATCATGGGAAAAAATGTTAAGATCCTTAAGATCCTACACTGAAAGAAATTATATAGAACTTAGAAGATGAAATTGGTAAGAATAAATTATATTGTTCCATGAAAATTTTAATAGCATACTTAACTTTGACATTATTAGTTATAAAAGATGTATTTTGAAATAAATATGTTAAATAAATGTAGCCTTAAGGGTCAATCACACCAAAAACAGAAACAGAAACTTTTTTTTTATTTATAAAATTTACGATATTTTCTAATTTAACGGGTGTTTGAGCTAAAAATATTTGTAAAATAAATAAAATAACAAACAACAGTGTTGTCGAATTTATTTTTATTGCTTGAAATCGCTTTATTTTTATAAAAAAATGATTTTATATTTTTTCTGTTCCAGAATTCGAATTTTTCATATTTCTGTTTTTCAATTTATCGGACAGAAAATGAAACTTTTTTTTTCAAAGTTTCAATTTCTGTTTGCAGATGCACATTTCTATCAAAATTCGTTGCAGCCATGACATTATGAAAAAAATCAGCTGTTTTAAATTATTTTGTAATTTTAATTACACAATTTTCCACCCCGAAGTTAGAAGCATTTAGGATTTCAAGGCAGTTTCGAGCGTATTTGTAACAGAATTGATATCATATGTAGATATACTAATTGTAAAGGAATTGTAATTTTTAATTGTAAAATTATGAGTCGAACCGAACTCTACATTTAAAAATATATTTCATTGCATTTTTTCCATTAATAGTATAAATAGTTGTAAATTTCTAAATAACACAAAAAATTTAAATATTATCCATAACAAATTATAATAATTTCGTGTTATGCTACAGAATGTTGAAAGAACAAATAAAGATTTTAAAGTTTAAATTTATTAATAAACACCTTAGTATATTCTTTTAAAATCAATAAAAAATACAAATTCCATCTTATTTTTTCTCTAAATTTCTAGGGTTTCTGGGCCGCTGCATTTTTTTCTTTTTTAGCAGCTTCTGCGGCTGCTTCCGATTTTTCGTATTTGTCAATTAATTTATCAACTTCAGTGTTGGCCAAAATCTTTATAATAGTTTTATTATTTTGTCGTGTTAATGTTGCCATTTCAATTTTTTCCGATGTCAATTTGGTCATATCAAGCGTTTTACTTAAAACTTTAATAGCCAAATCTTGAGCTCCAGCTAATTTTATTTCATCTTCTTTAAGTTCTTGTTTTAACATTGACACAGCAGCACCGGAATTATTACCAATACAAGTTGCTTTCCAGCCTCCATAGTTTCCACTTGGATCTGATTGATAAAGTTGATAACCATAATGTTTATCCCAGCCCATATACAAAATTGAAACACCAAATGGTCGCTTTCCACCGTATTGAGTGTAGGCTTGTTTAATATCACAAAGATAAGACACTAACTGTTCACATGGCATTGCATCGCCGTAATTAAGTTGATATCGCTGAGCAATAACACGTAATTCATTTGTTAGGACATTCGCATCAGAAGTAATTCCAGCAACTGAGCATACCATATCTCTGAAATACAGACTTATTGAAAAAAAAAATCCAATTATTTCTATTACACCTACTCATTTAATTTATAAATTTTTTCAGAAAATATAGCACCATCCAATAATTTGTTTGTATTTCTTCTTTCAGCTGCCAATAAAATACCATCTTTAGCAAGTACTCCAAGGCAGGTACCCGCATGCGATATAGCTTCCATTGCATATTCAACTTGATATAATCGTCCTAAACAATATCATATTTACAGAATATATAGATAATACATAATTACATTTAGAAAGTACCTTCTGGGGAAAATATAGTTGTTCTTGAATCATAACGACGAGCCTACAAATAAATAAATTTTTTTTTTTTTTTAATTTATAATGACCAAGCATGAATTGTTATTTCGAGGCAAACATAACCTTTAAATACAAATATTAGTATTTAATAGTATTGATCTAGGATGTTGCTGAATTATATTAGAAACACACATAAGTACCACTTACCATTTTTGTCTTTTAATTTTAAATTTTTAAACTTATAATGTTTTGCTATTTATTTAAAACAATTAGATGATCACCTCACAATATCAATTCAGTATTTCCGTATTTCCTTCCAGCTTCCACCATGTATTTCAATTTTCAGCACGGCCGTCAATCTTAGAAGAAAAAGGTTTATAAAATTGATATTATTTTCCAATCCAACTTCTGCAGCGCTAGTGTAGTTTTTAGTGTCCTCCCACTGAGTTTTTTTGAAGTGGATGACAGATCCCTTATAACACAAATAGATGTGCGTTTTTTTGGTGCTTTGAGGCATGCTTTAAAGCGTGCAGCAAAATTTAGAAATAGAAATATCTTGCATCGGCGCAACGCATTGCGTTGCAGCCATGTAATTAGTTACATAGAAAACCCATTTGTTCTAAATAATATTTGCAGCAAAGGATGCCTCAACGCACCTAAAAAACACATTTGTATTTGGGCCATTATTCATAAGAAATGCAATTTTTCCAAATAAACTTAAAAAGCGATAGCTGGTGGTAAAACTCTGAATTAAAAATTACAATAAATTATATATATTTAGCTAATTTTAATATCTGTTGTCATGTCCTGTAGTATTTAAGAATAGTTTTAAGTTTTAGTTTAAAAATAAAAAAAAAACGAAAATTTGAGGTTTAAAATTTTACAAATACATAAAAAAAAAAAGATTTAAAACAATAATTGATTAAAGAGTAATATATAATTAGAGATAAATAGATCGAAAAAACAATTGTAAAGATAAAAATACTATTTAGAGTGTTCCAAAAGAGGACCATTAAATATAAGTTTAATTTTAAGATATATCTCCACTTTATTAGATTAAGATTGTAATAATATAAATATAAAGAAAATGAATAAAGTAAAATTGAAAATCTAAAATTTCTGAATTAAAAATTGAAATTTTGGTATGAATTCTGACGGTATATTATAAATATTAAAATTATTTTCTGTAATTGTACGTGTCATTTCTTTTTGGCCATTTTTAAAGTTCATTATGCCCTTGGCTTGTGTACAATAAACAACTATTTTAAGTGATAAGATATATTAAGTAATAAACAATTAAGTTTTATTATTACGTACTATTTATTATTACGTACTGATATTACGTACTGATAAATTTTTTTAATTAATAAAAGGTGAGGTTTTGTTTCTACATTTTTTCCTTAAATTTACTACAATTATTGTACAACATAAATTGTAAAAAAAAAAATTGTATTAATTTAACCTTTTAATATTTATAGAAAAAATGGCAGAACATTTTTCAAAGACACATTGTCGAAGATTAGCTAAAAAAGAAAGTACTCAAAAAGTTATGAACGAAATAAACTGAACAGGATATCAGATAGAAAATTTAAATGTAAATTTATTTTATATAATATGTATTTTAAAAAAACTAAATAAACATTTAAAAAGAAAATTTTTGAGAATATTTTTTTTTATTATTTATTAAACCGAAATAAAAATGGTGGAGCTTTTAAAATAAAATAAATTAAAAAGTGCCACCTGTTAGCAATGATAAAGTTTCATAAAAATTCCGATGTAACCTGACATGTCCCTTATGTGTATACCTACGTTATGCTAAGCGGATATGACTAATGTATTTGTTATGGACGGATAAGGTGTCTGTCATCCCTTACGAATAAGGGATACATAAGGCTTATGTAATGCTAATTCGCTTCAGTGGGAAGGCTTATGTAAGGCTTATGCGCTTCAGTGGGCTTTTTATCCATTTTATATTTTGAGGTTATGTTTATGTTGACAAACATTTAAAAACGTTTGTGTTCATATGTGTTGATAGATAATATATTTGTGAATTTAAATTAAAAAATTTTTTTTCCTTTTCTAAAATTTTATTTACTTTTCGAATAGGAAATGTTCATTAAAAATATATTTTCCATCACGTCTAACACAAAACATATTTTACTAAACAAATCATAAAACTATAAATAAATTGCAAGGTGTTTATAATTAATATTAATTTTTCATTTTACTATATAATTTTTCACAAAATAAACACTTTACTACAATATTGTTATAGTTAGTTTTATAGGAATTTATTTAAAGCAAATATTACTAACGCTAACATAAAAATAATCGAATGTTTTTTTTTTTTAAATCTTTATAAAATATTTGTGATTAATGAATTTTCTTTATTTTTGTAATCAAAATTTTAATTGAATCAATAATTTTTACTTATAAATTTATTTGTTAACATATAGTTGAACACATAACTGAATTAATGACACCAAGGCACAACCATTTCGTTTCTTTAAATAAGACCTAAAAAATGTTTTGTTTTAACACAAAATCTAAGTGAAGAATTTGTTCGGAAAAATAACTAAATATTTTTTTTATATAACATATTTGGAATGCTCAGATAATTTACGAAGTCTTCCACTCTGTAATTAGTAAATTAATTTTTTTTGTTGAGTTTACTTCGTTTCTTTAAATAAGACATAAAAAATAGTGTGATTAAAGCGATAAAACGCTGTAACATTATTTTTATGTGTGTTTAATTCATTTTATTCAAAAAAAAAAAAAAAAAAAGTGTTTCAAAGTGTTTATTTATAAGTTACTATACATAAATTTTTTTTGGGACGATTAAACGTTACAATTAAATAAACTTATTATTTTAAAAATACTTTCAGTATTGTAGTAAGTAAATCAGTAGGACATTTTAAAGTGCAGTTATTAGGTGAAATGTCTTCTTATTATTGCCAGTTTGAAGGTTGCTTCAATATATATCACTCAGGTAGTTTTTTATCTTTTTTCAATTTGCCATCTGATAATAGAAGAGCAATATGAATAAAACATTCTGGTAATAAAAATTTGGGATAGCAAATATAATAATTAAAAAATTCAATTGTGAATCTTGTAAAAAATATGTACTTGATTCGAATGATCTCGAAAGGGAAAGTTTTGAAATTATTAATGTCAGATCATATAATACTTCTGGTGTACTAGTAAAGCCTTCCGTGTGTTTTGAAAATGATTTTAATTTTTTACTTTAATTTTTTGAAAAAGTGTTCAAATATTTCAAACACAAAAATTTAGTATGTAACAATTTTATAAATCTTGTTAATAACAAAAATCAAGAACTATTGTTTCTCATTGTTTAATTCACAAAGAATTCATAGTTAAATATATAACATTATGTTTTATTAGATTTTCAATTAAACATTTTAACAAGTCTATGAAAGATATTAAAATAAAGAAAAAAAATCTTCAAGAGTCTAAAGATGGGAAAATAAAGAAATTATTAAAATAAAAAAAAAATGTTAATGTAAAGAAATTGTTAAAATCAAAAAAAAAATATCAAGGTACATAGAAATACAATAAAAAAGCTGCTAACTAGGGGGAGTAGATAACTCGTAGTATGTTTAACAGCGATTTATGTACAACAGTTTTTTGTAATTCACATTACCTTTGTAACAAACAGTGCTTTGTTCAAAATTGCTCATCTTTATTATTTATTGATTTAAAAATTCATAATTTTATATTTTAATTTCTTTAATAATAAATAATATCATTAAATTAACTATAATAAGCATAAATATGCGTTATCACGAATCCAACCTGTGTACAAAATTTCATTGAAATTGGATAATATTTAACATATGTTCTAGAACATATGAAATATTAATCGGAAATTTTAACATGGACCCCCTTAGACTAGTAACTTCTACCTTAGTCTACACATGCGTAATCACGAATCCAACCTGTGTACAAAATTTCATTGAAATTGGATTATATTTACCATATGATCTAGAACATATGAAATATTAATCGGAAATTTTAGTATGGACCCCCTCAGGCTACTAACTTCTACCTTAGTCTACACATGCGTAATCACGAATCCAACCTATGTACCAAATTTCATTGAAAACTGATAATAATTACTATATGGTGTAGAACATATGAAATATTCTTTGGAAACTAAGTTGCTCATATATTAGTTTCCCATGAACACAATAAAGCTAATTGATACAAATTTTTGGAGCAAAAAGTAGATAACAACATCAACATGTGTTTGAAATATAATTGCAATTGGGTGCCAATTACTGTATGATGTAGAGTATTGAACTTATGAATTATAATTGGGAATTTTAACATGGTCCCACTGAATTACCGAATTTCACTTTTGCAGACGACAGTAAGTACATAAGGAAGCTGCTATGTGTGTCAAATTTTATTCAAATCAGATAATAAATACCGGATGCTCTAGATCTAGAGCATATGAAATTTTAATCGGAAATTTTAGTATGGTCCCCCTGAAGGTATTAACTTCTATCATGGCCAACACATACATAATCAGAAGGTCTATCTTTGTACCAAATTTCATTCAAATCAGATAATAGTTACATGCTATAAAACACGTAATTATATAAAATTCGGAAACTAAAACTGTTTTCTAGGAACCCCGTGAAGGTCTCCAAATTTCAGGAGAGCCAACTAGATTACAATATTAGACCATATAAAATATCATTGAAATCGGTTGACAATTATTATATGCTGTAGAACATATGAAAAAAAAAAAAAAAAAATTAAATCGGAAATTTAACATGGGCCCCCTAATCCAACTAACCTGTAATTAGGCAACCTATGCATAATCATAAACTCAACCTGTGTACCAAATTTCATTGAAATCGGATAAGAATTACACATAAAGCAAATATTCTTGGAACATAAGAACATAAAGCAAATATTCTTCGGAAACTAAGTTGCTCATATATTAGTTTCCCATGAACGTACTAAACCTACCAACTAAAGATTTATGGAGTATTAACTAGATAACTAAATGAAACTGTGTATGCAATATCATTGAAATTGGGTAAAAGTTACTGTAGATATAGAGAGTTGAACTTATGAAAAGTAATTACAGATTTTTACATGGACTTACTGAAGTATCAACTTTAAATTTTACAGGCGCCAAGTACATACGGAAACTATCATACGTACCAATATTTATGCTAATTAGATTATAATTACTATATGCATACGAAATTTTAATCGGAAATTTTACCATGGACCCCCTGAAGTTACAGACCTGTATCTAGGTAGGCTTGTGGACAATCATGATACAAACCTATGTTTTAAATTTCATTCAAATCTGGGACATGATTTTTTTTTACATTTTTCCGTAGAACAAAAACACATAGGTTCCCACATAAATGGGGAAATCTAACATGGTACCACTGAAAGGATCGATCTCATCTTGTACCGGCACCTGCGCGAAGTCTGTTAGAGTATGTGTGCCAAATTTCATTAAAATTGGACAACGGTTCTAGCAGATGTTGCTGCGCACATAAAAGGCGTACGCGTTACCGTCCCCTGCACTTTTTTTTTTGCATTTTCGGACTTCCCGACCTCGGAAACGCCTAGAAAAAAAATTTGAGTGAACTTATTTTTTCGACCATCCAACCCATCACCAGACTTCATAGTATTTCATACTACTCGTAAAAATATAAATCAATTAATAAAAAATATTTATATTATAAAGAGTTTTCTTCAACCATTTCATTATAATATGTTAAGAATATAATCATTTACGGAATATTCGGTTTAAATTTGAATTATTTTATACCATAAAGATTTAATTTTTTTTTATCCTATAATACAGATTAAACATATTTTCCCGGAATTTACGTTTTACATTTCTTATATTTGACAAAATTTAAATACAAATACCATCACCTTTTTTCAAATTAAATTTTAGATAGCATTTCCGGTGCCGTGTCATAAGGCCATATGTCATAACGCCATAATGGCTTTATGACTCACTTGAGTGAGTCTTAAAGCCATATTCGCAATTTTTACCAATATGGCTTTAAGACTCACTCGAATGGGTCATAACGCCATATGGCTTTAAGACTCATACCATAGATGGCTTTATGACCCTTTCGAGTGAGTCTTCAAGCCATATTGGTAAAAATTGCGAATATGGCTTTAAGACTCACTCAAGTGAGTCATAAAGCCATTATGGCGTTATGACATATATGCATAAAAAAAATTATGTACCTGAACGCGGAGGGAAGCGTATGAGGCTTACCGCGAACTGTGACGGATACCGCGAAATGTAACGAATAACGCAAAGTGTAATGAATAACTTCCATTTTTTAAAAATCTTATATGCCGCCCTTTTCCGAATAGTTCCGTAAGTAAGTTAAGGTACATATAATATAATTTTTTTTTTTTGCAGATTTTTGGAAAAGGGCAAATCATACGCCATAATGGCTTTATAACTCACTTGAGTGAGTCTTAAAGCCATATTCGCAATTTTTACCAATATGGCTTTAAGACTCACTCGAATGGGTCATAACGCCATATGGCTTTAAGACTCATACCATAGATGGCTTTATGACTCTTTCGAGTGAGTCTTCAAGCCATATTGGTAAAAATTGCGAATATGGCTTTAAGACTCACTCAAGTGAGTCATAAAGCCATTATGGCGTTATGACATATGGCCTTATGACACGGTACCGCATTTCCATATTTCTGTCTATTTTAATTCAATCTCTGCAATGAGCTTTATTATAAATATTTATAGTGAATTTTTCATAATGATATTTTCACAAATACCAATGTACTTCATATTAGATTTTTTTTTTTTAAATTTTCGAAATTAATATTGTTAAATAATTTACAATAAAGTTTAGATCTCATAATTAAATAAAGATTGCATAGCAATTTCATTTAATTGTTATAAAAGTACTTTTAGACCGACCCGACAGAAAATTCGGAAAATCATAACACAATCGAAATAGCTAAAAATATTTTGAAGCAAAAAATTTAAAAATTTCTAATATAGTAATGTAGAAATATAAATTTTTTTAAGAAAGAAAAAAAAATATGGTTCTTCTCCAAATTGTATTTTTTCATTTCGGTACCCGTAGTGCCATCTTGTGATAAAGGATTGAAATAGCCGTTAGGTCTCTATTGGGACTAGGTAAAGTGATTTCCACGCTCCAAGCGGAAAAAATTAGCACTCAAATTCAGAGATAGAATTTTGACAACCGATCGTTGTATATAAATTTATATGGAGATATTTAAAAAACCATAAGCATTTAATTAAGTAAATATTTGTTTTAAGTTTTGGTAGAGTGGTAAAAATAAGTGGAATGGCTTCCAAAAACATGTAAGTATATTAAATAAATACATGTTTAGTGTGACAGCCAAATTTCTTCTAAAAATCTTAATTAAAAATGTAAACAAATAGTACATAAGATTAACAATCCAATTATATTTTTAATTTAATGAACTGCATATATGTTCTTAGTTTTGATTTTTAGGAGGTAATTGTTTTAGTTTAATTAATTAGTTAATGTATTATAAATAGAGCCAGGCAATAATACTAATTTAAATATAATTCTTTTTCAAGTTTATTAAATAATAATATCGATGGCGGAATATTAATGAAATTGTATTTGGACAGCATCGCAGAATATTTTAAAGGAACGGTACGACCGCTACGAGAAGAAGAGAATATTGTAGATGCTGGTTGGATTTATTTGTTAGGTGTTGCACCTTTACCTGCCAAAAACAGAGTTTTGGGTTATATCATCCAAACATCTGAAATGACCAAAAAGCCGCATGAAGTTAAACTTGATAACCTTTTGTCGCAAGTTTCAGAATGGATTTGTACTTGTTCATGCAAGGTTGGCATCGGCGAAAAATGCAAGCATATTGCAGCGTGCTTGATTTTTATTCATAGGTACTTATTTTTTTTTAAATCAATCTGTTGTAATGAATAATAACTCTTATGTGACATATTATCGTATCCATTAGAAATCCAATTTTGTACCCACTGAGCTGCACAGATTTAAAGCAAAATTGGGGAAAAATTGGAAAATGGATTGCCTCTGCATATAGTGGTATAAAAATAAAGAATATGTGTCACGTCCAGAAAAAATACTCTAATCCAGAAACCGTATCTGATGAAATGAATCATCAAATTTTTGCAAAATTGCTTCAAGGTAAAAATAAAAAACAACAATTATTATTATATTTCATTACTTTTTAATTTGTAGGTGCCCCTAAATCAGAATTAGCACGCATGAAAAATCGTTATAGATCGGATATTATATTGACCACACAAAATAATGATAATAAAGAATTTTACGAAATGTTATTTTCTGAAAATGAATATTTAAAACAATTTGTTCCTTTTATGAAGAAATATTTGGATGAAGATGAATCTATAAAGTACAAATTTGAAAATAAATTAAAGAAAAAATATTGATGAAGCTATATTGATGGATTTTTATAACTCCGACAATGTGGCACTCCGCAATATTGTGTTTTTATTTTTTCCATCTTTTTGGAAATTCTAAATTTGGATATAAAAATATTTTGATTATAATATATATATTTTTTTAGTATAAGTTTACCACTTACCAAGTATTTAGACCAGTATATATTTAATTTGATATTTATTTTTATCAAAATTATTAAAAAATGCCAATATTTGGCGCAAATAATATTATTAATTTATTTATTTAGATATCTCTATCAATTTTTCAATACAAAATTAAAGAATTTGACATATTCAATCTAGTTATTCGGGTTTCACAAAATTCCGCTAGGAGTCATGTTACCTAGTCTCAATATAATGTATACTCTAAGGTGCCGGTGCCACCAAACATCGCTTTCCAAATGTTTGCAGCCAACAACGGATGACCCAATACAAAAAAAAGTCTTAAAATATTATCAAAAATATTTTTGTAAAAAAAGAAAAATCAATAAAATAAAAAATTTGATATAAATTATTTCTTTTATTTAGAATAGGGTTGTGGGAGAGAAAAAAAAGAATAGGATTATGATGAATTTAGTTCCCAATCCAACATAAATGTAGGCGCTGTTGGTTTTATTTGAAAGTTGGCGATCTATTAAGTACCCACTGAGTTTTTTGAAGTGGATGGCGGATCCCTTATTCCGTAAGAAATGCAATTTTTCCATATAAACTTAACATGCGATAGCTGGTGGTAACACTGTGAATTAAAAATTGAGATTTTAGTATGAAATCTGACGGTATATTATAGATATTAAAATTATTTTCTGTAATTGTACGTGTCATTTCATTTTGGCCATTTTTAAATTTCATTTTGTGCTTGGCTTGTGTATAAGTATAATATAATTAAGTAATAAACAATTTAGTGTTGTTTTATTATTACGTTCTGATAAATTTTTATAATTAATAAAGGTGAGGTTTTGTTTCTAGATTTTTTCCTTAAATTTACTACAATTATTGTACAACATAAATTGTAAAAAAAAATGTATTAATTTAATCTTTTTAATATTTATAGAAAAAATGGCAGAACATTTTTCAAAAGAAAGAACTCAAAAAGTTATGAACGAAATAAACTGAACAGGAAATCAGATAGAAAATTTAAATGTTAATTTATTTTATATAATATGTATTTAAAAAAAACTAAATAAACATTTAAAAAGAAAATTTTTGAGAATAGTTTTTTTATTATTTATTAAACCGAAATAAAAATGGTGGAGCTTTTAAAATAAAATAATTTAAGAAGTGCCATCTGTTAGCAATGATAAAGTTTCATAAAAATTCCGCTGTAACCTGACATGTCCCTTATGTGTATACCTACGTTATGCTAAGCGGATATGACTAATGTATTTGTTATGGACGGATATGGTGTCTGTCATCCCTTACGAATGAGGGATACATAAGGCTTATGTAAGGCTTATGCGCTTCAGTGGGTATATATTATCTATGATTTTCAGTATTTCTGGCTTGTCTGTCAGTATTATTTTAAATATTTTTCCAGGTTTCAGTTATAGGGTTTCAGCAGTTCAGTGCGTTCAGTTATCTGATTTGGATTGTGAATTGTAGTTGTTTCGGTTTATTTCTTAGTCCCTTCACTTATATCAATCGGTTGTACTTGTACATCTTTTCCATCGATCAGTCGAATATCAAAAAATAGTAAAGTGTAAAAGTAAAAATTGAATAATAAATGCGAAATATCAAATCCAAAATCCCACTTTTTTTTATTATATTGGAAAAAAAAAACAAATAACATGTTAAAATTTCCGTACAGAAAGAGGGAGAAGCAGCACTTGCTGGCGCTCTGCTTTTTAAGTTAACGAAACCAAAAAATGACTTAACAAAAAGTTGATTAATTAAATGTTGATTAAAATATACAATTTATATGAAATCGCTCATTTCCTTAAAGGCCAACCATGAAAGACTTTTGCTGTCTTAAGTGAATTGAAAAAGCCAGCTAAAATGCTGTCAAAATCGTAATTTACCCATACACAACTTAAGTAGGCTTTTGCTTTTATGTTGGCTTTTGCTTTTAACACTCATATCAATTTGGTGGAAGGACATCTATAGAAATTAGAAATAATATATGTAATTTTTTAAATAATAAAAATTAAAATAATTTTTTAACATAATACAAAATAAAAAAGCATTTATTTTTAAATAGGTACAAAATAATATTGTCATTTTATTTAATTCACAACCAATCATAAAAATTATGTATAGTTTACTGACTAGTTTTATTGGCAATATCCTGCCACGTTTTTTCTCTTTTAAATTTATTATAATAAAATGCATTATGTTTTTTGTACA
This sequence comes from Rhamphomyia laevipes, assembly GCA_963920725.1. Lineage (NCBI taxonomy): Eukaryota > Metazoa > Arthropoda > Insecta > Diptera > Empididae > Rhamphomyia > Rhamphomyia laevipes. The sequence continues at coordinate 29,180,702 of OY987255.1, forward strand.
GGCATTTATGTTCCTGGACACCAATACTTAGAATGTCAATAAAATGCCAACATTATTTTGTATTTAAAAAAAAGTTTTTATAGCTGTAAATACCAACATTATTTTGTATTTAAAAAAAAATTATGGTTGTGAATTAAATAAAATGCCAATATTATTTTTTGTATTTAAAATAATATAATAATTTGGTTTTATTCACACACTATTATTTTCTTAAAACAATTAACAATTAAAACAACAAAATATTTCAAATTAAAGTTCAAAATTACATACAAAAAAAAAAAAACTAAACTATTACACAACATTCAAAATATATACTAATTATTTTATTACATGTACTGTTTGTACAAATCAAATTAAAAGTTTACTACCGGCTTCAACTGCGGATTCAATAAGAATGAATAAAAATGCAAAATTAAGAATATTACAATTAGCGATAGAACAAACAAAAAACTATTTTAGGTTTTTGCTAAAAAACTATTTTAGCAAATGCCTGTTGTCAGCACATTTAGCATGCATACAAAACCAAATAATAGAAAACAATTTATATAATTGTGACCATGGAATATACGAATATGATATTTTGTTACTTAATAAAAAATATAATTTTAAGAATTATATATGTGATTATGCTAAATATGCAATTCACACCAAAATTATGGATTAAAAATATTATATTCGTATATTCTAGAAGTCTTAACATTATGAGAAAATATTTTAGGAATTTAATTTAGTGTTAACATTATGAGAAAATATTCTAAGAATTTATTTTACAAAATAATAATATATTCTACATATTATCCATACTCCCCGCGTTGAGCTATGTCAGCTCAAACAGAGGTCTGCTCATCGATGTTGAATGTGAAGTCAGGAACACTGTTGATTGCATACCTTCTAGGTGTTGGGACAGGGCCCTTTTTGCCGATGATTTGTGATTTGTATTTTAGTAGAATCTATATAACACCTATAGCAACAATCATTGCCAATATTAGTCCAACATAACCAATCGCGAACTGGTGGACGTCATTCGTATTCAGCTGTTCTGGTTCAGTTTGTTTTAACTTGATTTCTTGTATTTGTTCTTGTAGTTATGTTATTCCGTCCAGCTGTATTTTTGGAATATCGTGACTGGAGCTGTTTCTGGTCGTTTCGGCAAACGTCTGATTTACAATTATGCTAAAATCTGCAATCGGTGCAAATGACGATCTCAATTGTGTTGCATGAACATTGTGTGACGTTAACGTAAGTGTATCGTGTTTGATCACACAATTTTGTTTAATTTTAAGCAAGCCCACTCCAGACAATGTGTCTGCTGCAGATTCATCTTTGCACACAATGTGTATAATTGTATTTTGACTCAATGAGTAGATCCAATGATTTGAATTGAATAATTGTATCCACTCAGCTGCTTCTTTCGATTTGATAAGCTCACAGAACTGTTGAAATGGTTGATGATTCAGCAAAGCCATCTTACATTGACTGATTCTAGAATTTCTATTGTACAGAGGATGAGACTGTTTGCAAAGCAAATTGTTTAAGTTAACCTTGACACATGATCCTGCCTCTGTTTCACTCATTGGATAATATAGATCTCGATGTAGGTTAACTGTTAAGTAAGAAGAAGATGGTTTTATAGTTACATAATATTGACTTACCTTTACTGGTATTGGAATCAAGCGAAATGTTTCAAACTGATTGTTTGATGCTAATGGAAGCTGTATTCTGAATATGATGTGTCCTATTGTCACTCGACCGTGTATATGAAGCAGATTGTAGATGCTTTTAACGTCGGTTTGATGTGATCCGAAAAAAGGAAGTTTGAGATCTGGAGATCTTTCTCCTTTATGGTAAACAACGATTATCCTTTATGGTAAACAACGCGTTTTTCAGTTGGGTAGGCGTAACCAATAATGGATTTATTTTGCCATGGTGAGAATCCGTCAACATATCTAACAAACTAATTTGACCCTGTTGATAATTATTCATGACCAACATCGTTTGAACAGCTAGTGATGAGAACATGTGCTGAATTTCTTGTTGTTTGAAGTATGAGTCAATTCTTGTAATCTTTTGATCTATCTCATCAAGATGTTTATCAAAAAGTTCAAACTGTTTATTAACTTGTTGCTGAGTTTTTTTTATAACATTCGCAGTTGCTTCTATGATCAACGTATGGTTGTTCAACATATTTGACAATGATTGTTCATTTTTGCCAATGGTTTGGATGGTTTTGGCCATTCTATCTGCATATTCTGAATCCAACACACCAAATAGTTTATTGGCAATATTTCCAATGATGTCCACAGCTCCTCGCTTAGCTTTTGTAGTGGTGGTATCAGCACTAAGAATCAATCCGTTGTATATTCTGATGTCAGCTAAATTGTGTTCGAACAGTGACAATATGTTTTTACAATGTCGGAAGAATCAGTAACGTAAGTAATGCAGCCATTCCTATATTTACAGGTTTTCGTCTGATATTTTGGCGCTGACGATCGTTTGAATTTTGAGGCGTTGGTTGAGCATCAGTAGCTTGTTTTTTCTGGTCAACAAGTTCGTTGTGTTGATTGGTTAAGTTGTTGTCATCAATCGGCAGCGGAGATAACTTATGAATTGGACGTTTGAACCTTCCGGACGCTGTTTTGACATCGATTACTCTAATGAGACCATCGTTACCCTTGTAAGTTTTTTCAATCCGTCCGAGCCGCCACTGTGTTGGATGTGAATTGTCCTCTTTGATAAGCACCATCAGTTCAGGCATCGCGTTTGAATACTTACTTTTCCATTTATATCGTTGCTGAAGGCTTCATATGTACTCGCATTGCCATCGACGCCCAAACTCACCTTTGATGTAACTGACCAACTTCCACCTCGTGAGATTATCGATGTTCTTGACTTCAATCTCAGGATCAACAATTGTCGTCAAATGCTCTCCTATGAGAAAATGGGCCGGTGTTAATACTGTCAAATCATTGGCATTAGAGGAAACTGGGATTAGAGGTCGAAAGTTTAAAATCGCTTCAATTTCAGCCATTAATGTACACAGTTCCTCATATGTCAGAGTTGCAGCACCCGTTGTTTTATACAGCAAGTTTTTTGTTGCTTACACTGCACTCTCCCATAAGCCACCAAAATGTGGAGCTCGTGGCGGAATAAAATGGAAATCTATACTTCGAGCTAGACATTCCGAATGTATTTTCTTTGCTGATTGATGCTGATTGAACATATCATACAGCTCTTGCAGCTGGTTACGTCCGCTAACAAAATTTGTTGCATTATATGAGTACATCCTTTTACATCGACCTCTTCTACTCCAAAACCTACTAAGAGCGCCAATGATTCCATCAGCTGATGGATCTGATACGACCTTCAAATGAATTGCTTTGGTTGCGAAGCAACAAAACACTGCAATGTATGACTTTTGTGGACGTTTTCCTCTAATTTTAAAGTGGGTCCATATGGGACCTGCAAAATCCACGCCAGAGGTGAGAAATGGTCGACTTGATTGTATCCTTGATACTGGAAGATTTCCCATCCTTTGAGACATTGGAATCGGCTTGGTTCTGAAACATTGTAAACATTTGTGTACTATTTTGTTTGCAATTCGCTTACCATGTATTGGCCAGAATCGGTGGCGAGTGATTGCTAGTAACGTCTGTGGTAATATGTGGTGGTTCTGCATATGAATTTCAGTCATTATTAACTGAGTGAATAAATGATCTGCCGGTAACAATATCGGATGCTTAGATTGAAACGGTATGTGTGCAGCTTCAAGTCGACCACCTACTCTCAACAAACCCTTTGCATCGATAAAGGGTGTGAGAGAGGATAAACGATTTTTATTGTCCAATTCACCATTCTTCTCAAGGATTTTAATTTCTTCTTGGAAATTAAGTTCTTGAAGCGATTTGAGTACCACAACAACAGCATCCTGGACTTCTGACATTGAGTGAAACTCATTGTGTCGCGTGTTTCATCGAATACGTTTTGTGAACCTTATGATGTATGCTGTCGTTCGAACTAAAAATGAAAATGAATTTTTATGGTTAATTTGAAAAACAAAATGCTCCAAGACCCTTGATGTGACTAACACTGATTTGACACATTTTCTTTCCTCTTTCATTTCTTTTTTAAGTTGAAAAGTGTCAGGCCAGTCCACAGCTGGTCGTTTTAAAAATTGAGGTCCATGAAACCACATATCAATATCTTGCAAACATTCTGGCGGGACTCGTCTTGATATATGATCTGCTGGATTTTCAGCTGAACTTACATGCCTCTAACGGGATTGAGTCGTATGTCGTTGAATATACGAAATTCGATTTGCAACAAACGTCTTAAATGATGACGACTCTGCATTTAACCAGTGTAGTACTATCTCTGAGTCAGTCCAATAATAAATGTCTGATTCGTTAACTTGTAAAACTGTTCGCAATCTATGACATAATTCAGCTACTAGCTTAGCTGCTTGTAATTCCAATCTAGGTATCGTTGCTATTTTGGATGGAGCTACTCTTGATTTGGAACATAAGAGTTTGACAATAGTTGTGTTATGTACACCTGAAGATCTGACATAGACTACTGCTCCAAATGCCCGTTCAGACGCATCAGAAGTTGAACTTAGTTACATGATGTGGCACTTCGTACATGTGTAGGTATACTGATTTTATCAAGATGCTTTAAACTCTGTCTGAACGGTGTCCATTTAGTATGGAGATTTATTGGCAATGATGCATCCCAATCCAGTTTTAGTTTCCACAATTCCTGTATGAAATTTTTTGCTGTGATAACCACTGGACTAACAGTAGTGTATTTATATATATTCTGTGGCAAAGGAAATGTGCAAATAAAATGTGCAAAAAAATGTGCAAAAATTGTTAAAATAAATTCTATACTGCATACAAATTAATAAGCATTTTAAGAATTTTTGCACATTAATTTTTAAGCAATTTTCACCCTAATGAAATTCGACACCGCTTTAATTTAATTAAAAATATTTATACTTAATTATAATTCCATTTTTTTCTACTTCCGGTCAAGAATAATAATGTAATATGATCTAAATTAATTTACTTTTCTAAAACTTTTGGTAATTTCAAGGGTCAATGAATTGCAATTTCAATTTTTTTTCTACTTCCGGTTAAGAATAATATGTAGCATGATCTAAATTAATTTACTTTCCCAAAAGTTTTGAGAATTTTAAGGGTCAATGAATTGATTCGGATGCACGTGCAATAATATCGTTTTTTCTCACGTTTAAAATTTAGCATAACCAGATAATTAATTAAAATGGTCAAAATATTCGAAATAAAATCAATGCACATTTTGCTCATTTTTGGATATTTTAATAGTTTATTGAAATAAGTAATTCTTCGCAAATGTGCAAAATATTGAAAATAAATCCCATACCCCATACAAAATAATGCACATTTTGTTCATTTTTGCACATTTTAATAGTTTATATGTATGAAATAAGTAATTCTTCACAAATGTGCAAAATATTGAAAATAAATTCCATACCATTCAAAATAATGCTCATTTTGTTCATTTTTACACATTTTAATAGTTTATATGAAATAAGTAATTCTTCGCAAATGTGCAAAATAGTGAAAATAAATTCCATACACCATACAAAATAATGAACATTTTGGTCATCTTTGTAGATTTTAATAATTTATATTAATGAAATGAGAAATTCTTTGAAAATGGGAAAAAATAAAACTCCAACTCCATACAAAATTAATTATAAACATTTCGTTCATTTTTGAACGCATTAAGTTTCAATCAAAAATATTTATACTTAAGCGTAATTTTAAATGTTTTTCTACTTCCGGCTAAGGGTAATATATATAGCACGATCTAAATGTATTTTTTTTTACTTTTCCAAAAGTTTCTGGAATTTTAAGGGTCAATTAATTCAGACTCAACTGAAATGGACGAAATATTGAAAATAAATTCCATATTTTACATAAAACAATAAACATTTTATTCATTTTTGCGAATTTCATATAAAATATTGAAATTAATTCGTCTAAAATATCGAAAATGAGAAATTTGACACCGCATTAACTTTCGATTAAAAATATTTCTCTGGCAGAGGGACAAAAGCACTTAAGTAATGATTTATAGTTTTCCAGAAAAGCGTTTTTATCGCACTTTTACATTTGACAATAGTATTATTTTAAGATTTTTTATCCATTTGTGAATAGTTTTACAATTAATTCTGAACTTCCTGGGAAACTAAACGGTTAAGTGCTTGGCAATCCTTTTTTTGACCCGCAATTAATTTTAGTAATTTGGCTTGGTTGATCAATGTAGAATTGCGCAAAATATTACATTCAGATCGAGTTAGATGTTTTAGCTAAAATATTCGATTGTCATTGAACTTGGCTTAGGTGAAGTAAACATTTTTTTGAAATTCTGAATTAAATGGTTTTTCCCCGTAGTCAGAGATTTATACTTAAGCGTAATAGTAATTTTCTTTTTACTTCACGCTAAGAATAACATATTACAACATGATCTAAATCGTTCTAATTTTTTTACTTATCCAAAAGTTTTAGGAATTTTATGAGTCAATAAATTGAATTGGTGCATTATATATTATTTTTCCCCACTTTTAAATTTTCGCAAAGTCATTACTTAAATTTTCAGCCTATCAATTTTAGTGATTTAATTATAATTTAACGGGAATTAATTCGTTTTTGTCAAATCAATTATTATCTGAACAATAATATGATGTATATTTTATTAAAATCCTGATTTTTTGTTAAATTTATTAATTAAGTAATAAGAAATTATTATTAACGTAAATTTGACAACCTATGACAAATAATTTTAAAGATAAATATTTTTCTCAATTCATCAAATAATAATTCATTATTACTGAAAAAATCAAATATTTATGCTTATAAGAAGTACAACTAATTTATTTTAGCTATTGATTAGTTGAAAAGTTTTATGAATTTTACCATCAAATTGATAAGTATTTGTGAAAATTAAAAATATTTATACTTAAGTTTAAGTTTAATTTTTTTTACTTCATACTACAGAATACTACATTATTTCATTAATGACGATTACGATGGCCTATATATATGAATCCAAAAATTAAAATATAAATCCAATTCCTCAAAGTGTAATATTTTTATTTAGGAAACTTCAGCGGGATCATTCTCAAATTTCATAGGAAAATGTTATAAGTTCAAAAAATCATTTAAAGTAAGTTTTACCCGTTTTCAATTAAATGCGATACTAAGATTAGTTACGCTAATATATCTGCTGATCGATCTTAAATTAGTACTTTCAGCAGATTCATGAGCCTGTATAAAGTACATTTTATATTTATTTTAAACTTATTGATACTTCTTTATAAAATTGATTGTTTTTCAATTATATAATACTTTATGAGCAAATTCAAATATTTTTTTTTATTTTCTCCCCATCACACTTCAAATTATGTTATTATTGCATTTATAATCCGAGTTTGATACTATTTAATGAATTTTATTTTCCTTGCAATGAATTTTCTTGCGATGAATTTTCTTAGCGATTAATTTTCTGCGATGAATATCTTAGGGGTATGAACTTTTCTTGCGAAGGATTTTCTTGTGATCAATTTTCCGCCATGAAATTTACTTGTACAAATTTTGCTAACGATTAATTTTCTGCTACGATTTTTTCTCGCGATGAATTTTCCTAGCGATTAATTTTCTGCAATGAAATTTCCTGCGATGAATTTTCCTAGTGATTAATTTTCTGCAATGAATTTTTCTTGGCTATGAATTTTCTCAGCGATGAAATTTCCTGCGACGAATTTGCCCAGCGATCAATTTTGTGCGATGAAATTTTCTTGACTATGAATTTTCTTGCTTTAGATTTTCTGCGACAAATTTTCCAAAAGCCTTAAAAAACCCTGAGTTAAAAACATTTGAGCCAATTAACGGTAATAAAAATGTATAATGATGAAAAATCTTTTGCAGATCATAAAATCGTTTTGCTTCTCGCGCTTAAAATTTTGCGTAAACAATTATTTTTTTGCTTTTGACTTTTCATGCGATTACTTTTAAACGTCCGCCCCATAAAAATCATGCCATTACTTTTAGTGAATTAAGCGCCACTACTTTTGACTTTTAATGCGATTACTTGTAAACGTCTAAAGATCATTACATTACTTTTAGCGAATTAAGTGGCGCTACTTTTGACTTTGTGTGCGATTACTCGCAAACGTCTAAAAATCATGGGATTGCTTTTAGTGAACTACTTTTGACTTTTAATGCGATTACTTTTAAACGTCTAAAAATCATGGGATTGCTTTTCGTGAACCACGCTTGGCTTTTAATGCGATTACTTTTAAACGTCTAAAAATCATGGCATTACTTTTAGTGAACT
>OY987255.1:29189280-29191780 GCA_963920725.1 Rhamphomyia laevipes
GGGATACTGAGTTTTACGTTTGATTCCAGGAAGGTTTCTTTCTGGGAATCGCTAGGTTTCTCAACATTGGGTATGATGGATTTCACAAATCCCAGGATAGACTCATGAGGTACAGAAGAACCTGCATGAGTCCATGCCTGGTTTAAGTGAAGTCGCAATGCAGCCCCCGCAGCAACTTTTTTGATGTGGATCCCATTTGGGTGGATAGCCGTAATGGTTTCCAGTGCTGCTGTTGATGCTGTTCTCATTGCGCCAGTAATACTGAGGCAACAAGAACGTTGAACTTTTTCCAACAACTTAAGATTGGAGAGTTTCTCAATCGCCTTCCACCAGACGAGAGATCCATAGGAAAGAGTAGGGCGGACGACACTGGTGTAGAGCCAGCGAATCATATCCGGTTGTAGTCCCCATTTCTTTCCCATCGCGCCCCGACACATGCCAAAAATCCTATTGGGTTTTTTAGCTCGTTCTTCTAGGTGCGATCTCCAGTTCAATTTTTTGTCTAAAATAACGCCCAGATATTTAACATTAGCTTTTAGTGCTAGCCGGGTGCCTTTATAACGGGAAGACTCAATAGTTGAGTTTTCCTTCTCAATGAGAATAAACAGATATCGGTTTTTAGCGGGTTGATGTTCAGCCCACAATTGTCTGCCCATTGGCTAGCAATATTCAGTGCAGGTTGCATTAACCCAGAGAGTTCCGATTCAAATTTGCTTGTGACGAGAATGACCAGGTCGTCTGCGTAGCATACGACGAGATATCCCTGCCTTGTGAGTTCGAATAGGAGGTCATTCACGACTAGTATCCAAAGCAAGGGTGACAGAATGCCGCCCTGTGGTGTACCTTTGTTAACTTTACCTGCCCGTTCTTGATCCCCAAGGTTCGCATAAATTCTCCTATGTGCTAACATGTGTTCAATCCACTTGGAGATTTGTGGGTTGATGTTTTGTTTATGTAGCACTTCATTAATTTTTTGCAGGAGTACATTGTTGAAAGCTCCTTCCACGTCTATAAAGGTTCCAAGCACAGATTCTTTGAAAAGAAAGGCTTTTTCAATGGTGTGAACCACTTCATGAAGAGCGGTTTCCACCGATTTACCCTTTAAATAGGCGTGCTGTTTGCCAGATAAGGCTGCCGATGGGAGCTTATCTCGAATTTCTCTTTCGCAGATTCTTTCCAGAGTCTTTTAAAGAAAGGAAGTAAGGCTGATTGGTCTGAATGCCTTGGTGGATGAATAGTCATCTCGACCCGGTTTTGGTATAAAGACCACTCTAACCTCCTGCCATTTTGCTGGGGTATATCCAAAGAGGATACACGCCCTGAAAAGTTTTATTAATCTATCAACTATGAAATCCCATGAGTTTTGGAGGAGAGCAGGGAAGATCCCATCTTTACCTGGGGATTTAAATGGTTTGAAAGAAAAAACAGCCCATTTAGCTGCATTAAGGTTAATAAACTCTAATTCCGTATTCTCCAACCTGAATCTATTACAACAGAGGTGTCAAAGAATTTCGGGAAATGCTCTTCCATTAGTAATTCTAGTGACTCCCCTGCTGATTCAGCCCTGATACCTTCACTATTGATTAGGAGTTCAGGTTGAATGTGGGTTTTCGCTAGAAATTTCTTAATTCGTGACGCCTCGTTTACGCTATCTACACCATCACAGAACGATCTCCAAGATTGTCTCTTGGCTGAGCGGATGGCGTACTTATAATCTTTGAGCGCATTTTGATATGCGTTCCAATCTTCATCACGATTACAGTTCTTCGCTTTGTTGCAAAGCCTGCGTACCCGTTTACGTTTTCCTTTGAGGTCTTGTGTCAACCAAGGAGGGTCAGAGTCGGATCTGGCCCGTTTCAAGGGACAAGACTCTTCATAAGAATCCATAAGCAGATTCGTGATCACATTTACTTCTCTGTCAATATCTTCACACGAATGCAATGTACTGGGGAAGTTAACTGAGAGATTTAATTTTGAATCCACCTTGCTCCTGAAAGAAGCCCAGTCAGTTTTTGCCGGGTTTCTATACGGAATGGCTGGTGGGACCGTCGCATCAATTTCAAAACGTATATATCTGTGATCCGATAAGGATGCTTCGTTCGAAACTCTCCAATTATGGATGTATGCAGATATATCAATTGTAGTTAGTGTTATATCTATTACTTCCCTACGAGAACGCGTGATAAAGGTAGGTTCTACCCCAAGGTTCATTAATAATAGGTTAGTTGTATAAATATAATCAAGCAGTGACTTACCCCTTTCATTACAGTTTGAGCTGACCCATGCTGTATGATGAGAGTTTGCATCACAGCCTATAATCAGTTGTTTGTGGTTGCTCTGCGCTAGCTTCGCTACCTCATCCAACTCGGTAGATGGCGGAGGGGTGGGTGAGTCAAACGGTAGATAAACAGAAGCAAAGATGATCTGCTTTGGTCTCCCGTTTAATTCGTCCTCCCATGAAACCGCTATGCTATCTTTACTTGAGACCTGCGGGTGAGAA
>OY987255.1:29199280-29201780 GCA_963920725.1 Rhamphomyia laevipes
AACAAAATCATCAATTGCTCATCATGCGCGAAAGGACGACCACCTAAACGTTTTAAACACAGATTTAAAACTTTTAAAAAGTGTGAGAGATGATAGATGTTTAGATGCATATGAAAGTTATTTCATAGCTAAAAACAAACAAAATTTCATCAATTCTGACGACGGAAATATAATCTCTAATTTATTTTCAATATTAATATAATATTATAATTTTACTAAATGTATTAGTCATCGCGATTTTTCAAATTTTAATTTCTTTATTAAAAAATTTTTGTATCGATTGTTTAAATTAATAATATTAAATCTATTGTTTTTAAATTTAGTTAGTAACAATTTTTAGTTATCGCGATTTTTAATTTTTTGTATCTATTGTTTTGATTAATAATTTTAAATCTATTTTTTTTAAATTTAGTTATCGCGGTTTTTTTTTTTTTTTTAAATTCTTTTTGTTAAATTCTTTCTTTTTTAAAAAATTTATTATTTGGTTTATATCCGGGTTTCTTAATAATAAATAATTGTTTTATAAAAAATTTTTGTTTTATATATAAGGACAAATTATATTTTATTCAGTTGCACATTGCTGATGATGGGTGATAGTTTCACTTGAAATGCATTCAATTTTAATGTTATTAAAAGTTTAAATAAATTTAAATTTAAATTTAATTTTTTAATTTTTTTAATAATAATTTTTGTGAAATCAATAAAGGTTTAAATAAATATAGTAAATAAATAAGATTTCACGTTTGTTCAAATTAAAATTTAAATATTAAAATGGCAACCAAGCTAAATATGAACAAAATTGCAAGACTGAAAGAAAAAATACTGAAGTATAAATTAGATATTGCGTTCCTAAAAGAATGTAAATGTAAAAAAGTGTTTCCAAATTTCATAAAAATAAAATGTGGTGTGAACAACTCAAGAACCGAGAAAGTGATTGAAAAAGCGAAGAAAAATTGGTTGAGTTTAGAAATCCAATATTTATATATTAGATTATCAACTGTAGAACTATAACTCTACCAATTGCATTTATTAATAACAAAAGATCTGAATTGCTACGAATCAGAAAAGTGGAATGTTTTTAATGGTGTTGTTTGCCAGAATAAATTACAAAGTTTGGAATAAAGAAAAAGAAAGGTAATGGACAAAAAATTAATAAAGCTGATAGAATTTTCAGGTGGAAAAATGAACACAGAACAGCCAAAATTTGTAAATGATTTTGTCCGCAATTTGTCAACACAAACTTTCAATGCTCAGGAACTGCAGTTGCTCAATAAAGGTTTAAAATTCACCCCAACACCTTTCAAAGCTCCATTAGTTGATGTGGTAATTGACATAGAGACTGCAGTTAAATACCGACCATTTGGAGTAAAAGACGAGATTAGAAGAGCAGCTTATCCACTATTAGAAAATGCAAAGTCAGCAGTTCCTCATTGTAAACCAGAACAAAAATTAACAATGGAAGCAATTAAAAGTTTAAAAGAAAAGAATTGCGTTTATGTGAAGGCTGACAAAGGTAATGCTTTAGTAATTTTGGATAATGAAAATTATGATTTCAGAATGAAAAACACGATAATAGAAGGTCCATATATAGAAATGACTAAAAATCCATTACCAAAAATGGGGAGAGAGGCAAATATTGCGATATCTATGGTCAAAAAAGTATTTGGTGATAAATATAAATATGGACTCAACGTTTCAAATCCAAGTGTTCCAAAAATGTATGGTTTACCAAAAATACACAAAAATGGTGACAAGATGCGTCCTATAACATCGAATATAAATGCTCCTACTTATAACTTGTCAAAATGGTTGGTGAAAGAATTAAAGAGTATACCAAGTTTTAAGAGTCGAAGTGTCAAAAATTCGTTTGAATTTGCTGAAAATATTAAAAATTTGATGCTTTCACAAGACGAAATTTTAGTATCATTTGATGTTGAAGCTCTGTTTCCAAGCATACCAATATCAACAGCTTTGGACAATTTAAATAAATGGTTAAGTGATTAAATGGTACCTGCAGAAAAAAGAGATGTTTACTTATACGTTGCAAAAACCTGTATGAATCATAGCTATTTTCAATTCAGGAATTCATTTTACAAACAAACATGTGGAACAAGCATGGGCAATCCTTTGTCACCTTTCATAGCCGAAGTATTTATGTCAAACTTTGAAACATCAATTGAAAATTCAGATTTATTTCCAAGATTTTGGTCACGGTATGTGGATGATGTATTTGCTATTATTAAAAAGGAAAATTTGAACAACATCTTAGAGTTTTTAAATGAACAATATGCAACTATCAACTTCACCGTAGAGAGGGAAAAAAATTACAAACTACCATTCCTCGATCTGGAAATAACAAGAAACGACAATAAACTGGATTTAGCCATTTACCATAAACCAACCAGCACCACACGGTTAATAACCAGTGATTCACATTGCCCAACACAACATAAAATGGCAGCATTCCACTCAATGATACATAGATTATGTTAAATTCCAT
>OY987255.1:29206780-29522725 GCA_963920725.1 Rhamphomyia laevipes
AATAATAATAATAATAATAATAATAATAATAATAATAATAATAATAATAACAATAACAATAATAATAATAACAATAATAATAATAATAATAATAATAATAATAATACTAATAATAATAATAATAATAATAATTAATAATAATAATAATAATAATAATAATAATAATAATAATTATAACAATAACAATAATAATAATAATAATAATAATAATAATAATAATAATAATAATAATAATAATAATAATAATAATAATAATAATAACAATAACAATAATAATAATAATAATAATAATAATTATAACAATAATAATAATAATAATAATAATAATAATAATAATAATAATAATAATTATTATATAATAATAATAATAATAATAATAATAATAATAATAATAATAATAATAATAGTAATAATAATAATAATAATAATAATAACAATAATAATAATAATAATAATAATAATAATAATTTCATAACATCTATAAATATGTAATTACTTTTTTCTTAGAATATTCAAAACATTGTATTGTTCCCGCAAAAATTAGTATCTATAATTTATTTCTTCTTCACTTTCACTATCTTCCATTAATAATATATGGGCAAAATTCATTATTTTTAAATTTAAAATAAAAAAAACTAAAAAAAAAAATTTTTTTTTTTTCAAAATCAATTTTCGATAAAGTGAAATCGACAGGCGATGCGAGAATTTCTTAACATTCTGCCATCAAAACCATTCGAATCGATAATCGCAAACGCTTCGACATTCGAGTGATATCTTAACATCTTGCCACTGTTTTATGCTCTAGTGTGAAGGCCGTACAAAGTGTAAAAGAATTTCCAAAATGATAAAATCGACGTGCTTTTCACGTGATAATTACATGTAGGTTTCAAGCTTAGAGCATAGAATACAGAAGCAGAAATAGTATGTAATTTATGGTAGATTTTTTTGTGGAGGGAAGAGAGATATTTTTTCAGTATGACGTCTTCAGAAATGACGGCGCGGACATAAAAGCTCTTTTTTGAAATGTTATTCTTAAAATTTCAAATTTATATTTTTTTTTTTTTTTTATAAATAATAATTAAACTAAATATAACACAATAAATTTAAATTAAAAATGTAATTTATTATTTTATTTTTACAAAAATTGAATATGAAATTATATTGATATTGAATTTTAGTTATTTTGTTATATAATACGAGTCCGTTTCCACGTCACCTTTGAGGTAAGCCTGTTGATGCGTTTCTTTTTGAAGATGTATTCCCCGTAGGCCTAATGCATAATAATATAAAGAATAATAATGATTAAAAAAAGAATAAGTAAGAAAATAAGAATCAAATAATTCAGATTTTTTTATTAATTCCTAAATATAAAAAGTATAAAGTTGTTAATATTTAATATACATTTCAATCCAACAAACTTACCAGCTGTTTAGAAGGAACTGCTGTACTTAATAGTAATTTACGTCCCAAACAATCAGGATTTTTAAATCTTCCTCCTTAAAATGTATCGCGCACACTGTAAATTGTGGTATAAAACTGATTAGAAATTAAATTTACCGCTTCAAGTCATTTCTTGCTCATCACTTAAGGAAAATAAATTATATTTTTGTTTAAAAAAAATATCCTGACTACAGCACTGCTTACAAAATGACAGAATTGAAAGCTTGTAGAAAAGAGCTTTCAATTGAAAATATTTCACAACAAAATAATAATATTTTTATTTTATATTTTTATACTTTTATTTGAATTAAACATATTACATTTTATAGCTAATTTAAATTTAAAAAACATTCTAAATTAAAAAATCGCATCATTATAATTATTATACCATTAAATTTTGTATATTTACAATTACAATTTTTCACGACACAATACACAATTTTTTAAATATTTTTTTTCAATATTTATTGAAAATATAACTGTAACCAATTAGTAATAATAATTAGTAATAGTCCGTAGGTAATAATTAATAATCATAAAATTTATAATATTAATATCATACATTTTTTTAAAAAAAAAAAGAAAGCTCACAATTAATATTTTTTGACAGCATCTGCGAATTCTAAAGCTCACAAAAATCTACCATAGCTTGTAGGTACAAAACTATACTATAGCAGCTGCTCCCGAATTCTATACTCTGTCTAATGGTCCAAATACATGTGCGTTTCTTAGGTGCTTTGAGGCATCCTTTGCTGCAAATATTATTTAGAACAAATGGATTTTCTATGTAACTAATTACATGGCTGCAAAGCAATGCGTTGCGTTATTTCTAAATTTTGCTGCGTGCCGGCAATGCTGCCACAAGAAAAATTAAAAAAATGCATCAAACAACTGTGAAGAAAAAAATATTTTTTGACATTAGTTATTTTATTTAGTGATTTGGATTTCTAATAACAAAACAAAAAAAATATTGAAGAAAAAATAATAGATTTTGTTAAGAATAATCATATGATATATATATATAAAAAAAGGAATAAAATTTATAAAAATATTTATGTGAGACAAAAAATATTATTTCTTTGACAGAAACATGTACAAAAAATATGTTCATGTGTTTGGTATGCTTTGCTGCTTTAAAGCACGTGTATTTCAAGCATAAGATTTCAAGTCAAATGCTTGAAACAGAAGTGCATTTTTTAGGCGCATGGCAACGCATGCGTTGACTGATAGTCAATTAGATGTGCATATTTCTTGCGCGTCCGGCGGTGCAGCGAATTATGACATTTTTAAATTTGTTGTGAAATAAAAAAAAATATTAGTGTTTATTGTATTTATAAAATTGTGATAATAATAAACACAAAATATTAATATCAATAATAAACACAAAATCTGATGATACAATACATACAATTAAAAAAAATTATGTTGACAAATCAGCAGAAATCTAATGTCAAATTGTTATTTTTTTTATTTTCATGTTGGTGAATTTAACTCCTGTGTTGTGGCAACATTGCCGCCGCACGGCAAAATTAGAATTAGAGATATCATGCGGCAACGCACCGCAAAACGGACTAAAAAACGCACGTCTGTTTGGAGAAAAACGGACGTCGAAAGTTCGTCAAACCCTCATATAAAATTTTCGACGAGTAGAAAGAACGTTTAGCTTTTGAGATTATATGTACGTGGACCATTTTAGGTCAAAAGAACGTTTAATTGTTGACGTAGACCTTTCAGCAAGTCAAATATTTTACTAAAATAAAATATTTTACGTCAAATAGTTTCTCGCTGCGATGCTTCTATTTGTATCAGTAATTGTTAGTCCTCGTTCACACCAAGATTTTCTTTGTTAAAATTAACAAAACTATCGCTATTCATGTAGTAGTACTTTTTTGAGAATGGATTAGTAATATATTTCTGTCAATAATGTCAAAACAAAATTTGAAATGTATAACTTGTGAAATTTATTAACATATTAAAAAAAAATTCATTGTAATAATTTTTTGTGGATAAAAATAAAAATAACTGAAATTTCAATTGAATATTTTAAAAAATTTTCATTTTACATTCAAATTTAAACTTCTGTTTAAATTTTCTCCTCTTTTTGTCACAATCGCAAATTTTTTTTTTCCTCAAACTCAAAATAACAAATAATATTTTGAAAATTTTTAAATAATTATTTAATTATTGATTTTCATTTGATATCATACTTCAAAATATTTGTCAAAAATATCATCTGGTATAAAATTTCCCTTGGGAAATTAATTTTTTGCAGCGTTGGTACACAAAAACATTGTAAATAACAAAGCAAAATATGTGTGCTCGACAACTTTTCATTGTTAATAACTTTGTTAATTTTATAGTGTGCGTTAAAAATGTTTGTGTTTATAGACAATAATTTTTATGTAGGAGTATGATTTTATACTATCCGTGTGAGATGTCAAAATAGTTTTGTTAATTTTAACAAAACAAGGTCCGGTGTGAACCTAGACTTATTGTATAATGGTGAATTCGTTTCTAAAAAAAATATTGCCCGCATTCTGCATTTTTTTCACAGGTCAGCATTTTTTCCGTTCTTTTCTCGAAAAAATGTTGAACTGAAAATAATTTCGTGTTTGTTTCTAAAAAATTCTGCCTGTAAATGTAACATTTTCTGTATTTAAATTTTCGACGGTGCAGAATTTTTACCTCGCACAATACCGCAACATAATAAAAAAAAAATTCAAATGACAATTTGTGGATGATTTTCTAAACATAAACAAAAAATAATAATGGAAGAAAATAACGTAGGAATTATTTGTGTGATAAATTTAGCTAATTCTCAACATTTGGATACTTATTCATTTTCATCTAATGATGAGAGTTATAATACGATTAAAGATAAAAATCATGTCATCGATCATCGTGTTAAAAATTTATTAAAAATAAAATAATAAATTGAATTTATATAATTTGTAAATTTTCAGACAATATAATAATATTAAAAAACAAAAATAAAATAAAATACATTTTTAACATTAATTTATCATTTATTATAAAAAAATGAGTTGTTATAATACGAAGCTGTTTTGGAAAATAAAATTATTATTACGTTCTATGTGTTTTGTTGATACTTGTACGTTGTACTGCACCTGAAGATGAAGGATAAATTGTAATTTGATTTTGCTCCATTAAAATATTTTCATCGTCAACTTGTTATATTGTTCGAAATTAAATACTAAAAATTAAAATATAGTTAAAATATTACACACTCTACACAATTATAAATTAATTTACCTTCATAAAATTGTTCACCCGTCGACATTTAGAATAAAATATTTAATTCAACAATAAATGTACATTATAAATAATAAAACTGAAAAGGCAGTGTAGCAAACTTGAAAAAAAAAATGTAGAATTTTTTCTGTTCGTTTGTAAAATGAAAAGAGTGCAAAACTCTGCGATTTGAAGGCAACACTGTAAAAATTAACATTTTAAAATGCAGAATGTATTCTCTAGAAACGAATTCCCATAAAACTTAATGTAAACGATAAGTCTAGGTTCACACCGGACTTTGTTTTGTTAAAATTAACAAAACTATTTTGACATCTCACACGGATAGTATAAAATCATACTCCTACATAAAAATTATTGTCTATAAACACAAAAAATTTTAACGCACACTATAAAATTAACAAAGTTATTAACAATAAAAAGTGGTCGAGCATACATATTTTGCTTTGTTATTTACAATGTTTTTATGTATCAAACCTGCAAAAAATGAATTACCCAAGGGAAATTTTATACCAGCTGATATTTTTGACAAATATTTTGATGTATGATATCAAATGAAAATCAATAAGCAAATAATTATTTTAATATTTACAAAATATTATTTGTTATTTTGAGTTAGAGGAAAAAAAATTTTGCGATTTTGACAAAAAGAGGAGAAAATTTAAACAGACGTGTAAATTTGAATGTAAAATGCAAAAACTTTCAAAATTTTCATTTGAAATTTCAGATATTTTTATTTTTGTCCACAAAAAATTATTACAATGAAAATTTCTTTAATATTTTAATAAATTTCACAAGTTATACATTTCAAATTTTGTTTTGACATTATTGACAGAAACTTCAAATATATTACTAAACATTCTCAAAAATGTACTACTACATAAACAGCGATAGTTTTGTTAATTTTAACAAAGAAAATCTTGGTGTGAACGAGGACTAAGTTATGAACTCTACGTAAAGGACTTTGCATATGATACGCGAACTGCGAATTGCGAACAAGTAAATTAATCCATGTTTAATTATTTTTTAATTTCTTAAATAAAATGCTTAAAATTAATTAATACACATAATGTTATCAAAAAATTTTTAATTATTATATGAAATTTATGAAAATAAACTAGTTTTTTTTTCTGCGAATTCGAATATCTGGTCGCGAATTGTCAATCATTATTCACGATCCACTCGCATTCCACATTGTTGCGAATAAAAAATTCGCACGTTTTTAACCACAAATGTGCTTGTTAATGGAATATTCACAATTCGCAGTTCGCGTTTCATGTGAAAGAAATGTCAATAATTGCGAATATTCGCAATTCGCAGTTCGCGTATCATGTGCAAAGTCCATAATTGATACGAAAAAAGCGAAGACTACGTATTCTAAGGATACATAAAGTACATAAGTACGATTGAAATCGAGCCGGAACAAATCGAACCAAAAGAGTTTGAAACTAACGCTGTGGTTACACTAGACATAAATATCTGATAGGAAATGTTAGAATTTTCTGTCTGAATGATTTTTTTGACAGGAAAAAAAACAAGCTATAAAAATATTAAAATAAAAATATTTTGAATAATATAGTTGTTCACACCTCAATAATATATATCTTTTATTTATTTAGTAGTAAACCAATTTTTCCGCTCAAATAATCAGCACAAAATAATTCAATTTTAAATTTCAGGAGCAAATCTTACATTTTTATCAAATATCGGCATTTGCAAATTAACAAATGTAAAAAAAAAATCTACAAAAAAATCTGAAAAGTTGTCTAGAGACAAATCGTGATTTTTTTGTCGAGACAGAAATCCTGTCTGGTTTATACTTGACATTTCGTAGACATAACATATGTTCTGTCTAAAAAAAAGCCTGGTGTAAACCGCAAGTAACTATGATAAGTTATTACTTTTCAATTTTTTTTATCTGAGGTGACGACATGATTAAAATGTCGTGACCTTTACGGCGAGTTTGCCTACCGCTGTGATTACACTAGCCATAAATTCCTGATAGAAATGTTAGACATTTCTATCTGATATTTTTTTTTTACATGTATAAAAAACACACTGGCTATTTGATGTCAGATATTTCTGTCTAACATTTCATTTTAATCATGTCGTCAACAAGAATGCAATTAGCTATAAAAATATTAAAATAAAAATATTTTTAATAATATAGTTGTTCACACCTCAATAATATGTATCTTTTATTTATTTAGTAGTAAACTATTTTTTTCCGCCAAATAATCACCCCAAAGTTATTAAATTTTAAATTTCAGGATCAAATATTACATTTTTATCAAATATCGCCATTTGCAAATTAACAAATGTCAAAAAAAATCTACAAAAAAATCTGAAAAGTTGTCTAGAGAAAAATCGTGATTTTTCTGTCGGGACAGAAATTCTGTCTGGTTTACACTTGACATTTCGTAGACAGAACATATGTTCTGTCTAAGAAAAAGTCTAGTGTAAACCGCAAGTAAAAATCCATATATTTTCTAACAATTGAACTTTGCGGCGCGGTACGAACGGCGAGAGTAACAATAGCATAAAATTTTGCGAATCTACCTGATGTTAAGAGGAATGAATTTGACAAAAAAAAAATAATAATTTGTGATTTAATTGGATTTAACTGATTGCAATCGCGGTAACGTAACAATATATGTATATAGTTATTTATATAATACATATATGTTCAGTCTATAATCAACCAGCCGAATCGAATCGAATCGAAACTGAACTGATCGGTAGCTTGTAACCCACCCTTTATGCCTGACCCAGAATGACGCGGCAAAATGTCGCGTCGCTTTTGAAATTTCGAATTTTGAAGCGTATAAAGTCAAAAGCGACGCAATGAGTTTTTTTCAAACCACATCATAGATAATATATACTTAATAGATCGCCAACTCTCAAATAAAAATAACAGCGCCACTCTTACATAGAAATTGAAATGGGAACTAAATTTTTCATGACCCTATTATTATTTTTTACACTCCCAACCCTATTCTTTTATTTTTTTTTTCTCCCATAATGCCCATAACCCTTTTTTTTTTTTTTTTTTTTTTAATTATAAAATTATAAATAAAAATAAATAAAGAAAATAATTTATAGCAAATTTTTTATTTTATTTATTTTCCTTTTTTTACAAAAATTTTTTTGATAGTACTTGAAGGCTTTTTTTTGTATTGGGTCATCAGTTGGTAGCTGCATCCTGGAGGAACCGCAAAGTTTCCTGTTCAGACCATAACAATAATTATGTATAAGTAGTTTTATACTATAATTTATAAATTTAGAGATAGTGTTTAAATTCACAAATTCACAAATATATTTTTTAAACACGCTAAACACTGATCAAATATCAAAACATATCACAATACAAACACACAAACGTTTTTAATTTTAAATGTTTGTAGTCATAAACATAACCTCAAATATAAAATTGATAAAAAAATTGCTAAAATGACACTAAAAACGACACTAGCGCTCCCTGAAATTGAAATCGGAAATAATGTCAATTTTATAAACCATTTTCTTATTTTCTTCGAAGTTGAACTACCGTGAACCACATTGAAAAAATTGTAAACAATTTATTTAATGGAAAAAATTAAATAAATTCTAATATCTATGGATATTGTGTCATTATAAATTAAAATAATTGTAAACAATATTAATTGAAATGATTGAATTAAAAAAATTTTAATAAATAAATTTATTGACACATTCGAAATTAAAATTTATACGCGGCAAGCGGCAAAAGTAGAAAGTAGGTCTACTCAAGCGTCGCGGCAAAATTGCCGCATCAACGCGACGCTACATTGTGGGCAATTTCATATATGCCTATACATTCTACTTTTGAAGCGTTGTTGTCAAACGCGACGCGACAGCTTGCCGCGTCATTCTGGTTCTAACATTAAAGACAGAACTTTACAAACGTTCAAACTCGTACTTATATCAACCTCAATTATTGTCAGCTAAAAATAAAAGTGTGTATTATTTCTTCAAATTATACAAAAAGAAAGTTCAAGATAAAAAGAATATATTTTTTAGCCTAGAGAAATTGCAAAATAATTTTAAAAAATGAAGAAAATCCTTTTGAAGGGACTATTATGTGAATTTAACCCGTTTAATTAAAATAAGTAACACATTTGGTAGTGTTTTTTCCTATTTACAAGAACAATAAAAATCTTCAATATAGCGTAAATATAATTACAAACTAAAGATTTTAATAATCAATGTAAATATTTGTTAAATAAAAATGGATGATTTGTCACAAGGTGATATTTGTCGTGTTTGCCGATGTGAAGGACAGTCCGATCGTCCACTATTCCATCCTTGCATATGCACTGGTAGCATAAAATTTATACATCAGGATTGTTTAACACAATGGATGCGATATTCACGTAAAGAATATTGCGAACTATGTGGTCACAGATTTTCATTTACACCAATTTATTCTCCTGATATGCCAAGAGTTTTGCCATTACGTGACGTTGCTGGTGGTCTATTGACATCAGTTGGCACTGCTGCCAAATACTGGGTTCACTACACTATTGTGGCCTTTGCATGGTTGGGTATTGTACCATTATCAGCATATCGAACTTATAGATTTATGTTTAGTGGATCTATTGATACATTATTGTCAATACCATTTGACATTTTTTCAACAGAAAATATTGCATCCGATGTATTTCGTGGATGCTTTGTCGTAACATGTACTTTATTATCATTTATCGGTATAGTTTGGTTACGCGAACAAATACTACATGGTGGTGGACCAGATTGGTTAGAACGTGATGATGCACCACCCATAAATGATAATATAGATCTTCCAATACCACCAGATGCAGCACCAGTAGATGCTAATGATAATAATAACAATGAAAATAATAACGAAATTAATGGAGAGGTTCCCGCGGATGTACCAATAGATAATGCTGAGCCACCCCCACCAGCTGATGTAGGCGCAGAGCGTGAGGATGCTGATTTGGCAAATGGAGGTGGTAATGAAGAAGCTAATTGGAATCCAATGGAATGGGACCGTGCTGCTGAAGAATTAACATGGGAAAGATTACTTGGTTTAGATGGTTCAATAGTTTTCTTGGAACATGTCTTTTGGGTGATTTCATTAAATACAATTTTTATATTTACATTTGCATTTTGCCCGCATTGTATTGGAAGCTTCGTAATAAATTCATTAGGATTATTTCATGCTGACAAACCGTTACTACATTTTCATGGATTTGTAACAACACTATTTGGTTATTGCAACATAGGACTTACATTAGTTATTCTTCATTCATTAGCTCGGGTATTTAAAATGCGAAAAATTCGTTGGTTACTTGGACTCTGTTATATTGTTGTAAAAGTATCTCTGCTATCAGTAGTTGAAATTGGGGTGTTGCCACTTATTTGCGGTTGGTGGCTGGATATATGTTCATTACCACTGTTTGATGCTACGATTAAAGATCGTAAATCAAGTTTCCGCGCTGCACCAGGAACTACATTGTTTATACATTGGATGTTTGGTATGGTTTATGTGTATTATTTTGCTGCATTGATATCATTGTTACGGGAAGTCCTTCGGCCTGGAGTATTATGGTTTTTAAGAAATTTAAATGACCCAGACTTTAGTCCAATTCAAGTTAGTATTTTAATTTAAGGACATTATAAAAATTTCATACAACATTTTTTTTTATCAGGAAATGATACATTTATCAATTTTGCGACACACTAGAAGATTAATTGCTTCTGCTATTATTTTCGGATCTGCTGTACTGCTAATGCTATGGTTGCCAATACAAATTTTAAAATCTATTTGGCCAACATTTTTACCATATACATTATCTGGCGATTCAGAGGTGAATGAATTAAGTTTGCAATTGCTGCTACTGCAGGTTCGTAATACTTCATAATTTATTTATAATATATAATAAATATTTGTATGTAATATGTGTGCTTTTTAACTCTAAAGCCAATTAAACTAGATATATGAACAAACAGTCAAGTCTTTAATATTATTTATTTATTATTTAATTACATATATAAATTATCAATATCAATTAAATGTTTAATAATATAAATTTAAATATTATATTGACATTTGGTCTACATAAATAATATTTGGTGAACATAATTAAATAACAATTAAATTATAAACTGAGCAAATACAATCATCTTTATAGAATATTAACAATCATAAAAGACCTAAATGTTTAATTGATAATACATATTAAAGACTGACAAATGTTAGTTATTATATATTTCACATATATAAATTATCATAAAAATAACTCTCCATCATTATTCCCAACTAAATTGATTCAGTTTTATTTATTAATTAGTATATTATGGAGCACCCTAATATCCCTCAGTCTAAAATCCCCCTGGGGCAAAATCCTCCATTGAAAAAAATATGTTTTCGGACGAAATGCCCAAGAAATAATGCACCAAGTATAAAATACCCCAGAGACGAAATCCCCCAAGACAAAATCCACAATTATTGCAATGGGGGATTTCTTGTCCTACCACCACAGGAACATAGTGGGCCAATAGTTAAATTTTTTATTGTAGTTTTTTTTTTATAATTTTTGGTTTTTCTTACTGTTTTTCTTCTTTATAAAGAAAATATAAACTTACACTTTAATTCAAATAAGTATGTAAAAATAAAAAGAAAAATATGTTATAATCAAACTCAAGTTTTTAGTTTTATTGCTTCGGACGCAGCCCCACGTTTTTATGGGGCTTTGAAATTTTAATTTTGGAAATTTAAAATAGCTATAAAATCCTCTATATTTAAACTAGGATATTGTACTTTCTACATGAGATAGAGAGGGTAAGAGTATTTCGAAATTATATGGAAATTAACCCCCTCACTCCTTTCAGGTTGAAAAGAGGGGGTGTTTGTAAAATAAGTTACACCCCCTCTGTGCAGGGGTAGATTTAAAAACTGAGAAATTAGTTTCTTAATAATATAGTCTTACATCTTTACCGAAAAAATCGACCCTCTAACCTCAACCACCGCTATTTTACAGGGGGACAAGGTAAACATTTTGAAAATTCATACATTTTCTATTTAAATTTGATTTTTTTAAGATTTAAAAGTCCATAAAAACTAAACTATAAAAGATGGAATGGTTTAACTTTTAACTTAGGTCTATCAGTTAGATTCTTTCTAAATAAATTCATTTTGTTACCACCCGCCCCTTTGGGTGGATAAGGGGGTGTGTTTATAAAATAACTTACACCCCCTCTGCGGAATGTTAGATTTAAAAACTGAGAAATTAGTTTCTTAATAATAATAGTCTTACATCTTTACCGAAAAAATCAACCCTCTAACCTCAACCCTTGCTATTTTACAGGGGTATAATTTAAAGGGATGTGAAATAAACTTAAATTTTAATTCAATTTGCAAAAATAAAGACAAAAATATGTAATAATGAAACATAAACATAATTCAAAATAATAATAATATAATAGTTAAATATAAATAAAATGATAAAATATTAAAATGATGAAATATTTAAGGCTACACCTTTTAGGAAATCCTTAATATCGGTTTAATCATACTGCCTTAAAATTGATTTTAAATTTTCCCGCCTTTCCAAATTTTTCCTTTTTTGTTTTGATATAATTTCGAGCCAACGAATTGGGGTTGTAACCGGTTGGCCTAAAGCCACCTTTTTTAAATTTTAAGAGTTACAAATCCGCGCGGATTTCTAACTCTTAAAATTTAAAAAAAGGTGCATTTTGGCCAGGGAGTTTTTGGATTGGGGTATATTAGATTGGAGGATATTAGAATGACGAATTTTGGATTGGGTTGGGGGATATACTTGGGGATTTTGGGATGGGGGTATTCGGATTGGGGGATTATGACCCCAACCCGTGTAATATCCTTAGAGTATATAGAACAGGAGACGCTATAGTTATAAAAAAGTGTCAGACGATTTTGTGGGGGGAAAAGAGATTTATTTTATAGGGAGGGCTTTAATAAATGTGAGGCAAGGTAAAAGCTCTTTTTTAGTATATACAAATAAATAAAATTTTGAATTCATTTGATTTTTTTAAGTAAATAAATAAATAAAACAACTGTAATCATATATTTTTTATTTATAATAATATTATTTTTATAATAATATAATAACTTATCGTTTGAAAACATAAAATTGTCAGTATTTTATATATAATATTATAAACATTATTGTTATAAAACTTACAAGCTGTAGAGCAGGAACCGCTGTGTTATTCAGTAATATGCGTCCTGAACATTTATTATTTTTAAAATCATCGACCTGAAAATGTAACGCACGCATTCTATAAGTTACACGATAATCATTATGTTTTAAATTAACAGCAGCATACGACTGCATACACATCACCACATCTTTAGGAATTCTAAAATATATATTATTTCGATAGTTCATCACAAAAAATAAGTAAGCCTCAAAAGAAAATTATTCTGAGTACAACACTGTCTACAAATTTGGCATTTTGAAAGCTCTTTTCAAATTTAAATTTTTTTGTGGTTATAATAATATCGTATTTTTATTACAACTTTTAAAGAGTTTTTTGAAAAGTAAATTTATTCAAAAAAACATTTTCAATAATAGTAATAATCTATTAAATTTTATATATTTACTTGTGAAGAGTATCTCCTAAACTTCACCGTATTTGATTAAATTAATGGTTCTTGCACCCTTTAACAACACAATAATACATTTTTATTGTTTATTAATCACTTTTTCACTATTATCAACAGAAGCGGAAACCGGTTTCTTGAACCGAACCAAAAACCATCGAACCATTGGAATTTGGGCGAACCAAACCAAAACCATAACCAAACCAAAATATGAATTGTAAAGCCAAACCAAAACCAAACCACTTTTCCAAATATTGGTTAAACCGAACCATGAATCAATAAGTAAAATTGTGGTTTATGGTTCGGTTCACATTATTCATATTTTATTTATTTTATTTTAGATTTTCTAATAAATATTTGCCCACGAAAAAAAAAAATTCATAAATTTTAATTTAACCTATTTTGACAACGCAATTTAAGCTATTTAAACCTATTTTGACAATTTTGTACTGTCTGATAAGCGCAGTAATATTGAAGATGTCTTGTTGGAAGACATACTATTATATTAATTAACTGAAATTCGAAATAATTATTTATAATATAGTTAGGTACTTTGTTTTTTGGTACAGGAAAAAGTAGTTTATTGTGTATTTTTATTAATTTTATAATTTATATTTACATATACATAAAAAAAAAAAAATATTAGTATACAAATTTTTTTAAATTTGTTTTGATTTTGAACCAAAACCGAACCGAAACCAAAAAATAAATAAATCCTTGAACCAAAACCAAACCAAAACCAAATTTTGATATTTTTGGAACCGAAACCAGAAACC
The DNA here is from genome assembly GCA_963920725.1 of Rhamphomyia laevipes. NCBI lineage: Eukaryota > Metazoa > Arthropoda > Insecta > Diptera > Empididae > Rhamphomyia > Rhamphomyia laevipes. The sequence goes on from OY987255.1 coordinate 29,220,893, forward strand.
AAAACCAGATATCAAATTTATCTTTGAACCAAAACCGAACCAAATCGAATAAGCTTTTGGTTTCCGTCTCTGATTATCAATAACTTTTTCACTATATTTTACCTTATTTTATAAAATATTTTTATTATATGTCAAAAATTCGCACTTTTCCAAAAGCTCTTTTTGAAAATTAAAAAGTTTTAACTTGAAAATTTTTGAAAACCAAACCAATCTCGAAATGTTTGACAGCAATCTGAAAATTTCTGACAACTAAAATCGTCTGACACAGCTTGTGGGAGCAAATTCATATTATAACTTCTCCTGTTCTATATACTCTAAGCTCTAAGGTAATATCCTTGACTTGATATATATATATATATATATATATATATATAAAATTAAAATATAATCAAAATGCAAATAACAAGACATACAAAAATTAAATTTTATGAAAATCTTCTTTAAATGTCTTTAATACAGTCGTTTTTAAAGATCTTAAAATTTGTTTGTATTACATTTTCTCTAGTTTTATTAGGTGAAGCCCATGAGAACGATAACGAAAAGGCAAAAAACATCGAAAATCAAAAAAATACGTATCAATCTAAAATACACAAACCTCCACCAGTTATCATTAGCAACTTAGTAAACTATGTGGAATTAAATCAAGCCCTTAAAAGCAATAATCTAGACTACAATGCACACCTATTAAATAACAATCAAATAAAAATCAACGTGTCCTCAGAAATGGAATATAGAAACTTGACTAAATACGCTAATGAAGCTAAGCTAGAGTGGCATTCGTATGAAAATAAACAGACTAGACCGATTAGAGTAATGGCTAGGCATTTGCATCCGTCTTGTGACCCTGAACATATTAAAAGCGAATTATTAGACAGAAAATCTAAAATCATCAGTGTAGAAAATAAAATAATTAAAAAAAAAGTGAATGGTAACGATCACATAACCAAACTTCCTTTATTCATACTAAGCTTCGAGAACAATGAAGATATAAAAAAGATATATGATATCCAATACATAAATCACATGAAAGTGAAAATAGAATCTATTAGAACAAACAAAGTAATCCCGCAATGTAAAAAATGCCAAAGATTTGGTCATACTGCTAAATATTGCCAAAGAGAAAATCGCTGTGTAAAATGTGCTGGTAATCACTTGACAATTGAATGTATAAAAACCAGGGACTGTCTAGCAAAATGCTCCAATTGCGGGGAAGCACACCCAGCGAACTACAGAGGCTGTGTAATTGACAAGGAACTCCAGAACAGAAGAAACAAAAAAACAAACTTCAATAAGAACGATATCGTCAACAATTACAATAAAAAAAAAGTTATAGAACAAAAAATTCCCAAGGACGCCACATACTCCGATGTTGCAAGGACGAATCAAGGTGATGTTAACATACTACAAAATAATAATCCAGACGTGACGCAAATGCTTCAAAATATACTAAACTCGGTTAATAATCTATCTACTAGAATGGACAAAATGGAAGCTTATATTCCAGGAGCGAGCAACCAATACATCGCACAATGACTCAAAGAGACTTAAAAATAGCTACTTGGAATGCAAATGGCATCCTAAACAAAATTCAAGAACTAGAAGTATTCCTGAGTCTGCAAAATATAGACATATGCCTTTTGACGGAAACACACTTGACAAATCAAATGTGTTTGAAAATTAGAGGATATAAAACATACATGACAAATCATCCGCACAACCAAGCAAGTGGAGGTAGTGCTGTTGTAGTAAAAGAAAACATTAAACATCACGTAGAACACAGCCTTGTGTGCGAAGAAATTCAATTGACAATAATAGCAATGAAATCAAACAATCAAATACTAAATGTTGGCTCCGTGTACTGTCCACCTAAATATAATCTTAAGAAATCTGACTACATTAATATTTTTCGAAAATTAGGAGATTCATAATTGGCGGCGATCTAAACGCAAAACACGTAGACTGGGGGTCCAGACTAACCACAACAAAAGGCAGAGAGTTAAAAACAGCAATCACGGACTATGGTTGTAATTACCACTCTACTGGGAACCCAACGTACTGGCCAACAGATATAAACAAAATTCCAGATCTTCTAGATTTCTTCATCACGAAAAGAATCTCTCCAAACTTTGTAGAATTAGAAGACAATCTAGATCTAACTTCAGACCACTCGGCTGTTATTTTAACACTTGACGAAAAAATAACAAAAATCACTCCTAAACCTGGACTATCTAACAAAACTACAGACTGGGTAAGCTTCCAATTACAGCTAGAAAACGAAATTGAACTAAACGTCAATCTACAAACAACTCAGCAACTGGAATTAGAGGCTGATACAACAAGCAGCCTGGAACAACACAAAAGAAGTGACAATTAAATCAGTAAATGGCATCAGACTAGAAATCCTGCTGACAAAAACATTCTGAATAGAAAAACACAACAACTAAAGAGAGAAATCCAAAAGTTCAAAGAGTTATCAATGACATATTATTTAGAAAACTTATCTGCAGATGAAAAAACAGATCATTCTTTATGGAAGGCCACCAAAAATTTTAAAAAAACATTACAGCATAATTTACCTATAAGAAAAAAAGATGGTACATGGGCTAAGGACAATAAACAAAAAGCAGACGCATTTGCAGAATACCTTGCTGACATTTTCACACCGAACGACTTTCCTGGCGCAGTTGTACTAGAAGATGTACTAAATAATGACAATCAAAATATAAATCAAGTTACTCGTAGAGAAGTTTCTGAGGTAATAAAAAAAAACTTTAACAAGAAAAAAGCTCCAGGTTACGATCTGATCACTTCCGAGATCCTGAATCAACTTCCGGTAAAAGGTATCACAATGTTGACATATTTAATAAATTCATGTTTTAGGTTGAAATTTGTGCCAAGTATATGGAAAGTTGCTGAAGTCATAATGATATTAAAACCAGGGAAACCGATGAATGAAACTAAATCTTATCGACCTATATCTTTGCTACCAATCATGTCCAAGTTACTCGAAAAGCTTTTTCTAAAACGTTTGAAACAAATAATCGAAGCCAAAAATCTGATCCCAAACTTCCAATTCGGGTTCAGGGAAAAGCACTCGACGCTCGACCAAGTACATCGCATTACGGACATTATTGAAAAAGCCTTAGAGGAAAAAAAGTATTGCTCATCCATATTTCTTGACATGGCACAGGCCTTCGATAAGGTGTGGCACGAAGGCCTCCTACACAAACTAAACAAAATTTTACCAAAACAGTACGTTGAGCTCCTCGATTCATATCTCTCTAACAGATTTTTTCGGATAAAACAAGATGACGAATACTCAGAACTAAAAGAAATAACAGCAGGTGTACCTCAAGGAAGTATACTGGGACCAATTTTATACATCTTATTCACGAGCGACTTGCCAGTTTTAGAAGACGTGCTAGTTGCAACGTTTGCTGACGATACAGCTGTGCTGGTAACAGACTCAGAGCTACATCTAGCTGCCGATAAACTACAGAATGCAAATAATTCTATACAAGATTGGACAATTAAGTGGAAGATGAAAATAAATGACTCGAAATCTGTACACATCAACTTTACAAACAAAAAAATATATAATCATACACCAATCTACATAAATGGAAACATAGTCCCATACGAAAATAAAGCCAAATATCTTGGTATGACTCTTGACGTAAAGCTAAAATGGAGTGAACATATAAAAATTAAAAAAACTGAACTGGACATTAAATACAGCAAATTATATTGGCTCTTAGGCCGTAATTCCAAACTTTCAATAAAAAATAAAATATTGCTCTACAACCAAATTCTAAAACCAGTGTGGCTGTATGGTATTTAGCTGTGGGGTTGCGCAAGTCACTGCCACATCCAAAAAATTCAACGCTTCCAAAATAAAGTTATTAGAAATATGGTAAATGCCCCGTGGTATATTCGCAACAGCGACCTGCACAGGGATCTGAAAATCAAACAAGTTGACAACGAAGTTAAAAGATTCGCCATAAAACACCAGAAAAGACTACAGGAACATGTTAACGTAGAAGCAACAAAACTACTTGACAATGAAAACAATATTAGACGCCTAAAGCGTAAAAAGCCCAGTGATCTAATCTAGTCATGCAAAGTGCAATATTTTAAATTTAAACTTAAGTAAAATATCAAAATTAATCCTGAATGTACCAGTGGGTGATCTAGGAAACCTATATAAATTAGCATAAGATTTGAAAAGAAAACTAATGGTTGGTCTTTAGACCAGTTTTAGTTCTACCACAGCCTCATCTAGTCAAAAAAAAAAAAAACATTTTCTCTAGGCTAGGAAGTTTATTAAACCTTTCGAAACTTCTATAAACTAACGAATTTTGTGTTCTTGCACCAATGCAAAATTAACATCCACTTTTCTTCACCAGTACGTTTTGCATCAAATTTATTTTAGCTGTTAAATAAGTAGACAAATTATTTCCAATTCTTTTTAAAAAAACAATCATTTTGTATGTATATACTTCAGTAAGACTATTGAAGTATTACATTTTTATCTTTATTTATATTATTATCATTAGGTATATAAATTTAACATGAAAAATTCGTGTACCAAAGGTACACAGTTAATATATTTTTTATTATTTTTCCATATGTTATTACTATTTATCAAATACAATTTTACATACTTTATAGGGAAATTAAAAATTATTATTATAGCTATAATGATTATTGAAAGTTTGACATAAAATTTTTTAACAAAAATAGCAATTATTAACAAAAAAATATAAAGTAAAAATTAACAACGAAATTCTTAGAAAATAAATTGAATTATAATAATATAATAACTAATAATTAATTAACAATAAACAATATGAAAACTTTTAAAATCCCAACTTTGCTCCATCGATAATTTAAGATTTCCTACTATTTTTCTCTCCGCTACAATTCATCAATAATGTTATAAAACGAATTAAACAACTATATATTGATTTAATAATAAACTTCATATTATGTATTGGAACATGTAACAATAAAAAATAGTGCTCTCGAAGTTCTCTAATTGGTACATTCACTTCCTGCTAATTTAAGATTTCCTACTATTTTTCTTTCCGCTACAATTCATCAATAATGTTATAAAACGAATTAAACAACTATATATTGATTTAATAATAAACTTCATATTATGTAATGGAACATGTAAAAATAAAAAATAGTGTTCTCGAAGTACTCTAATTGGTACATTCACTTACGGCTATTCCAACAATTTTGGACAAATAATTTTACCACATAAAATATTACAAAGAAGTTAGATGAAAAGTTTTCTTCGAGCTTAAGATATTTTATGAAAGCTTTTTGAAATTTTTCCATTCTGTCCAAATGCACCTTGTAAATAGAAGTTCAAACTTCCATAAATTGTTGTATGAGTATGTTTCAGTAATATTATATACAAATTGTATGTAGTATTATTATCTTATTCTTGAGCTATTAGAAATATACTCAAAAAAATAATTGGGTTATTAAAACATTTTTAAATTGATTGGATAGATTTTACATCGATACTAATTTTTTTTCCAACTTATTTTCAGATAATTCTTCCTGGATTTTTTGAACAGTCCCATACCCGAATTTGGCTTAAAGGATTATTAAAGATTTGGTGTAATGCTGTTTCTTGGATTTTGGGTTTAAAAAGTTATCTATTAGGTACTGAAGGACTAGCCAACAATGACGATGTACAAGATAATCAAGCTCAACTTGGTAATAATAATCAAGGCGGTGGTTTAGGTGCAGAACATCAAGCACTACTGCAACGAGATGTCCCTGTTGGTTTTCAACCGTACGAACGCCCAACACTATTTCCGTTTCGGCTTTTTGGGTTAATGGTGTTCATGTGTATTAGTTTAGTTATTGCTTCATTAATAACAATAACTGTGCCTGTTTGGATTGGTCGTCAAGGAATGGCAATTTGGTCAGTTGGTGGACATATTACCAATAAACAAATACAAAATATTGATCAAGGTCCGTCCGTTTCAGTACCACTTATACCGCCACGCCCACATGAACTTTATACAGCAGCAATGGGTACTTATTTATGTTGGATAATATCGCGAGGAATTGCAATAGCTGTTAATCTATTACCACAAGGACGTAACGCTGTTATTCAAAAATGTCGTCATTGGTTACAAATTGGAACCTCATATGCATTAGCAGCTGTAATTTTTGTTCTTATGTTGGGTGTAATACCACTGCTTTTCGGACTATTATTAGAACTTGTACTTGTTATACCATTAAGAGTACCACTAGATCAGACGCCAATTCATTTTCTTTGGCAAGATTGGGCGTTAGGAGTTCTTTATACAAAAATTGCATGTGCTTTAACATTAATGGGTCCGGATTGGTCGCTAAAACGTGCAATAGAACGTGCTTATCGTGATGGTTTACGTGATATAGATTTACGTTTTATTATACGTGAATTAGCAATACCAGTTGTAACTTGTTTTGGTTTAGCTCTTGCGATACCATATGTAATAGCACATTCCATCATGCCTATGTTTTTCACAAATCAACAAACTAGAAGTCTTATATCACGTGAAATATATCCATTTTTCTTGGTCATAGTTGTTTGTATTGTTGTTATCTCCTTCCAAATTAGGCAATTTAAGAAATTATATATAGCAATAAAGAATGATAAATATTTGGTGGGACAACGTTTAGTCAATTATGAACATCGGAAAAAGAAACAAGAAACGGCGTCATCGTATGCAGTACCTCAAAATGTAGTACTACCAGCTGACCCTGTGGTAGGAAATATAGGTGTAGCTCCAGATCCAGGATTAGTTGATTAGAATTTTAGTGCTTGAGCAAACAAAATAAGCTTTATTAAAACATGAGTTAAAGAGGACAAAAATCATTCAGCGAGCTAAAAAAAAATATATATATATAATTTTTATTGTATATTTGTTGATAGTTATAAATTTTGACTTTCTTTATTCCTTTGTTTATTCATACATTGTTTTTTGTTTAATATAATTGTAAAATATAAATAACTTTTAATTTCTTTAAATTTAATAATACGTAAATAAAAATTCTTGTGGGAGTGAAAATATTTCTTTCAATTTATTACTATATGAAAATGTAGATTGAAATATAATAATAAATATACAATCTAATCTTGTAAAAAACAATTAAAATTATATTAAAAAAGTTATATCAGTAATTTGTTTATAATTTAATTTTTTTAGTGTTTTTAACAGCATACCATCAAAATTCATAAAGCATTATAACTTCGTAGTTATAATGGTTTTTGATACAATGTTAAGATTTTTAATTCATTTATTTACGTGATCATTATATAAAAAAAATATTAGGTTGCGCAGGAAAAATTTGTTATTTTGATTAATTTCCACGTAAAGCTAAAAATTACTTTTTACAAGAAATGTCTGATTGTTGTCGATATGGCTATATGTATTACACTAATCAAATAATTATGAAAATAAAATTTTACAAATACAGTAGGTATATTTCGGAAAAAAATTATTTAATTATGCTAATCAAACGATTGTAAAATTTCTCTGGCTCTGCAATATCTCGTACTATTGATTATTTCATTATTTTCAGCTTGTTCGATTTCTTTATCTGATTTACTAATTGCCATTTCAGCTAATTCTATAATTTTCTTTTTAGATTGACCCTTACTAGATGATAAATAACCTAAAGCAATTGGCCATAACTTATCATCTATCTTTTCTTCGTCAAACATTGATAATTGTATAGAAATTTGCCGTAGCTTTTCAAATTTCCATTCAGATCGATTTTTCTTCCAATTAGTTAAATATTCCTTATTTCGATTTATATCTTTAAAAAGCAAATTTAATTTATTGATTTCAAGTTTTTTGTCGTATTTTTCCTTCTTTTTAGTTCTGCATGATTTTAATTTCAAAATATTTTCTGTTTTTTCACTCTCCTTTAATTCTGCTAAGGTAGGCTCATAAATTTCATTTAATTCTTGACTATCCATTAACAATTTTGTTTTTTGCTTTACTGTTTTAGTAATTTTATTTTTTATTTTATGGGTTTGTTCATTATTAATTAAATGATCTTAAATAAATTAAAATTTAATTTTCTATAACCGAACAAGAAAATTTCATACCTATATTCGCTTCAGATTCAGACCAGTTGTTATTAGTTCTATCAGTTTTTTTAACTTTTTTCAATTTGCCCATATTTTCTAAAAAAAAATGTTTACTAAAATATATTTAGGTAAAAATAATCCTTGTAGTTTTTATTGTGCACTACACGTGTTAAATGCTGCTTTTTATATTTTATTATGTATCTAATTTCTTTAAAACAATATCTCATAAAAAAACCCATGTGCGCTCTACACTCTAAGCATAATAGCATGTTCACTCACACCAGAGTAAATATACAAGAGAGAAAGAGACGCTATAATGCTATTTTGCCCCTACGACAGTATTGCCGAACCTAGGGATTTCTCCCTATTCTAAGGAAAAATAATGTATTTTTTGGTAAATCTAGGACCTAGGGAATTAAGCATTAAATCTAGGGGAAAAAAACTTATAATAACTTATAGTATAATAACCGACGTCAAGAATAAAAAAGGAAATCGCTTAGGAAATAAAACAGTAAATTCCATTGTGTTATTAGAAGCAATTCACCTTTGTCAATTTCAGCAGAGTACGTCAATAAAATGTCTAACGAAATTTTAAAATTTAAGTATGTTCCTTTTTGATTGAAGTTCAAAAATATAATTATATTTTTTTATATTCATAAATTTTGTTATAGTAATATTTATTATTATTATTAACAAAATAAAATTTATTTTAAATGAGTTTGGTTTTTTGAAGCTTTAAATTTTTTCCTAAGTGAACCATGAACTAAAACGAACTAAAAATAATTTAACTAGGGAATTCTAGGGAATTTTTCAAGTGTTTGAAGGGATTTTTTAGCACATAAGCCTGGCAACACTGCCCTACGAACTCTGTCGCAGTTTTTTGGAGCTTTCACTTGTCAATATACCGGTGATTTACAAGGTATATAGAATTAATAAGGTAATATATTCCGAGTTTCTATTTTGGTTTTTACTGCGCATGTACGTCATCCGGCGGCAACTATTTTGAAATTTAACTGAAAGTTAATATAAATATAAACAAAATTGTGTTCGGAGTCAGGTTAAAATACTTAGAATTATAAAATTTAGAAAACACTAACAGTATTAAAATATATATAATATTAATAATTAAAAAATATATAATATTAATAAACAAAATTGTGTTCAATTGTTCGATTGAGTTCAGTGGAGTGAGTTTAAAATACTTACCCCAGAGATAGTCTCAACATACGCAACGACAACGCGCTACAGCGCAATGTTAGAAAAATATTCAACTTATATAAAATGTATGGGACTAGTTAATCTCAACGCAAACATTCACAGCGCAAACGCAGAAGTTGGAAAAATTTAATTTTCAACGCGCGTAAAGTTGCCAACGCAGGAATTTGACAACTAATTTCATTATCAAATAATTTCAAAAATTGATGGTGCTACAAATTTTAATAATAAGTAATTATTTAATAATAAATTTTAATAATTTTAATAATAATAATTTTAATAATAAGTTTTCAATTCAAAAATAATTATTAAATTTTTTCAATAATATAAACCAGCTGATTAAAATCAACTGTGTTATGTCATTTACGCAATAACTTAACTTTGAGATTATCTGTTACGCCGTTGTGAATGTTGCGCTGTACCGCGTTGTCGTTGCGTATGTTGAGACTATCTCTACCATTAGATTTATAAAATTTAGAAAACATTAACAGTATTAAAATATATATAATATTAATAATTAACATAGTATATATATAATATTAATAATATCAATAATAGTTCAGTTTAAGGAAAATATTTAAGAATAAAAAACCTTAATTGTGTAAGCTGTTCTCACAATTAAGGTTTGTTATTCTTAAATATTTTCCTTAAACTTAACTATTATTGATTCTAAATAAATAATATAAATGGCTTCTGTTTAATAATTTTATAATTGAGTTGTAAAGGTGTATTAAACCTAATCTCTAATCTAATATATATAAGTTAATGAAATGTAACAAAAATAAAAATAAATAAATAATAATAATAATATTAATAATTAAAATATATAAATATGTAATATTAATAAACAAAAATAATAAATAAATGAAAAAAAAAACATTTTTTAAAAATACTTTCCTTTATAAATAGTAATATGAGACTAAAAACTAATAAATAAGAATAATAAAATTATATAATCTTACATTCTTCTATCTAGAGTTTCAGTAATGGTTAATTGTAGTAGGGATAACTACAAACGTACTAGATTAGAGTTCAGTAAAGGTAAAGTATAGTAAAAGGGAAGTAGACCCCTTATAAAGGGAAGTATAACTGATCAAAATTAATAATGAGATTGAGAATTACAATTAATAGAATTTACCAGAATGATATATATTTGACTTGCATATTTTACGTAAAATGAACGTTGATCAATAGACGTAACCGAGTTTTTTCAGGAAAGTGTTGTCAAATTAGAGTAGTTTTTGTTGTAGTGGTGCTTTGCTTTGTTTAAAAAAAATTTAATTGTCAAATGTGATGAAATTAAATTTGCGTTGTTTGTTATTTAGAGTACAGCTAAGATTTTTTTTATATTTATAATTTGTATTATTAAATATATATTTTATTTTATAAAATAATAATAATACTGTATAATTTTTACTATTTGTGGTCAACTAAAACTTAAAAATTATATAAAATGTAAAAAATATACATATGTACATAAAAAATATATGCATATAAAAAATATTGATATTAAACTGCTAAGCAAAAATCTTTACGGACAGTTTCAATACAATTGGGACGGTTCTCATGATCGAAAAGAATTTCGATCATTGAAAGGTTTAAATTAAATATTATTTGGTAATTTATTTTTAATATTTTTAATTTTTATTAAAGTTTTCTGAATATTAATACTTATTTTTTATAGATGCTTGGCAATATAATTGCAAAGGGGCATATACTACTTAAATCACAACACAAATGAATGGTGCGTAAGGCAGAGGCGTTTTAAAATATGAAAAAGAAAAGCCTGGACAACAATGACAGCAATTTTTTTTAGTGTTTTATTTATTTTTTAATGAATTTTTTGTAATCAGTAATTAAATATAATTTATCTGAAAATATTAATTTATTTATTTATTTATTTATTTCTCTGTTTAATTCAAACATTTTAACAAGTATATAATATATTAAATTAAGTTAAATTACAATACATATATTTAAAAAAACAAAACAAAAAAAATTAAATTTAAAATTCACTAAAATTAATTAATTGATTTATTCTAATAATGACTAGAATATTGTCACACTATATATAAAAACAAACTGTATGATAATAATATAGTAATTTATCTGAAATTCAAATATAATTATACTAAAAAATATTCATAAATTAAAAAAAAATTTCAAATTAAATAAAATTCATTTATATGTAAAAAAAGAGAACAATTTTTACAGTCAAGAACCTTACATAAAATTATTTAAAAAATAGAATAATAAATAGATTTTAAAAAAAACATATCAGATATTTATTATTAACTTTTTTAAATTATGCTTAGTAGTCGAGATTCTAATAACATTTTGGTATTTATTACGAAGTATTAGCATCCTATTAATAGGCTCATACTTCCCATATGTAGTTCTATGGAATTCTAATTTAAATAAATTAGGAGATCTTAATCTATGGTCATGATTCATATTAATTTTATTTAATATAAATGATGAATCAATGTTAAGCCTAAACACTTCAGTTAAGAAAACTACGTCAGCCATTTCACGTCTTTTTTCTCAAGTGATCAAGTTAATAAGTTTTAACCTATTTTCATACGGTGGCAAGATTAACGGATTAATCCAAGAAAATTGACGGAAAGCAAATCTTATAAAATTTCTTTGGATAGATTCAATACGATGGCTATGTACATCGAAGTATGGATTCCAGACTTGACTAGCGTATTCCAGATTAGGACGAACAAGGCAAGAGTAAAGGGATTTTAAAATATAAGGATCCGAAAATTCTTTTGACCATCTTTTAATAAAACCTAGCATTGAATTTGCTTTATTAATAATATAATTATAATGCAATTTAAAATTACGTTTTGGGTCCAAATAAACACCCAAATCCTTAAGAGATTGTACAATTGGTACATTTATATCAAATAGTGTGTAATTATATTGAATTTGAGAATTTTGTCTAGTAAACGGCATAATAGCACATTTCTCAACATTAAGTTTCAAAAAATTTAAACTACACCATGTAGAAAAACGATTTAAGTCTTCTTGAAGTGAAATTGAGTCATTCAAAGAAGTTATTTTTTTATATATTTTCATATCGTCTGCATAAATATTAATATTACTGTTTTTAATAATAGATACTACATCATTAATAGATATAATGAATAATAGAGGACCAAGATGACTTCCCTGAGGTACCCCTGTAGTAGCTTCAAATGATGAAGATATTACTGATTTAAATAAAATACTGTATGTTCTATTTGTTAAGTAAGACTTAATCCATTTTATAAAAAAAGGCGGAAATCCTAATTTTCTAAGTTTAAATAAAATCACACTTTGTGGTAAGAGGTCAAATGCTTTACTTAAATCACTGAATAGAACGTCAGTTTGAGACCCAGCTTCCATATTATTAATAAATGTAGACGTAGTCTCAACCAGATTAGTCACAGTCGATCTGTGTTTCATAAAACCATGTTGATTTGTAACTAAAAAATTTGCACAATGATCATAAATACTATCAAAAACTACTAACTCAAATAATTTCGGTATACTGGATAGTTTAGCTATTGGACGGTAATTAATTATTTCCTTTTTAGATCCTTTCTTATGTACTGGTCTTATGTAAGATTCCTTCCATATGCTAGGAAAAATACCAGTAGATAAAGAACGCCGAAACAATAAAGTGAGAGGCATAGTTAATGAACCAGAACATTTTTTTAGAACAATTTCTGGAATGCCATCAGGCCCAGGACATGAATTATCCCCAAGTTTATCCAGGTATGTCTTTATTAAATTGACATCAAGATTTATTGCCTGAAGCGTAGTTTTTGGAAAGTCATTTAAGTGATCAAAACTAGATTCATTAATATGAAAGTCAGAACTTACATAAGAGTTTGAAAAATGGTCCCGAAAATAATTTGAAATGACAGCGGGGTCATTACTTAAATTTCCATTAAAACTCATAAAAGTTGGAAATTGATCTGATTTTCTTTTAGTATTAATAAAATTCCAAAATAATTTTGGGTTATCAATAAGTTTAAAAGACATATCATCAACATAATTCTTATAGGATTGTTCATTTTTTTGTTTAAAAATATTAAACAAATTCACAAAATAAATATAATCAATGTTACTTTTAGACTTAAGATATTTACCCCAAGCTTTGTTTTTCATATTTCTAAGTTTTTTCAATTCTTTAGAAAACCAAGGAGGACTATTATCAATCCCTTTATCCATGGATTTTGGCACAAACATATTAAAACCACATATGATAATATTATAAAACTCATCAATGACTGTATTAAAATCTACATTTTGAAGTAATGTATCAAAGTCAATTGTGTTAAAAAAATTATTAAGCCCATGAAAATCCGTTTTTTTAAAAATTAATCGAAAAGAATTTTCAATTGTAGCTGTAGAAACACCACTATAGCAATATGAGAACGATATTGGTGGATGGTATTGATCTATATTAACTAAAGGTGATCCAAACTGTGAAATCATAATATTATCCCAATCTGAAGTAAATATTAGATCTAATTGTCTGGATTGATAATTTTTTACATTTGAAATTTGTTGCACATAATTAGGATTAAGATTATCACAAAATGAAAATTCAATTTCATTTACTAAAATAATTGGAATCAGAAAAGATTCTTCATCATGAGGCAACCATTTAATATTAGGAAGATTGAAATCTCCACAAATTATCAACTCATCTGTGTGCCTAAATTCTGAAGAAATACCATCAATAGCCTTATTAAAATTTGAATATACTTCAATACTTGAATTTGGCGGAATGTAGCAATTAATTATAATAAGTTTTTTCATTTGTAAATTAATTTGAACACCAACTATCTCTAATGAATCTGAATACGGGATAGAAATTTCAGAAACATTAAACTTAGATTTAATTGCAATTAATACACCACCCCCTCTCAAAGAAGGATTTGGGTTAAACATAACATCAGATTGCAAATTATATCTATCTCTTCTGAAAACAATAAAACACCACCCCCTCTCAAAGAAGGATTTGGGTTAAACATAACATCAGATTGCAAATTATATCTATCTCTTCTGAAAACAATAAATGATTGATCAAATAATTCAAGATTATTAATTGAAGAAGTCAACCAAGTTTCAGTGAGAGCATAAATATCGAAATCCATAGAAAATGAATTAGAAAATACAGTTTTAGTTTTAGTACGTAGGCCCCTAACATTTTGATAATAAATTTTTAAGTCATTAAGATTTGAATTACTATTTATAGAAATCAAATTAGAATTAATTCGCTCACGTTTATTATTATCAGTATTATTACTACATATGTTAAGAGGCCTATGGTCGAAAGTACTTATGGGTATTCTCTCTAATTCTTTGCAAGTAGTCAACTCTTTTATTGTAAACGTGACTACGATATGTTTTTAAATCTGCTGATACTTCATCTGAAGAAATATTAAAATTTTCATGAAATCGGTCATAAATTAATCTAAGTTCTTTAGAATGAGATGGAAGACCTTCTTTTTCAATTAGGATCTTAAGATTCGTCCTTGTTTTGCCATCAACACATACAGAATCATCTTGATCACTTAAATACGCTAAAAATAACCTAACGTTGTCAAATAATTTATTATCCCTAAGTCTTGAAAGTACATACATACTATCACCTTCCTCAACAGCATTTTTTGTAAGCCTCGCAATAGGCGGTAATAAAGGGTTTACAAAATTATTAATGGGAATGTCATCAGGTTTATGAATATTAATATTATTATTAGTAGGGATACTATCACACAAAGGAATATTATTATTAATATGATTAGTGGGGACAGCACTGTTAGTATCATTAGTAGGGACAATAGAAGGAGCAATGGTGGTGGGATCCACTACTCTAAAAGTTTCACTTTGAATAAAGTTTGAATACTTACTATTATTACTACTATTTAGGCTGACATTAGTTTTAGTGGTTTTATTACTTTTACTACTAACAGTTTTAATTTTACTAATATTACTGTTATTCTTACTCACAATATTTCTATTTTTTCCAGGTATTATTACGTTGAAAGGTCTACGTCAACAATTAAACGTTCTTTCGACGTAAAATGGTCCACGTACATATAATCTCAAAAGCTAAACGTTCTTTTTACTCGTCGAAAATTTTATATGGGGGTTTGACGAACTTTCGACGTCCGTTTTTCTCTTTTTAGTCCGTTTTGCGGTGCGTTGCCGCATGATATCTCTAATTCTAATTTTGCCGTGCGGCGGCAATGTTGCCACAACACAGGGGTTAAATTCACCAACATGAAAATAAAAAAAATAACAATTTGACAATAGATTTCTGCTGATTTGTCAACATAATTTTTTTTAATTGTATGTATTGTATCATCAGATTCTGTGTTTATTATTGATATTAATATTTTGTGTTTATTATTATCACAATTTTATAAATACAATAAACACTAATATTTTTTTTTATTTCACAACAAATTTAAAAATGTCATAATTCGCTGCACCGCCGGACGCGAAAGAAATATGCACATCTAATTGACTATCAGTCAACGCATGCGTTACCATGCGCCTAAAAAAAGCACTTCTGTTTCAAGCATTTGACTTGAAATCTTATGCTTGAAATACACGTGCTTTAAAGCAGCAAAGCATACCAAACACATGAACATATTTTTCGTACATGTTTCTGTCAAAGAAATTAAATTTTTTGTCTCACATAAATATTTTTATAAATTTTATTCCTTTTATTATATATATATATATATCATATGATTATTCTTAACAAAATCTATTATTTTTTCTTCAATATTTTTTTTTTTTGTTATTAGAAATCCAAATCACTAAATAAAATAACTAATGTCAAAAAATATTTTTTTCTTCACAGTTGTTTGATGCATTTTTTTAATTTTTCTTGTGGCAGCATTGCCGGCGCGCAGCAAAATTTAGAAATAGAGCTATCTTGCTTTGGCGCAACGCATTGCGTTGCAGCCGTGTATTTAGTTACATAGAAAACCCATTTGTTCTAAATAATATTTGCAGCAAAGGATGCCTCAAAGCACCTAAAAAACGCACATGTATTTGGGCCATTAGACAGAGTATAGAATTCAGGAGCAGCTATAGTAATAGTATAGTTTTGTACCTACAAGCTATGGTAGATTTTTTTGAGCTTTATAGCATGTTCACACTTGAATCTATACCCTGGTTATAGAGCTATATCATAATATAAACATGATATTAATTTATTTTTCCATACAAAAAATGTGTCATTCTATATTGTAATATCCGTATACCCACTTCGAAATGAGGGATTAACTGAACAAGGTATAAGAAAATATCGATTCATTTGCAATATTTCGATATTATTGATCATATTTCAATGAATTTTAACACCCCTACACAACAATTGTCAATCTTGTCAATCAAAGCACCTATGATATTATTGTTTTATTTTCAATTTTGGCAAAGTATTATTAGAATCATTAATTTTAATTTTTTTTTTTTTTTTGCAATTATTTTATTTTCAATACCAGCTGATTTTCAAACTTAATGTCAAAATATATTAAGTATTTTCAGTGTGAACACGATTTTTTATACCAGGGGTATAGACGCCCATAACCAGGGTATAGAATGTAAGTGTGAATATGCTATTAGAATCCGCAGATGCTGTCAAAAAATATTAATTGTGAGCTTTCTTTTTATTTAAAAAAATGTATGATATTAATATTATAAATTTTATGATTATTAATTATTACCTACGGACTATTACTAATTATTATTACTAATTGGTAATAGACTACGTATTACTAATTAGTTACAGTTATATTTTCATTAAATATTGAAAAAAAATATTTAAAAAATTGTGTATTGTGTCGTGAAAAATTGTAATTGTAAATTGTAAATATACAAAATTTAATGGTATAATAATTATAATGATGCGATTTAATAATTTAGAATGTTTTTTAAATTTAAATTAGCTATAAAATGTAATATGTTTAATTCAAATAAAAGTATAAAAATATTATTATTTTGTTGTGAAATATTTTCAATTGAAAGCTCTTCTCTACAAGCTTTCAATTCTGTCATTTTGTAGGCAGTGCTCAAGGTATATAGATTCATAAGGTAATATATTCCGAGTTTCTATTTTGGTTTTTACTGCGCATGTACGTCATCCGGCGACAACTATTTTGAAATTTAACTGAAAATTAATATAAATATAAACAAAATTGTGTTCGGAGTCAGGTTAAAATACTTAGAATTATAAAATTTAGAAAACACTAACAGTATTAAAATATATATAATATTAATAATTAAAAAATATATAATATTAATAAACAAAATTGTGTTCAATTGTTCGATTGAGTTCAGTGGAGTGAGTTTAAAATACTTAGATTTATAAAATTTAGAAAACATTAACAGTATTAAAATATATATAATATTAATAATTAATACATATATAATATTAATAATATCAATAATAGTTAAGTTTAAGGAAAATATTTAAGAATAAAAACCCTTAATTGTGTAAGCTGTTCTCACAATTAAGGTTTGTTATTCTTAAATATTTTCCTTAAACTTAACTATTATTGATTCTAAATAAATAATATAAATGGCTTCTGTTGATAATAATTTTATAATTGAGTTGTAAAGGTGTATTAAACCTAATCTCTAATCTAATATATATAAGTTAATGAAATGTAACAAAAATAAAAATAAATAAATAATAATAATAATATTAATAATTAAAATATATATATGTAATATTAATAAACAAAAATAATAAATAAATGAAAAAAAAAAAAACATTTTTTAAAAATACTTTCCTTTATAAATAGTAATATAAGACTAAAAACTAATAAATAAGAATAATAAAATTATATAATCTTACATTCTTGTATCTAGAGTTTCAGTAATGGTTAATTGCAGTAGGGTTAACTACAAACGTACTAGATTAGAGTTCAGTAAAGGTAAAGTATAGTAAAATGGAAGTAGACCCCTTATAAAGGGAAGTATAACTGATCAAAATTATTAATGAGATTGAGAATTACATTTAATAGAATTTACCAGAATGATATTTATAAGGGGTCTACTTCCCTTTTACTATACTTTACCTTTACTGAACTCTAATCTAGTACGTTTGTAGTTAACCCTACTACAATTAACCATTACTGAAACTCTAGATACAAGAATGTAAGATTATATAATTTTATTATTCTTATTTATTAGTTTTTAGTCTCATATTACTATTTATAAAGGAAAGTATTTTAAAAAAATGTTTTTTTTTTCATTTATTTATTATTTCATACTTTTTAGTCAATATTTTAAGTTTTAGTCAGACACTGTAGTATTTTCATATTGTTTTTTATATATATTTACTATATATATATATATATATATATAATATATATATATTAGCGGTTAATAATAAATAGCTCTAAGTCATGTTTCGCGAAAAGTCACTTATGCCACTTGCAAAATTTACGGCTCATATATATATATTTTTATATATACATATGTATATTTTTTTATTTTTGGCCCCATATGGCCCTCTTTACTTGAAACATTACCCAACGAGATGTACTATCATCGAGACCTTTAATTTCATACCCCACATGATTTTTTTTTGGCCCCATTTTTCAGGGCCCCACATAACTCTTGTTGCCCTAAATACTACAATTACTTGCCCCAAAAATATCTGTTCTTCCAGACCTTTAATTTGATGCCCCATATGATTTTTTTATTTTTGGCCCCATTTTTTGGGGCTCTACATGGTACTCGTTACCCGAAACACTACCCACCGAGATGTACTCATCAATACCTTTAATTTGATACCTCACATGACTTTTTTAAAAATAGCCCCCCCACACGCACCATCATCCGGCCATGAAAATTATGTGGCGGTGAATGGGTCAGAGCACAAGCTTAAGTTAAATCGGTACAGCCGTTTAGGAGGTATGCTCTGGTGAAGAAAACATGAATTTTTCAGGTCCCACATAACCAATTTTTCAGGTCCCCACATGAACCAGCTTGCTCCAAACACTACCATTACTTGCCCCAAAGATATCTACTCTTCCAGACCTTTAATTTGATACCCCACATAATTTTTTTTCATTTTTGACCCCATTTTTGGGGGGCCACACTTGGTCCCAGTTACCCGAAACACTACCCAATGTGATGTACTCATCAATACCTTTAATTTGATACCCCACATGATTTTTTTGAAAATAGGACCAACCCCCCGCCCTCTCGCTGGGCCTTGAAAATTATGTGGCACCTAATGGGTCATAACACGAGCTTAAGTTCCAAATTTCTGTTAAATCGGTCAAGCCGTTTAAAAGCTATGCCCAGGTGAGGAAAACATGAATTGTAAATTCAATAAAAGGAAAGTAAAATTGTGTTCAGTGGAGTGAGTTTAGAAGGGCATATTATTAAGCATAAAAGGATTGAAAATGTTATTTCAGGATGTATAAAAAAATTATGGAATTTCATATATTTTAACATAATAGGTAATACAATTTTAAAAAATCATTAAAATTTTCAATAATTTCACTTTAAATTTTTTTTAGATTAAATCAGGATACACTGGAAATGTTCTTCGGAATAATAAGAGTGAAGGGAGCACTGCATGACCATCCAAATGCACTGGATTTTAAATATCGTTTACGGAGCTATTTATTTATTTTGCTTAATACAAACAGAACAATAAAATAACTTAAATTAAATATTAACATAGTATTCTTACTAAGGTATATTATCAGATTCAGCTAATATAGAAGCTGAAAAAAAAAAAAAATATTACAATGGATGTGATTTTGGATGACACAGAAAATAGTTTTAGCCATCTTGAAGAATCGGCAGTTACTCCAAACTCTGACTGAGAAACCATCTTCAAACACATCACATCACATCGACAATTTTCAAGAATTGTCAGATATGGAATACGACTGAATACGACGCTTTGGAATATTTAGCTGGTTTTGCTAAATATTCAAATATTGAGCCATGTGGATTTACTTGGACGGACCACATCAATGAAGGAGGACTACAAAGACCAAATAATATTTTTAATAATTATAATAATGAAAATAAATTAAAAGTTTATTCAAAATTTTATTAAAAACTTAATGAAAGCATCGGAAAATATTGATCTGCATGCAGATATAAAAAAACTTTTTTTTAGATGTAAAATGTTTTTTAAAATAAGAATTTTAAATTCAAATTCCAACAAAAATTTTTAGTAATAAGAGAAAATTAAATAAAACAATCAATTAAACTAATCTGTAAATTTATGTTTTTTTATTCTTAAAGTATCTAAAAGGTTTTTTTTCAGATTTTACAAGAAATCTATAATTAAATAATATAATATTTCATATATTTCCTTACAATATTACAGAAATTATTATTAGTATAAATATAAAGTTGTCGCCGGCTTACGTAATAATGTATGAAAGAGATAAAACATACATGCGAAATATATTACCTTATTAATTCTATATACCTTGGGAGATTTAATTGTCAATATACCGCAAATTTGCTATCAAAATAATCTGTTAAGAGCTATGTATGAAATTCAAAACAGCTTTCAATTAGCAAAATTTTTGTAATAGTGTCGTAGTCAGGATTTTGTTTTTTTGTGGCACTTACTATTTCAGACGGAATATTTAAAAATATATATTTTAGATTCCCTAATGATCTGGAAACGAAGATTAGATGGTTTTTTGAAGTAAATATGTTGTCAGAATATTAGAAACAATTCAACATACCATTTCAATATTATTATTAATTACAAAACAACAATAAAATAGTTATAATTAAGAAATATGTGTCATATATTTCATCATTTGGTTATTAAATTAATAAAAATAAAGCTTTACTAAAATAAAATGAGCTTTTCTTAAATAAAAAGAGCTTTAATACACTGGCTTCAGTTTCTGAAGCCGTTACTATAAATAATATCTCTTTCCCCCACAAAAAAACGGTGACACGATTTTATCGATATAGCGTCTCCTGTATATTTACTCTAAGGTTCACATTTGAACCCATACCCTGGTTATAGAGCTATATCATAATATAAACATGATATTGATTTATTTTTCCATACAAAAAATTTGTCATTCCATTGGTGGAGTTAGTCTCAACATACGCAACGACAACGCGCTTCAGCACAACATTCACAACGACGTAACAGATAATCTCACCCCAGAGATAATCTCAACATACGCAACGACAGCGCAGTGTCAGAAAAATATACAACCACAGACAAATTATTTATCAGATAGGAAAACAGGAACAAAAAATTATGCTCATCTATTTTTAAGTTAACTCCATTTCCATACAGTCCATCTGTTGTTTGTTTTTAAAACTATTTTTTTAAACTGAGTAGGGCATAGACATAGACGTATAATATATATAGACTGAATGTTCAATATATGTTGTTCTAATAAAAAGTGAAGCCAGCATTGAGCCCCTCTTGGAGGGGCACTGACAGCTATTTGACATAAAAAATGGGATATTTGAAAATAGTGTTGGTAGCTATATAAAAAAAGTCCCATTCAATAATTTGTCAAATTATGATTTTAAATGAATTTATTTCTACAAAATTTTAGAAATTATGAATGAAATTTTAAATTTAGGAACATATTTAATAAAATTAAAATCTGTAAGTAGTGATATACGATTTTGAGATTGAATATGTGCAACATTGTTGAATGCAAATGCAGCGTTTTTATTAATTTAATAGGCAAATGCGTTGAATTTAGTTCAAAAAACATTGCAATTAATCTCAAAACCCTTTATTTAATCTGATAATATTGTAAATATCTACAACAATATATTACCTTATATTACTATGTTTTATATTTAAAAACAAATGCGGTAAATTGCCGAATAATTTCAAATAAAATGTTAAATAAATTAACTGTATTTTTTCCTTTTAAGTACTATTTATTTTTTTATGAATTGTGCCGTACTTCTTATACTTGCAGTTTTTCCGTAAAAACTAAAAAAGATAAGGTATTTTGGAAAATCCTAAAAAATTGTGTAAGTACAATTTAATAGTAAATATATAGAAGGTAAAAAGTTCATTGTTTACTTGTTTACTTACAATGAACTTTTTTTTTACCTTCTATATATTTACTAATTAATATGTATTTTAGGTCATTCTGCAAATGACGATTTATTTGAGGATCATAGAGCGTTCCAAATCAAAGCTATAATCACTGAATATCTTAAAATAAGATTAAATTACGCGACAAAATGTACAACAAGTTTTCAAAACAAAAATATTAGGCAAAAATTAACTAAAGTTGTGCATTTTTCTGGTTTATAAGTAAATTTTTTTATGGTTGCATTATTATTTAAGCTTACGTTTAATTTTTTATAACTATAAAATAATTTTTATAAAAAAAATAAATACTTTTCATTAAATATTACAATTTTCTTATTCTTTATATAAACTTGAAAAAATATCCCAGAAAAAGGGAACAACATAAGGAAATTGAGTTTGTGTTTATATTACTTTTTATGTTGCAACATAAAAAGCATATTCAATGCTGGCTTCACTTTTGAGATTTGAGATTCTGTCTATAATATATTATATGTCTATGGGCATAGATAATATATACTTAATAGATCGCCAACTCTCAAATATCTATAACAGCGCCACTCTTACATAGAAATTGAAATGGGAACTAAATTTTGCATGACCCTATTATTTTTTTTTCACTCCCAACCCTATTCTTTTATTTTTTTTTTCTCCCATAACCCCCATAACCCTTTTTTTTTTTTTTTTTTAATTATAAATAAAAATAAATAAAGAAAATAATTTATAGTAAATTTTTTATTTTATTGATTTTCCTTTTTTTACAAAAATGTTTTTGGTAATACTTGAAGGCTTTTTTTTGTATTGGGTCATCCGTTGCTGCCTGCATCCTGGAGGAAACGGAAAGTTTTCTGTTGAGGCCATAACAATAATTATGTATAAGTAGTTTTATACAATAAGCATCTTTTAGGATTTGGAAAGCGATGTTTGGTGGCACTTAAATTTTCACAATACGGAACACAACATTTAATGCTATACATTTTTATAATTGTCTTAATTGTCTTTCTTTTTTATTTTTAAATTCACAAATATATTTTCTAAACACGCTAAACACTGATCAAATATCAAAACATATGAATACAAAAACACAAACGTTTTTAATTTTAAATGTTTGTAATCATAAACATAACCTCAAATATAAAATTGATAAAAAATTGCTAAAAATGAAAAATTGATAAAATGACACTAAAAACGACACTAGCGCTGCTGAAATTGAAATCGGAAATAATGTCAATTTTATAAACCATTTTCTTATTTTCTTCGAAGTTGAACGGCCGTGGTCTAGGGTGTAATGCAAATTTTTTAAATTGAGTTTACGGTAAAATAAAAAGTAATAAATAAAGTATGTATGTAGTGTGAAAACGATGGAAAAAAATAATACTACGATTGTAACAATTAATAGATTTGACAAAAAAAAAATATTTTGTCATTTTGTGTTACAGTTGAATAAAGTTTATTATTTGAATAAAGTTTATTATTGCATGAAATGTTCATGACGTCTCAAAGCTGATGCTTAAAGATATTTTTTTATATAATTTAAATTCATCGTTATTGCGTTCTTATTTTTATTTAATAATTTCACTTTTTATTTAATAAGTTCATATTTTAGTACACAATACAAAAAAAAACAATAAACTCAGTTTTAGAAAAAAAAAACAAATGTATATACTTTTTGTTGAATAAGTTCATTACATATTTCATAAGTTCATTACATATTAAAAACAATAAGTTCATAGTTTTAGAAAAAAAAAACCAAAAAATTTCTAATTTTACTAAAAAATAACATAAAAATAAAATTTGACAAAAGTTATGTCTGGAAAAAAATTAAATTGCGGTAGTAAATGCGTTGTTGAATCCTGTGGGCGAAATAAGCGTGTTGACGATAAATGTAGACTTTTCAGTTTTCCACGTGAAGAAAATCGATTTAAGATTTGGGCAGAAATATGCCGTTTAAATTTATCCCCACAATATGAAGGTAAGAAATTATTTATATGCGAAATGCATTTCGAACAGAAATTTATAAAACGAAAAAATTTATCGAAAGATGCAATTCCATCTTTATTTTAAAAAAATTATAAATTAGAAGTATTAAAATCGGAAAATGTGCGTGTTTATTTGGGGCCCAAAAATTCAAATGTGTTAGCTCCAATTATAAATAAAATGGTAAGAACCTACCCCGGTGCTAACGCAAACAGAAAAAATGTGATTGAGGAGCAACATGTATGCGAGGATGATTTGAAAAACACGGAAAACGAAGACGCTGACAACGCGAATGTTTGTGCGGAACAGAATGTGTTTGACAAACCGGAAAAAGATAATAATCAATTTTGTGAAAATTGTCTAAAAAATGAGAGAAACACTTTATATTATAGAAGGAAATTCAACGAGATTGAAGAAAAGTATAAAGTTGTATGTATAAAAAATAAAATAATGAAGAAAACAATTCGTAATATGAAATTAAATAGTAATTTAATGAGAAGAATTAAAAATAAGTATAAGAAATTAAGACAAAAAACTTTTACAGAGAGCATTAATGAAATATCTCATGTAAATGAAAATACAAAAGAGTTTTGTAAGATGTTACTGGAAAAGCGAGCCAGGAACACTAAATATACTAAGCACCAAAGATATTTAGCACAAAGCATTGAATTTCGGTCACATTCAGCATATCATTTTTTAAGGGATACCTTGAAATTTAATTTACCGTCTACTAGATCCATCAACAATTGGAGTGTTCTGAAGCAACTGCAACCAGGTTTCAATGAGCAATTATTAATACAAATTGCACTAAAAGTTAAAAATATGCCAGAACAGTCAAAACAGGTAATGATTCTATTTGACGAAATCAAAATTAAAATGGATTTAAAGTTTAATAATTCGATTGATGAAGTGATTGGCCTTGTAGACTTTGGCGATGGTGATAGGAAACCGATACCGGCCAAAACCATGTGTGTATTCATGTTTAGAGGATTATTTAGTTCTGAGAAATTTGTAATTAGTTATTTCGCCTCTGAAAACCAAATTCCTGGGAAAAAACTTGCGGAGTTGATAAAAAAGAATATTTTAATCATTCAAGATTTAGGCTTACGTGTTTGGGGGGTAGTTAGTGACCAAGGTACGAATAATCGAAATGCGTTTAAAGAATTAGGAGTGACCATAACTTCACCAAAATTATATATTGATAATTGTACGATTTTTGCACTGTACGATATACCACATCTGTTTAAATCATTAAGAAACACATTGCTGGCATATGATATAATTACTCCTGAAGGTTTAATTTCATGGGCTGTAATTAAGGAGTTGTATAACCTTGACAGTCAATCAGTTACAAGAGTTTGTCCGAAACTAACATTGAGACATATTTATCCAAATACTTTTGAAAGAATGCGAGTTAGCTTAGCTACCCAAATTTTAAGCAAAAGTTGTGCTGAAGGAATAAGAACTTTTAGCCGATTAAAGAAGTTTAAAAATTTGAAAAGTGTGCAATGTGCTTTAGCAACGGCAACATTCTTAGAAAAAATGGATCGTCTTTTTGATGCTCTAAATAGCAAAAACAAATTCTCTAAGAATGCAGCGAATTCAGGTTTATGTTTAGATGTTAACAACATTCCTTTTCAGATTTTTCAGGACATGTTAAATACGTAAAAGCATTGAAGGTGCAAAGTAAGAGTAAAATTTTTTGCATAGACGGACTCTTACAAACAATTGAAAGCACACTAAAAATTACTGCTGGATTAATTGAAGCAAATTTGGGAATAAGTTATATTTTAACTTCAAAATTACAAAACGATCCCGTAGAAAATTTGTTTTCGCAAGTTCGTTCTCGAGGAGGTTTTAATTATAATCCGTCTGTATATGAATTCAATTTCATTATTGCGAAAATTATGTCCAGCAAGTTAATTTGTGATTCATCATCTACCAACTATGAACCTGATTCCTGTCAATATATATTAGAGCCAGAAGATATTTCCAACGTTGTACAGGAAGTAAAAGAGAATGATATAACATTAATAGAAAAACAAAATCTAGAATTTACAGATACCGATTTCACTGAAATAGCTTTTGTTGATAATTTTTCAAACGAAAATTTAGAAATAGATATACCGTCTGTAAAGCCTTATTTATAACTAATGTAAAACAGGTAAGAATTGTAAGAAGTGTGAGAAATTTCAAAGTTAAAATGTATGAAATGGTATTGGAACATTTATAACAAAGGTAAGAACGTTGAAATATTCGCAAGAAATGTAAAAGTTAAATTAACTTGAACTTTTCTTACTTTTTTTACCTTTTTTCTAACAAAGTAGTAGTATGAATTTTGACATTTAAAAATTCCAAAGTAGAAAATTGAAAATTGCAAAGTAGAAAATTATTACTAAAAATTATTATTAAAAGATGCAAAAGTATATTACTTTCGTGAAATGTGTGGAGGAAAAATGCTGCATTTATAATAAACAAGATCCTGATTTTAAAAACAAAAATAAAAAATAGTTTAATATTTTAATATATCGTCGGCTGATTATTGTTTTGTACCATGTCCACTTTTCACTTTTTTTGGTTTAACTGTTATTTCTGGTTGATGGCTTCTAAACGAACCTTTTAATAATAAAAACCCTTAATTTAGCTATTGAAATCTGGTATAATTTTGTTCCATGTCCATTCAATTTAAAAATTTGTTAATATTGTTTTGACTCGTGTCCCAATATAAGTAAATAGCTATATAGTAACAAAAGGTAAGAAAATTAAGTTGAACTTAAAATATAGACCTCGTATAAGGTTATAAAATTATAAAACAGTGTTCTTTATTTCTATACATCTATATTTTGTTATTAATAATACTTTTATGTAGCCCTGAAAAGGACTGATTTTGCTTAATCAACTAAATGTCTTTAATAAAAAATACCTGAAATAAAATTAATCAGAACTTATTAAATTTATCGTTTCATCTTCATTGTCAGTGTCTAATCTTCATAATCACTAATGGAGCTAATTATGAATGAAAAATTATTTGCAAGATGCTGGCATTAATTGGTAGCAATTCGAATTTGTTCCTGCAAAGTAGAACCAAAATGATTTTCTTTACGTAAAGAAGATTTTTATGATTTTCAGAAAATAGCAAAAAAATTTGATTTTAGATCAGTGCCTTATATCCAAATTGATGATTATTTTTATGTTTAAGGTTTATTTTCAATTTATAATTTGAGATAAATAAATACAAAATAAAGATAAATAAATAAATCTAATAATTTTTTAAATTTTCCCCATTTTTGTTATTTCAATTGGACTTGATACAATATTCTAATTTATTAGTAATAGAAGTTTTAATATTTATACTTTATTAAAAAAAGGAATGTAAAGTTTAAATTACTAATAAATCGAAACTATGAAAAGTGGACATGGTACAAACCAACAATAAGCCGACGATATGTTTTATTAAATGACTTTGTTTGTATTTTTCGAAAAAAAAAAATTGTTTTTGAACTTTTATCAATAATAATTTACTGACATTGACAAGACATATGTCTTAATTTTTCTTACGTTTTTACATGAGTTATAAAACCATATAAAAAAATCTTACTAGTTTACATGTTTTGTATTCTTTATATTTCTACCTTTTTTATATTTCTACATTAGTTATAAATTAGGCTTAAGATATTTTGTTGGATACATTGTGTATAAATTAAATAAAAAAAACAGGTGTGAATTATGTAATTATGTAATGGCTAAATCAAATGAAAGTATCTTTGCCCTCGGAATATCTAATAAAATGTAGAAATTATATGAATCAATCTGAAGAAATATATCTACAAAATCCAACAGATGAATTTTTTGAAATATCCTATTTCCACATTAAGGCGTTCGAAAATTATTTTGAAGAAAATATTCACAACACCAAATTATTGCAAAAAATTTACGAAAAATGTATTAGCATTATATTAAAAAGCGAAAAGTATGCATATTGGTTCACTGGTGAGTGTAAAAAGCACAAGGAAAATGCACTGAAATTTCTACTTCTTGTGCTGATTAGAAAAAATTGTATTTGGAAATTGCAAAAAATTAAGGATTTATCCAAAAGTAAACGAAATGCAAAATTACATACTCCACCAAATGAAAAAAAAACCAATAATCGCCGATTAAGTATTTTAACAGAATAATTATTATTAGACGAAATGTAAAATTTCATAATTTATTATTGTATACATACAAATTATAAGTCTAATAATATTTATAATTAATTGCTAATTATGTATTAATATTATTAGAATTATAATTTGTATGTATACATAATAAATTATGAAATTTTACATTTGGCCTAATGAATAATAACAATAATAATAATGATGAGAATAGTATAATAAATTGGCAAAATTTATTTTAACGTTGAATTTGTTCTTAATTTACTACTTCGTACATTATGTAATGTAAATCATTTTTATAATTAAAATTTTCTTATAACTACTTTTAATGTAAATATTCTCTTTTATTTTTTTTATTATAACTATGGACATTCAATGTAAATATTTTCTTATTAAATCCCTAATAAGAATCGATTTCTGCATTATAATAAAAAAATAAAAAAAAACATACAAAATATTCATTCATAAGTTTAGAAGTTTTGAATTTGAAATAGAAATTTTTTGAATTTCAAATAGAAAATTTTATAAAGCAGAAAATGATATTCCAACACATGCAGAGTATATTAAAATTTCAGCTACGAAACTGCTCACACAAGCATATTGTTTACAAAATCATATCACTATAGCTTCAAACCAATGACATATTTAAACCAAATCCGCTGTAGGTAGATTAATAGCCGATAGATGACACTATAGTATAATGGATTTTAAATGAACAATTTTTAATTCCAACGATAATCATTTGTATACTCTTTATTTCCTATCTGATAAATAATTGTCTGTGATGCAACGTATATAAAATGTATGGGACTAGTTAATCTCAATGCAAACACTCACAACGCAAACGCAGAAGTTCGTAAAATTGAACTTTCAACGCGCGTAAAGTTGCCAACACAGGAATTTGACAACTAATTTCATTATCAAATGATTTCAAAAATTGATGGTGCTACAAATTTTAATAATAAGTAATTATTTAATAATAAATTTTAATAATAATAATTTTAATAATAAGTTTTAATTTAAATTTTTCACTTTTCAATTCAACAACTGCCAAAAATAATTATTAAATTTTTTCAATAATATAAAACAGCTGATTAAAATCAGCTGTGTTATGTCATTTACGCAATAACAACTTTGAGATTATCTATTACGCCGTTGTGAATGTTGCGCTGTACCGCGTTGTCGTTGCGTATGTTGAGACTATCTCCACTATCAAAGTTAAGTTATTGCGTAAATGACATATTGCGTAAATGTTTTATATTATTGAAAAAAATTAATAATTATTTTTATCATCAAATGACGACATTATACTTTAAAACTTATTATTAAAATTTATTATTAAATAATTACTTATTATTAAAATTTGTAGCACCATCAATTTTTGAAATTATTTGATTCCCATACACTTTATATAGGTTGAATATTTTTCTGATAGTGCGCTGTGGCGCGTTGTTACGCATGTTGAGACTATCTCTGGGGTATATTGTAATATCCTTATACCCACTTCGAAATGAGGGATTGACTGAACAAGGTATAAGAAAATATCGATTCATTTGCAATATTTCGATATTATTGTTCATTATTTCAATAAATTTTAACACCCCTACACAACAATTGTCAAGCACCTATGATATTATTGTTTTATTTTCAATTTTGGCAAAGTATTATTAGAACCATTAATTTTAATTTGATTTTTTTTTTTTGCAATTATTTTATTATCAATACCAGCTGATTTTCAAACTTAATGTCAAAATATATTAAGTATTTTCAGTGTGAACACCATTTTTTATACCAGGGGTATAGAAGCCCTTAACCAGGGTATAGAATGTAAGTGTGAACATGGTATAAGCATGTACAGTACACACACCACACACAACGTATTCATATATTGATATTTTCTTTACGAAAAAAAGTGAGGTTATAGCTGTCAATCATTTTCTATTATTTAACCCTTTCGCCCCGACTTTCGTCTGATGACTTCCTTTCGGACCCTACATACATGATTGTGATATCTAATTTAATTATGGTCGTAATACCAAAGAATATATAAACCCAATAAGTATTATCTGAATTATTTTTATTTATTTCAACTATGGTGCGTTCGGGCAACGTGAAAAGGGAAGAAAAGGTTTCTCAAACAAAGAGCAAAAATATTACAAGCAAAGAGATTTTTTTTTATTTCCTTTTGTTTTGTTTCTTTTCTATTTTATTTTGAGAGCGGGTCATAATCAATGAAAATGAATAGTGTGAAAATAAATTTTGAGATCGGGTAGTAATCTGATGAGCAGATGAACACTTCGTCATTTTAAAAAAGCTTTTGTGAGCGTAATATTATGACGGGTCGTATCGTAATATTACAACCCGTCATACAAAATATTTTGATCGTTAAATTTGTATGTGATGAGAAATCTTCCTGTAACCGTTTAGGAAAAAGAATACATTTTCCATTTGATAAAAATATGGAAGAGGTGAAATCAGCCAATTCGTAAATAATAATATTGTGGTAGTAAAATGGTGCGACACGAAATGCGTAACAGTTGCTTCTAGTAAATACGGCAAAGATCCTGTTGGTGAAGTTAATCGTTGGATTAAAAATTTAAAACGCCGTTCACCTGTACCCATACCAGCAGTGATCCAGGATTATAATCGTGGTATGGGTGGTGTTGATATCGGCGATCAAATGATGGAGTATTAAATTAAAACAAGAAAATGACCAGTAAAAGCGTGCTGCTTTCATTTTCTAGATTTAGCCATCTTTAGTTCTTGGATGGAATACCAGAGAGATGCGTCAGCTGCTGGTATACCAAGAAAAGATTTTAAAATTGTTTTACAATTTAAACTTGAAATGGGTATAGTACTATTACTATCATAATATAAGGAAGCAATTCCAGAACCAAAGAATTGTTATCAATTACCAGAAGGGGTTCATGTTCATGGCCTGTATTTGTAGACGGTACTGTAAAAAGGTGTAGAAATAAAACTTGTGAAATTATAAAAGATAAAGACTGCTTCAAAGTATATCATACGAAATAAAATTTATATAACTTCTATATGTATGAGCAAACGAATTGCAATATTTTTGTTTCTTGTTTTCTATTAAATATAGAAACAACTTTATTAGTTGGAGTTAATGTAAAAACTGATTTATTTAATTTATTTAATTAATTATTACAACTGAGTTACACAAACAATTCTTAATATTTTAGCTTAATATCTAATTTCACCTAATTGTAAGAAAAGCAACGTTAAATCGTGAGAACGATTTTACGCTTATGTTACCTTTTTAAGCTAGCATGAGAAAATAAGTACGCTTATGTTAGCTTTTTAAGCTAGCATGAGAAAATAAGAAATTAATAAAATGCATGTGCAGGAAATGGGTGCTATATGAAACCGTATATAACACTTCCCCTCCTAGATTCTTCCGTCTCGGTAGAATTATTTTTTCCAACATTATCTTTTGGAATCTCAATCTTATTAACAATGCTTTTCTTATTAAAACATAGGTTTTTCATTATAAAAACAATAATAATTATTATAACTAGCATCATGGCACTGATTGAATAGTTAACAGCTTTATTTTTATATTCAATAAACTTTATAGATTCTCTATTATTAATGTTTGCAATGTTTACATTTTCTAATGTTATATTATTTAATTTTTTTGTTACATTAAAATTTGAAATAGGCATTATTATACTATTTTTAAATTTCTTTACATTATTAGTGAATTTATAATTGTTAATTTCAATATTACAATTTGAGAATTTAATTAAATTATTTCCTTTTAAAACAATATCCTGCTTAAGGCAGTTTTGATTAAGATAAGTTTGATTTATATTTTTGGTTATTACAATACCATTTTCGACTTCTTCAATTGAAGTTTCTGAATTAATTCTAAACTTACAAAAATTATTCTTTAAAAACAAATTTCTTATACAATTATTTTTATGTAATTTTAAATCTTTTTTATTTATAACATCATTATCAAAATAAAATACATTATGTTCTGAAATTATAATTTTTTCGTTTTCATTTTCAAGCTCTTCATTTTTAAGATTTGGAAATGGGAGAATTAATGCATTAAAATATATTTCTTCTGTGAATTGTGGAATAAGTATAGCAAAAATAATTGTACTATCTTTAAGTATTACTGAATTTCTAATAAATGGTAAAGTTTCTGTGGTGATATTGTATGCAATGATCTCCTCCCCTGTTAGAATATCATGTGCTAGTACATGAAGTCTGCTTAACAGTAAATTGTCTTTAATTTTTTCTATTTCTTTATTAAGATTTGAAATGTCTGCATATATTTGTAATATGTATTCAGATTTGTCAAAATTTTTAAATATTTCGTTTGTTTTATTAATAACGTCAGAGAGATAGATATTCATTTTGTTATTTTGTTCATTTATGTGATTTTTAATTTTTTCTACTGAATTTATTAGATTTTTATTTATTATAATTTGTTTATTTGATTGGTCAGTTAATTGTTTAGAATTTTTTTCAAGATTCTCCAAGTGGTTATAGATTTGCTCAGCATCCTCATTGTCCATTGTTCCTGTCAAAAATTTCATTCCTGATCCTATAATATTTAGTAGTCCTCTTTTTTGTCTGTGAGTACGTGGAATTATGCTGTCTATATTATTTCTTAATGCATGCATTTCTCTATGGAGTAAATCATAATTAGGGTTTGATTTACTTAATTTCAGTAGTTCAATGTTTGATTCCAGCATATGTGATATATTATTATATTCATCTAAGTCTAAAATGTGCAATATTTTAAAGTACTTTCCTACAATTTGTCTTTTATCTAATTTAAGTAAAGTATAACCATTGTCTTCGTAAATTGAAGTTATATCAAGATTTTGATTGTTGGTTGGGATAACCCAGAAAATTGTCAATATTGTGCAAATAGTCAGTTTCATCTGTAAAAAAATTAATTTGATGTTTATATTTACGTTTATGTTGGGATTTGTGATATTTAGTATTTCTATTATTACTTCTATCTATTGTATAATTTTTTTGCTTTGAATAATCTTTTAGCCTTTTATATTTAGCACTATTTTTAACTATATTTCTATTTTTAACTATATTTTCTGTAATTTTAGGGTCCGTAGTTCTATTCTCATTTAATTTTTCTATACGTTTAGCTTTGTTAGTTTCTAATACGTCTCTAAGTTTATTTATGTAATTTCTATCTAAATTTTTAGTAATAAAGTCAATAGGTCTAAGGTGTGTTGTAGTATGTATTGTACTATTGTAAATTGTTATTATTTTAAAAAGTCGTTCATCAATGTCTCCTTTAACTTTGTCAACATTCATAATTCGTAAATGTTCGTTAAGTGTACCGTGGAGTCTTTCGATGTCACTATTGCCTGTCTTAATTGCGGGTGTAGTTTGATGAAAGTTAATATTATTCTCCTTCAAAAATAAACCAATTGCATTATGCACTATACGAGTTTCTCCATCCGATACTAATTTATTCATTTTACCTAGAAATTGAATTCTTTGTTTTACAGCTTCTAATATAGATATCCACGTCCGATCATTTAATTTGTGAAGGGTAGCATATTTGGAAAACTTATCTATAGTAGTAAGGTAAGCTTTATTTCTTTCCGGAAACCATATATCCATATAAACGATATCATTAAATTTGTTTGGAGTTTCAGTTATACTAAACGCCAGTTTTTGAGGATTGCGATCATGCTTCGCGAGATTGCATGTTTCACAATTATTTAAAATTTTAGCAATTTCTTCTATAAGATTTGGATAGTAGTATTTTTTTTTTAATCTCAGAAAATACTTCATTAATACCCCTATGATTCTTTTCTAAATGTTCTTTTTTTATTATTGTTAAAATTTCATTTCTATCTGATATATCTTCCAATTTTTTTGAAGACTTCAGAATTTTGAGATTTTTATTACTAGAAAAATATTTTTTATAATTATCTTGGAATTTTAGATATAAATTTGTATCTTCACAAAATATACACATTATTCCTTTGTCTATTATAACTTTTTTCATGATATCTAGTAGGTTACTTTCTTTGGTAATTTTTATTTTATTTTGGCATTTTTTATGCACAATTTTAATTTTAAAATTTTCTTTATTAGCATATTCAATATAAATTTGATTTTTATACAAATTAATTGGTCTTTCCGTAATATAAATTAAATCAATTCCATCATCTACTGCACTATGAATAGTAGCGGCGGTTGATATATTTTCATCATTATCACTATTTATTATTTCGCCGTTATTTAAGATATCTACTTGATCAATATTAAATAAAAATTATATATTAATGTCAAAATCAGATGCTGATGCTTCGTCGCTATCACATTGTTCTTGAACATTTTTATTATCTTCGATTCTAGACAGACCGTCGGCAACATTATTTTGTTTGCCTTTAACATATTCGATATTCAAATCGAATTCATTCAATCGAATTTTCCATCTTTGAAGCTTACAATTTGGTTCTTTTAACCCATTCAGCCAAATAAGTGGTCTGTGGTCAGTTTTTATGGTAAAACGCCGACCATAAAGATAAGGACGAAACTGTTGTGTCGACCAAATAATAGCTAATAATTCTTTTTCAATTGTTGAATAATTTTTTTCGTGTTTATTTAATGTACGGGAGATATAAGCTATTGGATGATTATTTTGTGTTAAAACGGCACCAATAGCAAAGTTAGAAGCATCCGTAGTTAAGACAAAAGGTTTTTCGAAATCTGGGTATACTAGAATTGGATCCGTTGTTAAAAGGCATTTTAGCTTTTTGAAAGAGTCTTCGCAATTTTAGCATAATCTTTCATGAATTTTTTTTATACCATTGGTTTTATACCATTGTCAGTTATAACATGACCCAAGAATTCAGTTTCGCGACAGAAAAATGAACATTTGTCTAATTGGACTTTTCAATTAACAGATGCAAGTCTGTTCAGAATTTTTTGTAATGAATCAATATGTTCCTGAAGAGAAGTGGAAAATATTAGAATATCATCCATGTAAACAATACAAATTTTATTTATATAATTTCCTAAAAGCTCGTTCATCATTTTTTGAAAGGTACTAGGCACGTTTTTTAAACCGAAAGGCATTCTAAGAAATTCGTAGTGACCCGTAGATGTAGAAAAAGCAGTTTTTGCGCGATCTTTAGGTTCGACTTCGATTTGATGGAATCCTTTAGCAAGGTCTAATGTGGTAAAATAATTCGCTTTGCCTAATTTTGCAAATGCTTCATCGATATTAGGTATTGGAAATCTATTTTCGATTGTAATTTCGTTTAGTTTTCGGTAATCGATAACTATACGCCAATTTTGTTTACCATTGCGGTCTAACTTTTTTGGGACAACCCAAATTGGAGAATTGTATGGAGATTTTGAGTTTTGGATAATTTTACTATCTAACATTTCTTTTATTTGTTTGTCTACTTCAATTCTATGTATTTCAGGATAACTATACAATTTGGAATATATTGGAATTTCGTTTTTTGTTTCTATTGAATGTTTGATTTTATTTGCAAAAGTAAGATCGTCGCCTTCTTTATAAAAAACGTTTTTATTATTTAGGATAATTTTTTTTAATGATTTTTGTTCTTCAGAATTCAAATGGTTCATTTGAATATGATTTAATAAATTTGAGTTCTTTATTTCGTTTGAAAATAAATCAACTTCTTCATTTTTATAACTATTTTCGAAATAATTTTCTTCACTTTCATTAAGAAAAAAGGGTATTTTAGCATTTCGCGTTTCTAAAATACGATTTTTATAATCAATTATCGCGTTTAAAGGTGTCAAAATATTATTTCCAATAAGACCGTCGTATTTGGTATGAAATTGTTACATCTTGTTTTTTTTATCTATTAGGCATAGTTTAGTTTTAAGTTTTTTTTTTTAAAAAAAAAAAAAAAGAAAAAAAAGGGATTTTTTTATATAAAAATATTTTTCACCCTTAAATGTTAAAATAGGTTAAATCTATATGATTAAAATAAAATT
Organism: Rhamphomyia laevipes; assembly: GCA_963920725.1. Taxonomy (NCBI): domain Eukaryota; kingdom Metazoa; phylum Arthropoda; class Insecta; order Diptera; family Empididae; genus Rhamphomyia; species Rhamphomyia laevipes. The sequence goes on from OY987255.1 coordinate 29,257,437, forward strand.
AATAAAAAAAAAAAGACAAATAAAAAAAAATTTAAATTTATCTTAAAAATAATTGATAGAACTAAGTCCTTATTTTGGCAGTAGTCTAAGAAAAAACAAAAAAAAAAGCAAATAAATATTCTAGCTTTAAGAATTATTGTAAAATGTACAACATAAATATAAAAAATAAAGCACTTTTGAAATTGAAAAAATTGAAATTGGTATGAAATTGTAATTCCAAGAATTCAACAAAATGATTTTTTTCATTAAAAATGTCAAACATTGGAAATCTATTTTTAACATTTGAATGACAACTATGATATAATGTTTTTAAACGTAGATCTGTAGGTAATTTCCATTTAGGTTAGCAAAGATTTGGATTAATTATACTGAGTTCGGCCCCAGTAAATAAATTTAAGGTTTTTTATAGGATTTTTTATTACTATATAGGGTAACTGTTTAAGAAGCTTTTCTCCCGAAAATTTGGTTCTATTTCATTATTTGAAATATCCATAGGTTCAGTATTATCATGTTTTAAAGATCGATTAGAATTTCTAGTTTGATTAGAATTAGACCGATTATTATACGTATTTCTAGAACGGTTATCAAAATTATTTTCTTGTCTATTTACAACAGTATGAGAATTATATTTATTCGTTTTATTATTAGTATTTGTATTATTATTATTATTGTTGGGATGATTATTAGGATTGTATTTATAAATATGATTATTATCCTTTTTATTTTTATAATAATCATTTTTGAAAACTTTATTGCCATTTGGGCCATTTTTATGATAATCACCACTCCTAATAATTGAATAAGCATCGTCAAGTGTTGCAGGATTTCTGCTAAACACTATGCTACGAGCTGGTTCAGGTAGGTTATTTTTAAAGGTTTGTAAAGCAATTCTTTGATTACTTTCAATAACCTCGTTTCTTACAGAACCTTCCTTTAAAATATAGTAGTTATTTAATCTACAGAGAAAACTATTAATTCGTGTATAAAAATCTTCGACATTTGTCACAACACGGGTAGATCTAAGTTTATCTATAAGAACATCGGAGTTTAATTTTTCTCCATGATTTTTGATTAATATGTCTTTTATTTCTGTCCATTTATTTATATTACCATGTCTTCGTAATGTAGTTTTAGCGTCATCTGTTATTTTGTCTCTAATATAACCCATAAGAACTGATTTATTAAATTCATTCAGAGTATCTAAAGAAGGTACTAGATTGTCTATTCTTTCTATAAACTCCGGTAGAGAATTTTTATCTTTACCATCAAAGGGAGTTATGTTACTAATGAACTCTAACAAGATTTTAAATTTATCAACAGCATTTAATTCTTCCATTTTCAAAATTGTATTTTTTGAATTTTATGTATGAAAATTTTAATATTTGACTTTAATTAAAACAAAAAACTATAAAAATTTGATATTTGAATAATTAATAATGAAATTATATTTTTTTCTTTCAATATTTTAATTCGTAGAATTTATTTTGTAGTATATTTATTATTTAAAATTTATTAAATTTAAAAATATTTAATTTAGAATATTCACTTTAAAATATTTATTACTTAGCAAAATAAACTACAATAATTAAATAGAATTTAAATATAACTCACTACGACCTTTTTTCTGGTTGATATTCTGTAATATTCTGTAATTGTTGATAATTTTGTCCAGATGATTGTTGTTCAATGTTGAAATAGCGTTGATACTTGTTGTTCTATGATGAAATATTTTGATTACTGCTGTTTTATGATGAAATATTTGACGGTTGTTGCTTTATGATGAAATAGTTTATTTCTATTCACTTTTTTTTCACTTGTATTATATATTTTTCGTTAATATTTTATCGCATTAATTTATTTTAGATATAAGCGATTTTTTTATTGGTAATTTATTGTTTTTTTTTTGTTTTTTAAAAAAAATACTTTTATTTTAATGTTCGTGATAAATTGTCTGTTTAGTTCGGAGAATAGTAAAATTTATGTTATTTTATTTCTCGACTTCTTAGATCAATTTAATATACACGCAGTATATTTATTTTAACACATTTAATTTGATGTTAAAAAAAAATTATTTTTATAAATCACAACTTTTTTTTTAATTTAAAATTAGTGATTTTTATATTTAATTTATTGCCCGTAGGTGGGTTTACCGACTGCGCCAGAAACAACTTTATTAGTTGGAGTTAATGTAAAAACTGATTTATTTAATTAATTATTACAACTGAGTTACACAAACAATTCTTAATATTTTAGCTTAATATCTAATTTCACCTAATTATAAGAAAAGCAACGTTAAATCGTGAGAACGATTTTACGCTTATGTTAGCTTTTTAAGCTAGCATGAGAAAATAAGTACGCTTATGTTAGCTTTTTAAGCTGCTATATGAAACCGTATATAACAATATATTTAAATCGTTTTGTTATTTAATAAAATTTAATATTAAAACTGCTGAATACCTAAGGTACACAAACGTGTTATACTGGAATCATAATGTGATTGCCGCAAACTAAAGCAAAGCAAAGCGAAGTTTCCAAGACGGAATAAAAAAACTTCAATTCATAATGAATTATTTTTTAGACTTTAAATGACATCACTTTACATATGTTTTTATTTGAAAATATAATTTTCATAATAAATATTTGTGTCAATTTAAAATGGACGAAGATAAATTAATCGAAGAAATAAAAAAATATAAGTGTTTTTTATATGCTAAATGCAGTGGTGGATATAAAAATGTATCGGAAAAAAGAGATGCTTGGGCGGCAATTGCTCTGGAATTAAAAGTGGATGATCAATAAAAAATAGCAGAAAAATGTGATAATTAAAAATTTGTAAATCCTGGAAAATAAATTTTTGTTTCCACAAATGAAAAAACGATATAATTTTTTATTTTTTTATTTTTTTATTTTTTTTTATTTTAATAATAACAATACTAAAATCCCTCTTATATCTTAATTATAAAAATTGGATCAACTTTTTGGTGGGCATTGAATACTTATGTGCTTTCCATCTATAACTCCCATTCAGTTTGGCAAATTCCACATATAAGTTAACAATTATCAACTAAAGGTAGCAATAACAAATATTTCGTATTACACGCGCATCCGGAATAATAAAATAATATTAGATTACATTTAGAATAATTAAATGTTCCCACAATTTTTACCTTAGACTTTTGTTAATTAAGCATTTTTAATTATTATAATTATTTTCACACATTATTTTCTATCTTCGATTTTTGTCAATTTAGTAATTTAAATTATTAAAATTAAGTTCACACACTTTTTCTATCTTAGGTTTTTGATAATTTAGCATTTTAATAATTTTAAATATTTTAAGTTCATATTTCATTTTAAGTATTTTCAGTTACCTAAAAATCATATAAAAGGAAATATTGTTAATCAAATAGAGCAGTCTAAAATCAGATTCGATGAAATAATTATCATTTCAATAAATAAAGTTATTTTATAAAACTTAACATTATTTTTTATTTTTAATAATAAAATAATAAAATAATTAACTTATATTATAGAAATCTTCAGCAATTTTTTCGTAATGACATTTATTTGGTTGACAAACATAAAACTCTGAAAGAATTTCCCAAATAAATTCACACCTTTCTATTTCTTCAATAATATTGATCTGCCCATTTTGAATGAACATGCCAGATATTGTTGGCTAACACCTTGTGATAAATACCTAAAAAAAAATTTTTTTTATCATTATCTACATAAAAATGTTATATAAATAAAATTACGATAAAGTTATAGCTAGTCTGCACTCGGCCGAGATTGGAGTTCTAATTGATGTTTTTGTTAATTTGTCATAAAGTAAACTCAACAAAATATTATAAACCGGAATAGTCATTCTTGTGTGCTTGAAGAATTGTTCAGAATCTAGTTCTTTCATTTTTAAAAATGTAGCTGCAGAATAACCGTCTATGTCTCTGGATAAATTTATATCTCGTACCCACCATCTTCTGTTGTTTTGTTGTTTAATACTTTTATAATAATTATAATGAGTATACAACAAATACAAAACAAAAAACCTTTGAATATCATCCATAATATTTTTTCCAATTAAATACAATTCCAATATTTAAATAAGATATATTAATATTTTTATTTATATAATTATTACACTTATATAATAATTTTATAATAATTGTGACATTTCAAAACTCTAATATTCGTAAAAGTTAAAAGTTGGGCAACTTTTGCTCCGCTTTGCTTTGCGTCAATCTCATTGAGAAAGAAAACACTATTTTCATATAGTTTAACTTTCAACTTTGCTTTACGATGACTTTGCTTTGCTTTGCTTTTCTCATTATGAACCCAGCATTATGTTCTTTTCTAGGAATTCCATCAAGGAATTTTTTTTTCATATTTTTTACGCAAATGTGATATGAAAATAAGTAAGTATACAAATTTGTGTGCAAATCGAAGTAAATTTTTTTGTCCGGTCTCAAAGGGTTAATCAATGATGGCACTTATGAATATCATAGTTTATGGGCCTCAAAGCAACATAATTATTATGTTAATTTATAATAAGTATAATGAGTAAAAAATAAAATTGTATATTAAATAAATAAATAAAAATAAATAAAAATGATTATAGAGAAATATTTAAAATGGGTATATTCGTATATTCAAAGAAAAATCTAGTCTCCTTTTGTGTACAAAAGCTACACGAAAGCTGTTTCGTATGTTTTGGCCGATGTCATACCTTATACCTAAATACTAATCACCAATGTATTCACTATGTAATTGATACAAAATAATATTTTATGACAATTGATAATATCAATTACATAGTGAATACACATTAGTAATTAGTATTTAGGTATGATATGGGCCAAAACATTGGAAACCAATTACATAGTGAATAGTATTTAGGTATGACATGGGCCAAAAACATTCGAAACAGCTTTCGTTTAGCTTTTGTACACAAATAAAACACTAGATTTTTCTTTGAATATACATATACGAATATACCCATATCCCATACATTCATCTTTGCTTTAAAAGTAATATCTTTCTTTTCTGGAATTATAAATATTTTTTTCAAGCATGACACCATGTGATCAATGTTATAAGTTTTCGTCGTCTCATATGGTTAGCTAGATATAGCTAATTTGAACAGGTAATTTCTTTAAATTGACCATATTTTACAACTCGATAAATATTAAGAATCACTTCTTGAAAAATCTTCAAAATCTGGGGTGGAATTCTTTGAATAGATATCGAGTATATCTAAATTTGCACTATAGTTTGTCTAAGTTTGTCCTATTTGCGATGATGTTGTTCGATTAATCGAGCTTTCAAACGATACATATTTTGATATCGAGTAGTCATTTTTTTTATTGGAAAAAGGTTTTTCATTATTTAAAAAAAAATAGGCATTAGAAATAAACAATGGCAAGATGGCTATTTATTTTTGTTATAATGTTATTTTATTAAAGAATTTTGGTTTCTTTAATAAAATATTTTTTAAAAATTTAAAATTTAAAATTATTAAAAAATCTAAAAATAAAGTTAAAAAATTTAAGTCTGTCTATAGTTGTCTTTCTTGGCTCTTAAAATTAAACCAAATCTATAGACTACTACTTTTTAGGTAGATTATTTAGACATAAAAAATAAAAATTAATGGTCCTTACACACAGACTGCAAATATGCTTTATTGTCTGTCGTTGTAATAATACGTTTGTGAATCATGAACACTAATAAATATTAAAATAAAAACAATATTTTAAAATTTTATTTAATTATTGATTTTTGTCTGTATAAAAATTAAAAGAAAAAATATAACATCCTTTGAAACCCTTTGAAATAAAACATGTGTTCTAATTAACAACAATTGTAATTTAATATAATCTTTATTATCCAGTTACAGTATGTGAAAGTCAACAAATTTAGAATTTTATCTAACGATTTTCACAATTGAACAAAATGACTTACTGTTTGACCTCGTCTTTTTTAAATAATATTCAATGTTTCTAATCTTGACAATATTTTTTATTATTTTATTCAAGCTAAAATTTCATTGTATTTTACAAGCATTAAAATAAACGTTAAATTTTCAAACATTAAAAACATTAAACTTGACACATTGAAAGCAACAACTAGAATGACAAAACAAAAAAAATAAAAGAAATGTGACAAGTATGCTGGATCTTTATAAATCATAAGGCTGAATTCTGGTATAAATTATAAGGCTGGATTCACAACATATCGCCACACTTGAAGTACTAAACTTCAATAGGTAATAGACTAATCTTTGTTGTAGCTCTTTTAAAATTACCATATTTTGTTTTTTATTGTAACAACACGAACTAATCCGTCCTTTCCATGATGTAGTTCAATAATTCTTCCCAATTTCCAGTTTAAAGGATGAATATTTTCTTCAATTAATAAAGCGAGTTGACCAACTACAAATTGATGTTCTTTTTTAAACCATTTAACTCGTTTTTGCAATTCATATAAATAATCAGTAAACCACCTTTTCCAAAATTTTTGTGTGATTTGACGAATTCCTTCAACTCACGACAACTTATTTATATTTTCTTCACTACAATCTATTTCTAAAACAGCTGTCAATGGACGTCCAATCAAAAAATGGCCTGGAGTGATTGCTGTTAAATCTTCTGGATCCACTTGATTCTGCTATTAATGGTCGACTATTCATTATGGCTTCAATTTTATGTAATACAGTAATCATTTCCAATGTTGTTAAGTTTGCAATTTTACCCATTCTCATGAAATAATATTTCATAGTTTTTACTGAAGCTTCCCAAATACCTCCAAATGACGGTGATCTTGGTGGAATGAAACTCCATTGAATTCTCATATTTGAACAAAACCCATCAAATCGTAGTTTGTTTTTTTCATTATTCCAAAACTGATAAATTTCATTTAATTCTTTATTAGCGCTTTTGAAGTTCGTAGCATTGTCGCTTTGTAGTTTTACTGGTTTTCCTCTCGTGACACAAATCGAACGAACGCACCAATAAAAGCTTGCATTGTAAGATTTTCAACAATTTCTAAATGTACGCATTTAGTACTTAAACATACAAAAACACAAACATATGCTTTTTGTAAACTTTTTGATCTGATTCCACCAATTTTTAAATAGAACGGTCAAGCATAATCTAATCGGCATTATAAAATGGATGTTTTACTGGTTTTCATCTCGTGACACAAATCGAACGAACGCACCAATAAAAGCTTGCATTGTAAGATTTTCAACAATTTCTAAATGTACGCATTTAGTACTTAAACATACAAAAACACAAACATATACTTTTTGTAAACTTTTTGATCTGATTCCACCAATTTTTAAATAGAACGGTCAAGCATAATCTAATCGGCATTATAAAATGGATGTGCAAAATTAACACGTTCCGAAGGTAAATTTCCCATAAACTGTTCTAACACTTTTGGTTTCACATGAGCGCATGATACACAATTTTGAACAATTTTTCTAGTTTGCACTTTACCATGTACTGGTCAAAATTTGTGTCGAATTATCGAAAGTAAAGCTTGCTGACCTACATGTCCATTTTCATTATTAAGTTCTATTATTAACTTTTCGGTAAAATGATCATATTTTGGTAATAATATTTGGTGTTTACTATCGTACGATAAATTTGAATTTTTTAATCTACCACCTACTCTTATTATTTCATCATTGTCCATAAATGGATTTAAACTTTTCAATTCAGATTTCATATCAATTGGTTTTTTATTTTGTAACTGCTTATATTATTTACCAAATTTTTCTTTTTGTACTAATCTGATTAAAAAATTCAGTGCAGTTCTCAACTCATAAACTTTAAGATAGCCACTAACATTTTCATTTTTTAAATTAAATTTGTTATTAAAAAATCTGAGCCAATAAGCAATATAACGTTGTAACTTTCTAACACTACTATATCTTTCAATAAATAACGAATTTTTAATTGTTGTTGTACATGTCAATTTTTCAATTTTTGACTCAGGTAAATTTTCAATAATGTGTTGTTCTGTATGTTGTAAATATATATGTAATACTTTTATTATGTAAAAAATCAGGCCCAAACCACCAAATTTTACAATTCAACAAACCCTTAGCATTAATACCACGAGATATGATATCAGCTGGATTATTCTTGCTTTTCACATGATACCATTTAAAACTTGAATTCAATTCTTGTATCTCACTTACTCGATTTCCCACGAATGTCTTTAAATTATATGCTGGTAATTTGATCCACGACAAAACAATAGTTGAATCTGTCCACAAATAAACATCATCAAATTCAATTTTCATCGCTTTATAAACTATTTCCACTAATCTAACCAATTCCAGGGCAGCACACAATTCTAGTCTCGCTAACGAAATTTTCTTTAATGGTGTAACTCGAGATTTACTGCACAAAAGATTAACTGTTATTTCACCATCATCATTTACTGCTTTTATATATAAACAACAAACATAAGCCTTTTCAGAAGAATCGCAAAATGCATGTAATTCCTATTCCACTCTTTTAGGATTAGAAAAACCAAGCACAAAACGTTTTATTTTAAAATTTTCCCTTTATTTTAAATCTGTTTGGTATTCTTTATAAATTTCAAGTAATTCTTTTGGCATATTTTCATCCCAATCAATCTTTTGAATCCACAATTTTTGCATGATAATTTTTCCAATAATTCTAACAGGCCCAATAATTCCAAGTGGATCAAAAATTTTACTAATATTTGATAAAAGACTTCTCTTTGTAATTTTTATGTTTTCATTTGTATTATCAGAAATAAATTTAAATATATCTTCAGTTGGATTCCATACTATACCCAAAGTTTTAATTGTTTCATTACAGACTGAATTATCAAAATTTGACATCTGCTCTAAATCTTCCGAATTTAAATTATGTAATACTTCACTGTTATTTGAACACCATTTTCTTAGATTCATTTTTCCCTTTTTCAATATTTGAATTAATTCTAGTTGTAAATTTTTAGCATTTTCAACTGAATCTGCACCACCATGTAGTCTTCAACATAAAAATCACAAAATACTTTTGCTGCCGCAGGAAAATTATCTTTTTCATCTTCAAATAATTGCTGAATCACAATTCTTCATTTTTATTTTCACGCCAAAGTATAATTTGAAATTTTGTATCTTCAGGAGCAATCTCAATCATTCGAAACATTTTTTCGATGTCAGCATACATAGCAATTTTATGTTTTCGAAATCGTATAACAATATCAAATAAATCTTCTTGTATAGTAGGACCAGTCATTAACAAATCATTTATACTCAAACCAGAACTCGATGACGCAGAACCATCAAAAACTACTCTCATTTTTGTTGTAGTACTGTCTAATTTATAAAGTGGATGATGTGGCAAAATAAAATATGGTTCATCAGATTTTGGTTCTTCTATTTTTGTCATATGTTCTAAATCTTTATATTCATTAATAAACTGCATGTAATTTTTTTTCAATTCTGGGTTTTTATCAAAATTCTTTTCAAGGTAATTAAATCTTTTAATTGCCTGTATTTTTGAATCACCCAATTTTTCACAACAATTTGAAAATGGCATTTTCACAACATATTGACCATTTTCTTTTCTGTAAACATTTTTAGCAAAATGAGTTTCACATAATTTTTCTTCTTTTGTTAAACTCTTTTGTTTACCCATATCCTCCAATACCAATTTCCAAATCGTTTTATATTTTCATTTAATTCAATTATACTCGAATTACAAAGAGATGATTTACTTTTATTTACTATATTATTTACACGACCACTAGCAACTCAACCTAATTCTGTATTTTGCAAAATTGGTTCACATTTTTCCAGCTTAAGCTTTCCTGGAATAAGCAAATCGTAAAACAACTCAGCACCCAACAACATATCTACTTTTCGCGACTCAGTAAATTTATCATCAGCTAATATGACATTTTGAGGCATTTTCAACTTTGTAATTTTTGATTTTATACGTACACAAATTCTCTTTAAAACTTTTTTGCATGAACCGGTGATACCTTTCACCACTACATTTGAATCTGTTTGTGGAATTCCTAACTTATTAGCCAGTTCTGAACTACAAAAATGTGATTGCGACATATTGTCCAAAAAAGCACGACATTCAAGCCAATTTCTATTAAAATTTTGTACATAAAGCATTGCTGTTGACATTAAACGTGAGATCTGTTGTGATAAAAATTAAAACACTTTTAATTATTTAATTTTTTATAAAAAAGAACTTTATTACTTCATTTAAACAAGTTTTGATTTTTGATTAAATTTTAAATATTAATTATTTTATAGTACTTTATGTACTTTACTTTACACTTCTTCGTTACTGAATGCTTTTCTTTTTTAAAATTAATTTCATAGGTTAACTTAATAAATTTATTTCGAATTTATTTAATTTATGTAAACGCCCTTTTCGGACTTCAAGCGACCAATCCATATTTCTTGCATAAAAAAAAAACATAAAAAAAATATTCAAGTGCATAAAAAAAAACATATTATACATTTTTATTTAATTTTATTTCTCACACATTTGGTGACGCTCAACTGCATAATCAGTTTTTATTGCTTGTAATTTGAGCGTAACCAAATGTGTGAGAAATAAAATTAAATAAAAATGTATAATATGTTTTTTTTTTATGCACTTGAATATTTTTTTTATGCACTTGAAAATATGCATTATGCATAAAAAAAAAATAATAATGTTTGAAAATAATATAATTTCGATTATTGAAATTAATTAAAAGGAAATCAATGATATGAGATACTGTTGCTATTCCAGTATCTAGTTATGGGGAATTGGCCACATAACACCCCTCCCCCTTATAATAAAAAAGAGAGAGTTTGATTTCAAATTTATTAAAAATTTGGGTCAAACTTTCTTTTTTTTTCTTTTTTTGTTAACAAAAGTACGCATAATGGTCGCTAAGGGTGCCGTTTTACATAAATATTTGTATCTATTTCTATGTTTATAAAAAAATCTTAAAATTATAATGAAAAAATTATAAAGGATATATATGTATATATTATTTTTTTTTTATATAAGAATCTTAAAATTAAAATCATAAAAGATTTTTTTTTTTTTTTTTGTTTTTTTTTTTTTACATTTATAAAAATCTTAAAAATTATAATGAATAGATAAAAAAAAATTATAAAGGTTTTTTTTTCTATTATAAGGATAATCGATACAAATAGATTAATACGTACAAGTATTTTAAAGACTATTTTGTTTTTTAATGTTACACCATTACATATTGTATTTATCTAAAATTAATATTTTATTTATTGACATAGGTTAAGTTTTCTTTTATTTATTTATTTAAATTTTATGACATAGTTTACACCTATATATATATATATATATTAAACAAAATTTTTAGATAGAATTACATTGTTTGTTTATATTATGTAGTTATTATTTTTTTTTTTTTAGATTATTTAATGATTTTTGTGTGTTTACATTTTAATTTTCTGTTTCTGTTGTTTGAATTATTCTTGTGCATTTTAATTTTAGATATTTTTTATAAAGTATTAATAATATTATCAGTAAAATTGATAAAATTATTGAAATTATTATGGTAATATGAGTTTTTGTAAATAATGTAGGTTCCTTATATTCTTGTTGCAATGATTTTATGTCAATGCTAAATTTATCTAAATTAAAATCCTCCATGTGTTGCATATGGGGTGAAACTACAGACATATTTTGTGGTATATTAAAAGAAATATTCGGCAACACGCCTTCATAAGTATAAGTAATAGGTTTAATTATTATATCTGAATTTTGTGATTGTAAATGTATTTGTTGTGTAAATGCTTTACAATTTCGTGGTAATCTGAAAATTCCACTATCTACCAGTTTTTGAACAGAAGAATTATTATTGCATTGGATTTTTATTAAGGTAGGTTTAGGTATTACAAATAACCATGCATTTGGTTCGTATAAATTTGACCAAATTTCATGATCGAGTTTAAAAATTTTTATATCACAATTATTGGTTTTAAAATCTCCTGAAAATAATTTTATTTCGCAATTTTGAATATTTGAATTGTGGTATATTAAGTTTTGATAGCATAAATAAACGTTTAATTGAAATTTTTTACATTGATTTAAATCTTGTCTATTTAGGAATATATATCTTTGAATATCTTCATTTATGGCGACGTAATCACTACTAGCTTTTACATAATAAAATAACTCGTGATTATACCGTACCGGTAAGCTTGTTGTTTTATATAATTCGAAAGTTTCGGATACTAAAGGAATTTTTACTTGTATTAACAAGTGGTCATTTGTGTAAATTGGTTCTACTGATATGATTGAATTTATTAGTCTTAAATTTAGTCTATTTATATTAAAAGGAAATTTTTTATTATGAGATTCTTCTAATTGTATTTGACGAATTGCATTTGAAAAAGTATTTGTGTTTAAGAAATGATTGCTTAATTTACCTAATTTTGATTCTTGTATAAGATCGATAATATGGTTTTGATTTGATATTAATGAATTAGAGAAAGCTATTAAAATTGAAGATATTTCGTCGAATAAATGGTAAAATTTCGTTACTTCGGTTAGGTTATCTATTTGATCAATTATATCGTTTATTTGATTGCGAATTGTTTTGAAGTTAGTATTTAGTTTTTGTTCTGTTAAATTGAAATTTTGAATAAACTCAGAAATTATTGTGGTTTGAGATTCCTGCAAATGGAATAAATTAATTTGATTTTCATTTATATTAGCAAGTGCTAAATCTATATGTTCGGCATCGTCGGAATCCATGGTTCCGAATAAAAATTTTTGAATTTCACCGACACCGTTAATGAGACCTCTTTTCTGTCTTTTACTTTTGTTTGTTACGTTGAAGTTAAATAATTGTTCTATTATTTTGTTATTTTCATTAATAGTTTCTATAAAATTTTGTATTAGTATTATGTTAGATTTACAGTTGTCTGTATTTGACGTTCGTAAAATATTTTTACAAAGTATTTGTAAAGAGTTGAAATCATTTTCTAAATTAATTATATCAGTATTAAAATTACTTGTTTCTAAATTAAATAAAAATTTCCAATTTGATATTGACTTTTGTAGTTTCCCAATTTTTTCTGTATATATACCTGGTGTAGTTATGGTTTGTGTGTTGACCCATGTTAAACAGATTAAGAGCAAAATAATTCTGTAACAATGATGGAAAAAAAAAAAAAAATAATTAGCGATGTTTTAGTGATGATAATTTAGCCTACAAATGGTTTCAATAGATTGTTATGTACTAATTTGTTCTTTCTTCCTATTTTTATGATTGAGTTTACTGATGATTTTATTTCTACTATTTCGAAGGGTCCTTTGTAAGATGGTGTTAGTTTTTTGTTAGTTCGATTTTTTATTTCTAATAAAACTTTGTCGCCTACTTGAAATACTATTCCGTTAGCACTTTTGTCGTATAAAATTTTAGATTTTTCCTTTGATTTTATTTGATTTTCACGTATTAAATCATAACCATTTTGCAATCGAGCTTTTAGTTCAAGTACGTAATTATCATAATTATATATAGGTTCGATAGCACGAGATAAAGATGTTGGAATTTCTGGTTTGAAGCCAAAAAGTGTTTCGTAAGGTGAGAACTTTGTAGTTGAATGAGGAGTTGTGTTATAACAGAATACTGCGTAATCTATCCAAGTATCCCAATTATCTGGATCCTTGCTAGCGAAACTGCGTAAATAGTCACCTAAAGTACGATGCGAGCGTTCTAAAGCACCATTACTTTGAGGATGGTATGGACTTGTTTGAACTTTTTTTATTTTTAGTAATTTACAAACATTTTTAAACAAGTCACTAAGAAAATTTGTACCTTGATCGGTAAGTAATATTTTAGGAATTCCGAAAACACAGACTATTTTTCGTACATAAGCTTCCGCTATTGTATCTGATTCCTGATTAGGTATAGGAAAAACTTGAATGAATTTTGTTAGATCATCTTGAAATGTGAGTAAGTATTTATTATTGTTTTCAGATACCGGTAATGGACCGACAATATCTAGAGAAATTTTTTCGAAAGGTTTTCTTGCAGTAGAAGTTATTTCCATTGGCATTTTAATTTTTGCATAAGTTTTATTTTTCTGACAAATTGGACAGGATTTAATATATTTTTCTATATCCCTAAACATGTTTTTCCATTTATATTTTAACTTTATTCTATTGAATGTTTTCATTATATACCTTGATGTCCACCTAATGGGGCATCATGGTATTCGTAAATAATTTGTTTAATTTCTTTTTCATCTGTTAATTGAATTATATTTGAACTAAAATTTTGGATTTCATTTAATTGATTTTCATTATTGTCTTCAGTACGGTTTTCTGTTGTTGAGGCTGGTAAATCTTTTGACTTACTTCGCGTGATAACATTGACATTGGCGATATCGAGTCGTGATAGAGCGTCAGCGTTAGAATTTAGGTGACCTGATTTATTTACAACATCGAAATCATATTCCTCAAGCTTTATGCGCCAGCGCATAATTCTTGAGGAAGGATCCTTCAAATTGAAAATCCATACTAAAGGTTTGTGGTCAGTTACAATTGTAAATTTTCGTCCATACACATATGGGCGAAAATGTGTAACTGCCCAAACAACCGCGAGCGCTTCTTTCTCGATCGTTGAATAGTTTTTTTCTGCGTTATTTAATACACGGCTAGCAAAAGAAATCGGTAAATCCTGTTTTTGTTCGTTACACCTTTGTGACAATACAGCGCCAATTGCTGCGTTAGTGGAGTCTGTTGTAATAAAAAAATGCTCTTTAAAATTTGGAAATTGTAAAATTGGATATTCGACTATTGATTGTTTCAGCTTATTAAAAGATTCGTCACAAAAGGCATTCCATTCAAATTTAATATCTTTTCTGAGTAATTTGTTTAGTGGGTTTGCTATTTTTGCAAAATTTTGAATAAATTTCCTATAATAACCTATTAGACCTAAAAATGATTTAACCTGTTTGGTGGTTGTGGGAGGTAGGATATTTTGTACAGCTGTTATTTTAGCTGGGTCCGGTGTGGTCCCGTTATCTGATATTAGATGACCCAAATACATTACTTCTTTATGTAAGAATTTACATTTTTCTGGTTGAAGTTTAAGGTTGTATTTTTCTAAAGCTTTTAAAACTTGAATAAGCTTAGCGTTGTGATCAGATAAATTTTTGCCGTAAATTATTATGTCATCTAGGTATATGTAGTGACCCGGTACAACAATAATTAATAATTTTTATTAATTTATAATTATTCTCTTGAACAACAAAAATTATTATTGTACCGGTAACTAATTGTTTTGTTAATAATCGGATGATGCGATCATACCACCCAATCATATCATTTTTTTATTTGCTGCAATTATAATAAATGCAAATGAAGAGATGATAAGATCATTATTCTATAGTCAGCAACGAGAGTGTTCAGATCAAAAAATCAATCAAGTTTGAAATAAATTTAATTGTGCTTTTTAAATAAGTCAAAGTAATAAATTACAACTATTAAAGATAGTATATTAAATTAAATAAATATTAAATATAAAAATAAATTACTTATGTTAAATAAAATAAAAAATTGGAACAATGAACTTAAATATTAAATATAATAAATAAAATTATAAGTTGGATAAATAACATTAAGAAATAAGTTAAATAAATAATATTTTATATATTTAATTTAACATAAATTAAATAGTTTTTTTTATATAATGAAAGATAAGATCCTTCAGGACAAAAATAAAGACAAGTGAGGTTGGTAAAAATTAACACGCGCACCATCCCCACAACTGGTGACCCCGAACGTTTAAAAGTACCACAATTAGTGCCGGAAAAATTAAAATTAACCTGTAAAATAAAAACACGCGGTAAAATTGTGGTATAAAACCAAAAAATAAAACTTAAATCATTGTGCCGCTATTAAACCACTATATATATTATAATTTATAATATATATATATAAATTAATTTCATATATACATATATATAAAGATTAGTTTCCAAGCTATAAATATATTTGGAAATTGTCATCATTGTCAACATTGCGTCGATCAAGAAAATTATCATTAGATCATCAAAATTAAACAATTTTACGTCATCATTGAACCAATTCAACGTTACCCGATTCATCGATCATCAAATCAACGAAAATCAGCGAGGGAACAACTTCATCATATAAAATTCAAGATCACGCCAAGTAAAATTTTTTCATTATTTTGTACATTTATATTCAAAAACAATAACGAATGGTACAGTCATATAATTTTAAAAAAAAAATCCATTCGCATTAAATTTAAAATTAAACTTAAATTAATTTAAATTAAATCTTTATTTTCATTTTTTTTAAAAAAAAAATTTAAAAATTCATATGCTAATATTTTTAAATGAATTAATATTTGAAATAAAAATCTTTGTTTTTGATATCTAAATTAATAAATTGATAATATTGTCTATAAAAATTAATAATAAAATACACAGGTTTAATTAATCGTTATAGTTGCATACCAATTGTTAATTCGCTAATATAATAATTTAAATAATAAAAAACCTCTATATATGATATGTAAATTTATTGAAATACCTAAAATTTAAATCATTTTGAATATCATAAAAATATACTATAAAATTTAAAATTTTTTAAAATTATATTAGAAATTTTTTTTAAAAAAAAAAAACAATAAAAAACGAATTAAAATTATTTCATATGCATTTATCAAATACACAAAAATAATATTTTTTTAATGCATTATATAAATTAAAATTATTTAGTATTTATTCTAAATAAAATTATTATATAAATTCTATATTCTATATTATATTATATAAATTTTAATTTCATATATAAAATACATATTCTTATATACAACATTTTTATTAATTATATATCACATACTTACATTATAAAACGATATATTATAAATACATACATAAATATAAAAATCGCTGAATTAAATTTATTTCGCATACATACACTTTCGATTTCTCTTACACGCTCTCTCTAAAAATTTGGTAAAAAGTATCGCATACACACATAAAAAAAAACATTCAATTTTTAAAATAATATTTTTACTGTGGGACCGTCCGAAAAATACATACGATTTTTAAATATTTTTGGTATCATCCGAATATTACGTACGATTTAATATACGAGTATTAATATTTTATTTTTTTTTTCTCGTCAAGCGAACTATTTTTGAAACTTTTTATTTCATAAAGAACTTATTTCAAGTAAGATACATTCAATTATTGTTTACTTTAATTAAAATTTTTAAAAAAAAAAAAAAAAAATACAATGAATGCTGATGATGCAAAGACATCTACTGAGAACAGTACAACGCTTACAGGTACAAATAACGAACCGAGTATTGCCTCCGTCCGCGTTCGTTTACCATCGTTTTGGCCAACCAACCCGACAACGTGGTTTATCCAAGCTGAAGCGCAATTTAAAGCGTATCGGATAACGAGCGACGAAACAAAATACTGTTTAACTATTTCTGCTTTACCGCCAGAATCGTGTAACTCTATAATAGACATACTCACTAATCCGGCAGCTAGCAATAATTACGAATATATAAAAACTGAACTTATTAAACGGCATTCGGTTTCGGAATCAAAACGCCTCGAAACCCTAATCGAAAAAGCAGGCATCGGCGACCAGAAACCTTCAGATTTATTACGACAAATGAAGCAACTAGCCGGTGCAACTTTTAATGACGACACTATGAAAAATTTGTGGTTAAGAAAATTACCACAAGTTATTCATATAGCTTTAACTGCATTCGCCGAAAAACCGCTTAGCGAACTAGCAGACGTCGCCGATAAAATACATGAGGCACAGCAGAACGCATCGCTGTTTGCTATCGAGAAACCAATGTCGCGCAATAGTAAATCGACAACGCAAGTCACAACCACAAACAAGGTTGAAGAAAGATTATCGCGACTCGAAGCGATGATCGCAAGACTCGATGTAAATTACGATAAAAATTTTAGATCGCGACATAGAAGCAATTCTAGAAAACAGCGCAGCTCGAGTAAAAACGCGGATCATTCTGGTTCATCATCAAGTAAATACACGACCGAACAATGTTGGTATCATAAAAGGTTTGGCGACAAAGCGACAAAATGCACTTGTCCAAGAAAACCAACAGAGAACCACCCAAACTAAAGACGACACCGCGTATTGCGGCTACCGGTGTCAACCAATTTACAAGCCGCCTTTATATCCGTGACGATACTAACAATATTTCATTTTTAATCGACACGGGAGCAGATTTGTCAGTTTTACCATGCAAATCGCGCAATATTTCAGACCAAAACATCTCTTTATCTGCAGCCAATGGTACTGCAATTAATACTTTCGGCACCAAAATGCTAAAAGTTAGGTTGGGACGTAGAGCATTCATTCATGAATTCGTTTTAGCGGATATCGATCGAGCTATCATCGGAGCTGATTTTTTAAAGAAGTACGGTTTTATCGTAGATTTAAAAAATAGAAAAATCATTGATCCACTTACAAATCTTTCGATCCATACGTTGAATATTACCGCCAACACGCCGACGCCTAAAGTCAACGTAATCAAGAACGAATTTTCAGAAATATTATCTCAATTTCCCGAGCTTACACAGCCGCCGGACTACTTTAAAGAAGTTCGTCATTCGGTGGTACACCACATAATGACCGAAAACCGGTTACCTTGTGCGAAACCGCGCCGTCTCGACACTACTCGCCATGACGCCGCGAAAAAGGAGTTCGACTTAATGGTTGAATTAGGCATATGCCAACCATCGTCTTCTTATGTTTCTTCGTCGTTACATATGGTACCCAAAAAGAATAATAATGAGTGGCGTCCATGCGGGGATTACCGTCAACTGAATGCAGCTACTATTCCGGGTCGATATCCGATTCCGCATATCCAGAATTTTGCAGCACACTTAAACGGTACCAAAATATTTTCAAAAGTCGACCTCGTCAGGGCATACCATTTAATACCGGTAGCAGAAACCGACATTCATAAAACCGCAATCACCACACCATTTGGGTTGTTCGAATTTCGGCGAATGCCTTTCGGGTTAAGGAACGCAGCCCAAACGTTCCAAAGGTTCATGCATCAGGTCTGTCAAGGATTGGACTTCGTGTTCATCTACATAGACGACGTCCTTATTGCATCTGCGGACGCGAAAACGCATAAGGAACATCTCCGACTGTTGTTTCAGCGTTTATCGGATTATGGAATTACCATTAATGCAGCAAAATGCGTTTTCGGAGTTTCTGAATTAAGTTTTCTCAGTCATCTCGTTACTGAGCATGGTATTTCGCCATCAAATGAGAAAGTCGAAAGCATTCAGAAATTCCCAACACCTTCGTCAATCCGACAAATTCAGCGCTTTATAGGGATGGTAAACTATTATCATCGCTTTATACCCAAACTAGCTGAACTGCTCGCTCCAATTTACGCGTACCTAGTCAAAGTAAGCAAAACTAAAGGAAAAAACAAAATTCTTGACTGGCCAGATGAACTCACCTCGGTGTTCCAAAACGTTAAAGCAGCGTTGGCACATGCCACCATGCTTGCGCATCCGCAATCGAACGGAACGCTGATATTAGTTACCGACGCATCAGATATCGCGTTGGGTGCAGTGTTGCAACAACCAACAAAGCAAGGATGGCAACCACTTGCATTCTTCTCACGCAAATTATCGCCAGCCGAAAGCAAATATTCTGCGTTTGATCGCGAACTTCTAGCGATCTACGCAGCAGTCAAACACTTTCGATACGCTGTAGAAGGACGAGACTTTACAATCTTCACGGACCACAAGCCACTTATCAACGCAATTTGCTCTAAGACCGAACGCAACCCACGACAGACCCGCCACCTAGACTACATTGCACAATTTACCACTGATATTAGACATATTGCTGGAAAAGATAATGTCGTAGCGGACAGCCTCTCTCGTTTTACAGAGATCGCGACGGTAGACTGGGACAGTTTCGACTTACGTAAAATTGCAAAAGAACAGAAAATGGACGACGAACTAACAAAACTTCTTGCACATCCGAGACCATCAATTAGGCTAGAAAAAATAAACTTACCTGACCTAGAACTCTACTGCGAAATTTCTACGAAAAACAACCGACCGTACATTCCCGAAACATTAAGACGAGTTGTTTTTAACGCAATGCATAATTTGGCACATCCTGGCATTCGAGCAACCAGAAAATTGCTTGGATCACGATATTTTTGGCCAAACATAAATCGTGACTCGAATAATTGGTCCAAGGTTTGCATACCCTGCCAAAAGACCAAAATTCATCGTCACACAAAATCTCAACATGGGACTTTTGACATACCTAACGCACGATTTGAGCACATACATATAGACTTGGTAGGTCCTTTACCCACCTCTGACGGAAACTCATACATTTTTACAGTAGTCGACAGATTTACACGATGGCCTGAAGCTTACGCCATACCGGATATGACAGCTATAACAATCGCAAAAACATTCGTGATACAATATGTATCCCGCTTTGGAATTCCAGCAACCATTTCGACGGATCAAGGATCACAGTTTGAAGCCAAATTTTTTCAAGAGCTTCGGAAACTGTTAGGTGTGTTTCGTACCAGAACCTCTCCGTACCACCCACAATCTAACGGACTAGTCGAACGGTTTCATCGACAGCTGAAGGATACGCTCAGAGCACGTGGTAATAGCCAGAACTGGAGTATAGAGCTACCATTAGTTCTCCTGGGAGTTCGCGCCGCGATCAAGGAGGATATTCAATGCTCTCCAGCTGAATTAGTATACGGCCAGACACTAAAACTACCGGGCGAATTTTTTATAGAATCGACAACGGACGTACCGGACTCTAACGTACTAATTACAAAACTACGCGACACAATGCGAAGTTTGGTACCGACGCCGACACGAAAAACAGACAAACAACAAATTTTTATACCAAAAACTCTAGACACATGTGACTACGTATTCATTCGGAGCGACAAAATCAAACCAACGTTGACACCAACTTACGATGGACCTTTTAAAGTGACCAGACGTCTACGAAAAACGTTTATCATACGTATCAACGACAAAGAGAAAGCAATTTCAATCGGCAGACTAAAACCGGCTTATGGAGTTTCTACCATGAAGTCGGAGTCAAAGTGTCGTAGAGTTAGTTTCAGTAAATAATAATTGTTAACTTCTTACTTCAAAAATCAATTTCTTACTTATTTTTTTTTTCCTTTTCGCAATTGACAGGCAAACATTTATTAGCATAGTTAAAAGATTTAATAACGATATATTCGATATAAATAATATGTAATATTCAGGTATACAATCGTACTTCCTCACAAATGAAAATTTACGTTTCACTCGGAGGAGGGTGATGTAGTGACCCGGTACAACAATAATTAATAATTTTTATTAATTTATAATTATTCTCTTGAACAACAAAAATTATTATTGTACCGGTAACTAATTGTTTTGTTAATAATCGGATGATGCGATCATACCACCCAATCATATCATTTTTTTATTTGCTGCAATTATAATAAATGCAAATGAAGAGATGATAAGATCATTATTCTATAGTCAGCAACGAGAGTGTTCAGATCAAAAAATCGATCAAGTTTGAAATAAATTTAATTGTGCTTTTTAAATAAGTCAAAGTAATAAATTACAACTATTAAAGATAGTATATTAAATTAAATAAATATTAAATATAAAAATAAATTACTTATGTTAAATAAAATAAAAAATTGGAACAATGAACTTAAATATTAAATATAATAAATAAAATTATAAGTTGGATAAATAACATTAAGAAATAAGTTAAATAAATAATATTTTATATATTTAATTTAACATAAATTAAATAGTTTTTTTTATATAATGAAAGATAAGATCCTTCAGGACAAAAATAAAGACAAGTGAGGTTGGTAAAAATTAACACGCGAGTTATGTTATCCAACAAAAGTCACCTTGAAAATAAAGAAACTATGAACAACAACGTGACTTCCGTTGATAACATACATACCCCAAATTTGATGAATAAAGTAAAATTAAGAATTTGATCTAATAAAATAAATCCAATATATAATATTTAAAAATAATTTTTCGTGAGAAAATATTTAGAAAAATAAATAATTAAGTAAAATATAATATTTCACAATTACCTAAAATATCATAAAAAACTTTAAAACAAAGGAAATGATGAAATACTAATTAATATTACATATATTATATATTTAATGCAATTAGAACCTTTTATATTTTTAATGCTGATCAAATATTTTTCGCATCGTGAGAATAATATTTTTTAACTTGAATATTAAATATAATTTTGTAATTTGAATATTGAATATAATTTTGTAATATTAAAAAATATATAATCTAAAATTTAAGATTTGAAAAAGTTAGTCTGAATTTAGAACTTAATCAGTCCACAACGGCTCCAAAGAGATCGTTAAATAAATTTGTTAAAGTATTTTAAATAATATTGTGAACTTGTAAAAATAAGTTATAATAAATAAAAATTTGAATAAAAATAAAAAAATAAATAAATTATTTTTTTTATTTCAAACTTAAAATTAAAATACAAAACTGGCGCAGTCGGTAGGATCCTTTTCCAAAGAATAAGGGTCCAGTGATCGAAAAAAATAAATAAAGTTATATTAAATATAACAATTAGTGAAATCTTTTTTTTAAACAAAATCGAAACGCAGTGGTAACTTTAAAAATCAGTAACTACGAAGAAACAAAATTTTGTAATAAAAAATAAGTATATGAAAGAAAGCAGAAAAAATCTATTCGATTTAAATAGAAAAATAAATACAAAAGAAACAAAGATGGAAGAACAAGATATTCAAAACTTGCAACAACTTATGCAACAAATGCAAGAGCAACATAATAGAGAAATAGAGTCATTAAGAAGACAAATTGCACAACCAGAACGAATTTTTCAACTAACACCAGACCAAATTTTAAACAAATTTCAACATCTAAAAACATTTTACGGTAAAGATGATTACAGTCTACCAGAGTTTATTGCAGCCGTCGAAAATGTGGGATCTTTATGCGGAAATAATGCAGCCCTTTTGCAGCATGGACTACAAATGGTAGTAAAAGAAAAAATCCAGGGAACAGCAAAAGTGTGTATTCAACGGCTAGGCGACAACTTAACCTGGGATGCTGTAAAAACAGAATTGAAGACTCAGTTCCGACCACGTAAAAGCTACAAGAAATTGATGGATGAAAGCCGAAATATCAAAGTGAGTAATTTAAGAGAACTTTTTAATATTTTAAGACCAATAAATTATGAATTAAATGAATTGTATGAATACGACGAGAATAAACCAACAAATTATAGTCCAGTGAATAATGATAAAAATTTAGTAGATATAGTTAAAGATATGCTAACCGGTAGTTATCGGATAAATATTAAAATAAATATGACATTAAATGAAGTTTTTAATGTATTTGATGATTTAAGTTTATTAGATGAAAGTGATGTGATTCATTATAATTTTAAAAGAAATTTTAGTAGGGATAGATTTAATAATCCACCTCGTAATAACATTAACCGTGATAATAATAGACAAAATCCGAAAAATAATAGACATGATAATAATTATAGACCATTTTATAATAATTATTCTCAAAATAGGATTTTTAGTCAACCACAAAGTAATTTTAGACAACCATCAGGACAATTTGGACGAAATAATAATTTTAGACAAGATAGAAATTATGTTAATAATAACAATAATAGAACTGGACAGTATAGATCCTTTAATAATGAAAACAGTCGATCAGGTCAGTTTAAGCAGTTTGCTAATAATAACAATAACAATTACAGAAATAACAATTATAATAATAAATCTAATGACGAAACTCCAATGGAAATTGATTGTCTAGATCAAGAAGATATAGAAATAAACTTTGTTTGTTTGGGAGAATCTGATATAAAATTTGACAATATAAAAGGCAAAGATAATAAAATTGACGACTTTTTAAGTAGAATAAACTCTGAGACAAATGAAATAAATTTATTAGAAAACAAAGACATACTAGAAACTGAGAATTTGAGTTTCAATTTAATGTTTGATGATACTAGTGAACAAGATAATATAAAATATAAAACAGACGAGTTAAATACAGTAGATAACTATTTAGAAACTGAAAATTTGAGTTTTATTAACAATAAAAATAATAATAATAATCATATAAATGCTGTTACTAATGAATCTTTAGAAAACGAAACTGCTCACTCTCAAGAAGAAAATTTTAATGATCATATTCCAATATCATATTCCAATATTAGAAACAATAGTAAATCGGTTTAAAACACAGATTATATTAAAAGAAATTAAAGAGAAAGAATTTGAAAATATTTTTAACAATAGAAGAATTTATATCGATAAAAGAGATTTAGAAAATGAAAATGTTAGTGATATACTCAAAAGATATATTAATAAAGGAAAAATAGGAATTTTTTCAGAATTACAGGATCATGAATATAATATAGTGCAGAAGATTATTATAAATATCTTCGCAGGAAATGATAGAATACAATTTATTAAATGTAGTTATTTAGCAATAGATATTCAAGATGAGGAAAGATTAAATAAAGAAATTTCATTATTTCATAAAAACGAGTTAGGACATTCTGGTATAATAGCAACATACGAAGGTATAAAATATAAAATTTACAATCCCAAATTAAAAATAACAGTACATAAAATAATAAATAATTGCGATATATGTGCTGCTGGTAAATATGATAGGAAACCAATAAAGCAAAAATTTCACTTAACCGAAACTCCATCAACAACTAATGAAATAATTCATGTCGATACTTATGTTAATACCAAACACTCTTTTATAAATTTCATCGACAAATTTTCAAAACATGTAGTTAGTTTTTATTTAGAAGACCGTAATAGTCAAACAATAATTGAAAAATTAAGGCAATATTTAGCTATGAAAGGTAAAATAAAGAAATTTGTTTTTGATAATGAGTTTAACACAAGAAGTATTAAAGAATTTTGTGTAGAGGAAAAAATTGAATACCATGTCACGAAACCAAATAGCCATACCGGTAACTCTGATGTTGAACGTTTTAATAATACAATAACTGAAAGAATTAGAACACTTAATATTGAAGACAAACTTCCAATTAAGATTCAGATGTTAAAAGCAGTTAAATTCTATAATTCTACATTTCATTCAACCATTAAAGCTATACCTATAGATGTTCAAGAACATAAATTAGATCATAAAATAATTAGAGATAGGTTAGAGAATACAAAAATAAAATCTATAAATAAAAGAAATAAAGCAAGAGAAAATTACGAAGAAAAGAGAGAAGAGGGATATATTAAAAACTATAAATCACTTAGACATAAGGAAGAACCCAAATTTAGAAAGCATAAATTGGATAAAATTCACGAAAACAATATTAAAAGACCTTTTAAATTTTCAGCTAACATTAATGCTGGGAATCCTAATCGCAATGATCATACCGATTCCACAAACCCTAGTAATTGAAAAAATTAATTCAGAATTAGGCTACGCTAAAATTCAAACAGACGAAGTAACAATTGCTAGTAAATTTGACATACAATTAAATTGACACAAATCAGATTAGGGGTAGCTAGGTATTATAATGAATCTATCATTTTTGCTATAAAAATTCCAACAGAACAAAAGGTATATAATAAAAAACTTTTAATACCAATTTCAAATTTAAATAATAAACAAATAGATCAAGAATTAGAATATATAATTGAAGATAAAAATAAGTCATATTCGTACATAAAAGAAAAAACGTTAAAAGAACTTAAAATTAGTAAAAATTGTATTTTTAAAAATAATTGTAAATATATTGTTAATAATGAAGAAGATTATATCGAAATTGAAGATGATATGTTAATATTAAATAATGTTAAAGAAAAAACATTTAATAGTTCTTGTGATGAAAGAAAACTAATACTTAATGGAAATTATTTTATAAACTTTCAAAATTGTAGTATACAAATTGATAAAATGAAATTTAGCAACAAAGTTACTAAATTTAGAAGTAAATTCATCATTCCAATAGATGTTAATATCATAAATAATACAAAATTAACTTTTGAAGATATAGTTTTAAAACATGAAACATTTTTGAATAAGATACAAGAACTCAAATATCAAAAGTATGTAAACATAGGATTTGGATCAATCTCAGTAATTATATTAATAATGTTATTACTTTTTGTATTTTTGTATTTAAAAAATAAGAATTTTAAAATAAATATATCTAATAGAATTCAGGAGAATCCAAAATCTAATGGGGGAGGAGTTATGTTATCCAACAAAAGTCACCTTGAAAATAAAGAAACTATGAACAACAACGTGACTTCCGTTGATAACATACAAACCCCAAATTTGATGAATAAAGTAAAATTAAGAATTTGATCTAATAAAATAAATCCAATATATAATATTTAAAAATAATTTTTCGTGAGAAAATATTTAGAAAAATAAATAATTAAGTAAAATATAATATTTCACAATTACCTAAAATATCATAAAAAACTTTAAAACAAAGGAAATGATGAAATACTAATTAATATTACATATATTATATATTTAATGCAATTAGAACCTTTTATATTTTTAATGCTGATCAAATATTTTTCGCATCGTGAGAATAATATTTTTTAACTTGAATATTAAATATAATTTTGTAATTTGAATATTGAATATAATTTTGTAATATTAAAAAATATATAATCTAGAATTTAAGATTTGAAAAAGTTAGTCTGAATTTAGAACTTAATCAGTCCACAACGGCTCCAAAGAGATCGTTAAATAAATTTGTTAAAGTATTTTAAATAATATTGTGAACTTGTAAAAATAAGTTATAATAAATAAAAATTTGAATAAAAATAAAAAAATAAATAAATTATTTTTTTTATTTCAAACTTAAAATTAAAATACAAAACTCGCGCACCATCCCCACATATACTAGACATTTTACTCCTTGCAAACCTGTAAGGACTACGTTCATTAAACGTTGAAATGTGGGAGGTGCATTTCGCAACCCGAAAGGCATACGGTTAAATTCAAAATGACCGTGGCTGGTACTGAAAGCAGTTTTTGGTTTATCGGCTTCATTCAATTCTATCTCATGAAAACCGCTTGCCAAATCCAGCGTACTAAAGTATCTCGATTCGGCTAGTTGTCCCAAAATGTCCTCGATGTTAGGAAGCGGATAGGCGTCTGGTATCGTAATTTCGTTTAATTTACGAAAATCTACTACCACACGCCATTTCTTTTTCCCATCTGGCCCAGACTTTTTAGGGACGACTAGTAGTGGCGAGTTCCAAGGACTGCAACTCGGCCGCACTATCCCGTCTTCAAGCATACTATTGACTTGTGAATTTATTTCCGTTTTATGTATTTCGGCTAAACGATATGGTCTCCGATTTATATGTGGTATTGTGGGGTCTGTATATATTTCATGAGTTGTAGCTGTAGTGGTGGTTAATTTATCACCATCAATAAAAAATAAATGATTATATTCCCTACATATGTCTAAAATTGAAGATTTTTCTTCTGAATTTAAATGGTCTAAATTTAAATTTTTTTTTAATGATTGAAGTCTGTCTTCAATCATATTTTGATTTTGATTAGTATTTATATTAAATATTGAATAGTCTTTTGTTGACTCAAATTTAATTTTAAAACTGTCACCAATTTCTATTGGTTTATCATTTGGGTTTAGGACACTTAGATACACGTAACCGTCATGTGGGGTCACTAAAGTGTTAGATAAAATAATTTCATTATTTATTAAATTATTTGATAAAATAAGTGCTTCTTCTTTAAAAGAAACTGGTCCATATTTAATAATTTTCTCAGCTCTAGCTGGTATAATAATTTTAGAATTTTGAGTTTCGAATGGAATTTGAATAAATTGATTATGAAATTTAAATTTAATATGGTTTTTCCCATAGTCTATAACAGATTTAGTTTCATTTAAAAAGTTTTCGCCAATTATTCCATCTTGACTTATTGGAAAATTTGAGTTGACGATATGAAATTTTATGGGATAAAGAAGATTTGTGTTTGGTAATTTAATATTTAAGATAGTTGTGCCTAATGTTTTTATTGACTCTGGGCCGATTCCCGTTAAATTAATTGACGAGATTTCAACATCAGTATCATCTCGCAAAGTATTTACTTTTATTAATCAAATATTTGCACCAGAATCTATTAAAAATTTTGTGCCAAAATTTTCTGTTCCAGTTAGATTTAATGATAGAACACTAGAGAAGTTTTTATTCTCTGCGTTATTAATAAATATTTGATTTTTTGAAGTTAAATCATTAATATGTGATTCGGGTTTTTCTGAAATATGAGATTTATTTTTTGATCCAGGATTTTCTGGAAAATTATTATGATTTTGGATTTCAGTTTTTTCTGAAATATTAAAATTATTTTTTGATCCAGGATTTTCTGGAATATTAGTAAGATTTTGGATTTCAGTTTTTTCTGAAATATTAAAATTATTTTTTGATCCAGGATTTTCTGGAATATTATTATGATTTTGGATTTCAGTTTTTTCTGAAATATTAAAATTATTTTTTGATCCAGGATTTTCTGGAATATTAGTAAGATTTTGGATTTCAGTTTTTTCTGAAATATTAAAATTATTTTTTGATCCAGGATTTTCTGGAATATTATTATGATTTTGGATTTCAGTTTTTTCTGAAATATTAAAATTATTTTTTGATCCAGGATTTTCTGGAATATTATTATGATTTTGGATTTCAGCTTTTTCTGAAATATTAAAATTATTTTTTGATCCAGGATTTTCTGGAATATTAGTATGATTTTGGATTTCAGTTTTTTCTGAAATATTAAAATTATTTTTTGATCCAGGATTTTCTGGAATATTATTATGATTTTTAATATGATTTATTGAGCACCTTGTTTTATATCTATTGCCTGGAGCCGGGTGCTGTTCGGGGCAGACGTTTGGGAGTTTCCCTGAATATGAGTTTTCCTAATATTATTACTAAGACGTTTTCTGCACACGTCTATAGTATGGCCTTCCTTTTTGCAATAATTACAAATTTTGGGAGTTTGTTGTACTACCGCTACTTGGGGTTTATTATAATTCGAATTGAACCTAGAGAACCTATTATTATTATTATTATTTGTGCTATTATTACTATTAGCATTATTAGGGTTTTGATAATTATTACGCCTACGACAATTTCTTGTATTGTGGGTCGTTGTTTTGCACGTAGAGCAATACATTTTATTGCTATCATTTTTATTTTGTAATTTATTCAATTTTTCTTCCTGTGAAGCTAAATCGATTACTGCTGATAGTGTTTCGAGTCTGGCAGCACGTAAAATTAATCTTAACGGATTTCGCAACCCGTTCACGAAACTATTTAGGACAGTAGATTCGTTTAATTTTCTAATGGAATCTAAGTTACTGTCTAGAGCAGTTGTACTCGCCATGTTTAATTCATCATATAATTTTTCGGCTCTGGCCGCATATTGGCTTACATATTCTCTGTTTTCTTGAGATAAACCAAATATATCGGCCATTATTAATTGCACAGCGCGAAGTTTAGAGAAATTAGAAATTATTGCTTGTTTTAAATCATCCCATTTATCGTAGGTATGATAACGTAAAACAAGATTATAGGCTCTGCCGATCAATTTAGACGTAATTACATCCAGAAAATCATTTTTTTCTTCTGTTGTTTTGGCTCTTTTGTATTGAATTTCAGCAATTTGCAAGAACCTATGTAGTTCTACTGCATTGCCACTGAATTCAGGAATCATTTTGATTGCCTGTGACATATCGAACGAAGCCATTTTTTTTAATTTATTATTTTTTAATAAATTAAATTGAGTAGGTGACGGTGGATGTATTCCACCAGAATTATTTGAATCGTTATCCGAATCGCGATCAGAATTTTCTTCAATATTTGAATTATTCGAATTTGGAGTATCAGAATTTTGACTATTATTACTATTTAAATCTGAATTATTATCAGAATTCGGATTTGGATTATCTTTTATATTATTGTCCGCTAAAATTTCGTTATGAAAAGTAAATAAATTAGGTTTCTGGTCTGGTGAACGAGGAGTTTTAGTAGATTTCTGAAAAAAACTGTCGTTATTTTCTAAATTTATATCTTCGTAAACTTCTTCGGATATATTGCCATTATCACTATGCTTTGAAGTTTTTTGAATTTTCCTGGTTCGAAGACTAAGATTACAATTGATTCCAGACATATAATATATAATAATAATAGAATATAACAGAAGACTACAAAAGAATTTATAAAAATTCTTTATTTTTTTTTTTTTTTAATTGCAACAAAAAAAAATTCAGTAAAGAAATTCGCAACCAAGAAAATTTGATTCAAGCCCAATAATAAAATATGTAAATATGTTTATTTTTTTGTTTTATTAAGTACATATTATAATTATTTATGATAATATATATATATATATATATATGTTATGTTCCATTATTATTTTCTATTGATACAAAATATATTGAGGTAGGTAATGTTATTTTCTCTTCTTTTTTTTTCTGGTGTAATTGTATATATTTTTTTTTTTTTACTTGAACATTTATTATTTATTCTAGAAAATATAGAATTTTTTTTTTTTGTAATGTCTTATAATCAAAAAAAAATTAATTAATATTTCAAAAAATTTAATTCATGAAAACTGATCAATGATTTCGATAATAAAAAAAATTAATTTTAGATTTTATTTAGATTTTACAATTACATACATGAATATTATGTTTATTTAATTACATGAAAATTATATTATTATATTTATTTATTTTTTTATTTTATTATATAAATTTTATATATATTTATTGTATTTATCTATTGTCGTTTATATATATTGTAAATAAAATTAGTTGGACTTACTTTAAATTATTTTTCATGGTAGATGTTGCTGATGTTGCTGAAGTTGATGATTTTGATGATGTTAATGCTGTTGATGTAGTTTCTGTTGATTCCGATTTGGATACTGCTGCTGCAGCTGCTTCGGCTGCTTTTCTGGCTCTTTTTACAACTCTGTAGCTCTCAAAAGATTCGGTTTCATACCCGTCATCATATTCCACAGGATTCATTTATTATTTAAAACGGCGCTTAGGGCCTCCGTTTAATTCGGTTTACAAAAAAAAACTTTTTCACTTTTAATTAAGTTATTTTCAAAAATACCACTTAGTCAGACTCTACTAAGTTTTAAACAAATTTAGTCTTTTGTAGTATTTATGTTTTCAATTAATGTTTTTTTTTTTAAATTATTAATATATTAAAAAAAAAAAATTTTTTATTTGAATCACAAGACAAATTTTAGTTCTGATAGTTGAGCAGATGCTTTACTCAAACTATCCCACCGCTGCCACCAATTATGTTGTGATAAAAATTAAAACACTTTTAATTATTTAATTTTTTATAAAAAAGAACTTTATTACTTCATTTAAACAAGTTTTGATTTTTGATTAAATTTTAAATATTAATTATTTTATAGTACTTTATGTATTTTACTTTACACTTCTTCGTTACTGAATGCTTTTCTTTTTTAAAATTAATTTCATAGGTTAACTTAATAAATTTATTTCGAATTTATTTAATTTATGTAAACGCCCTTTTCGGACTTCAAGCGACCAATCCATATTTCTTATTTTACACGCGCTTATTGATTTCCGTTTTTACATTTGGTGACGCTCAACTGCATAATCAGTTTTTATTGCTTGTAATTTGAGCGTAACCAAATGTGTGAGAAATAAAATTAAATAAAAATGTATAATATGTTTTTTTTTATGCACTTGAATATTTTTTTTATGCACTTGAAAATATGCATTATGCATAAAAAAAAAAATAATAATGTTTGAAAATAATATAATTTCGATTATTGAAATTAATTAAAAGGAAATCAATGATATGAGATACTGTTGCTATTCCAGTATCTAGTTATGGGGAATTGGCCACATAACGGATCCCAAAGATACTCCGCTGAAATTGCTTGTTGTATTAACCGTTTTACCATTTTGATTTTGATTTTCAATTTGGAAGGAAAATGCAATAATGTATTATGATTTTTCTCGCAAATTGAGCAATTTTTACTATTACATTCACGTAATTTATGACCTTTTTTAAAGCATTTAAAACACAATCTTAACTGCTTCACTTAATCTTAACTGCTTCACTTAAAATATGCCAAAAGAATTTTTTTGCTTTCATTCACGATTCACCGCATTAGATTTGTGGCTACCACACCTCTTCTTTTATTAGTATCTAATGACTCCAATACACGACATCTTGTTTGCAAAAATTCTTCTAATGCTTTCCATGTTGGTTTGTCACTACTATCACCAACTTTTGATTCCCATTGTTTTGTGGTTTCAGCATCTAATCTAAAAAGAACCATATGTACTATTAAACTATCCCAGTGTTCAACTGGTTCACCAAGGTTATTCAAAGCCCTTAAATTTTATGAACAATCTTCAACAACTTTACGTAATTCTGTTGCACATTCTTTTGTTACGGTTTTTAATTAAAAAAGTTCTGTAATATGACTTTCAATAATCAGACGCTTATTATCGTATCTGGACATCAATGCTTCCCACGCTTCATCATATCCATCGGCTGTGCATGGAATTTTATCAATTAAATTTTTTGCATCACCCTCAAGTACGCCTTTTAAATAATGAAATTTTACAGCCTTATTTAAATCATTCCGTGAATTTATCAAACCTTCAAACGTTTCTTTGAAAGCTATCCATTCTCGAACATTACCACTAAAATGACACAATGAAATTGTAGGTAATTTAGCAATTTTAAATATGATCTCTTTCAACTTGACCAGCTGCTGCTTCATTATTATGCATTGATCTATATGATTCAGACGATCTGACTGAACCATTTTTCATTTTAATTTCATTTATTTTGGTTTCATAACTGGCTTTAATACCACAAAATTTGTCAAAAAATTCAATATAATTTATCCTCATATTCTTTTTCTACATCAGGCTTATCAAATTCTAAATAATCACCTAAATCATTATGTACTTGTTTTAAAATTAGTGATTTTTATATTTAATTTCTTGCCCGTAGGTGGGTTTACCGACTGCGCCAGAAACAACTTTATTAGTTGGAGTTAATGTAAAAACTGATTTATTTAATTTATTTAATTAATTATTACAACTGAGTTACACAAACAATTCTTAATATTTTAGCTTAATATCTAATTTCACCTAATTATAAGAAAAGCAACGTTAAATCGTGAGAACGATTTTACGCTTATGTTAGCTTTTTAAGCTAGCATGAGAAAATAAGTACGCTTATGTTAGCTTTTTAAGCTAGCATGAGAAAATAAGAAATTAATAAAATGCATGTGCAGGAAATGGCTGCTATATGAAACCGTATATAACAATATATTTAAATCGTTTTGTTATTTAATAAAATTTAATATTAAAACTGCTGAATACCTAAGGTACACAAACGTGTTATACTGGATTCATAATGTGATTGCCGCAAACTAAAGCAAAGCAAAGCGAAGTTTCCAAGACGGAATAAAAAAACTTCAATTCATAATGAATTATTTTTTAGACTTTAAATGACTTCACTTTACATATGTTTTTATTTGAAAATATAATTTTCATAATAAATATTTGTGTCAATTTAAAATGGACGAAGATAAATTAATCGAAGAAATAAAAAAATATAAGTGTTTTTTATATGCTAAATGCAGTGGTGGATATAAAAATGTATCGGAAAAAAGAGATGCTTGGGCGGCAATTGCTCTGGAATTAAAAGTGGATGATCAATAAAAAATAGCAGAAAAATGTGATAATTAAAAATTTGTACATCCTGGAAAATAAATTTTTGTTTCCACAAATGAAAAAACGATATAATTTTTTTTTTATTTTTTTTTATTTTAATAATAACAATACTAAAATCCCTCTTATATCTTAATTATAAAAATTGGATCAACTTTTTGGTGGGCATTGAATACTTATGTGCTTTCCATCTATAACTCCCATTCAGTTTGGCAAATTCCACATATATTATAGAAATCTTCAGCAATTTTTTCGTAATGACATTTATTTGGTTGACAAACATAAAACTCTGAAAGAATTTCCCAAATAAATTCACACCTTTCTATTTCTTCAATAATATTGATCTGCCCATTTTGAATGAACATGCCAGATATTGTTGGCTAACACCTTGTGATAAATACCTAAAAAAAAATTTTTTTTATCATTATCTACATAAAAATGTTATATAAATAAAATTACGATAAAGTTATAGCTAGTCTGCACTCGGCCGAGATTGGAGTTCTAATTGATGTTTTTGTTAATTTGTCATAAAGTAAACTCAACAAAATATTATAAACCGGAATAGTCATTCTTGTGTGCTTGAAGAATTGTTCAGAATCTAGTTCTTTCATTTTTAAAAATGTAGCTGCAGAATAACCGTCTATGTCTCTGGATAAATTTATATCTCGTACCCACCATCTTCTGTTGTTTTGTTGTTTAATACTTTTATAATAATTATAATGAGTATACAACAAATACAAAACAAAAAACCTTTGAATATCATCCATAATATTTTTTCCAATTAAATACAATTCCAATATTTAAATAAGATATATTAATATTTTTATTTATATAATTATTACACTTATATAATAATTTTATAATAATTGTGACATTTCAAAACTCTAATATTCGTAAAAGTTAAAAGTTGGGCAACTTTTGCTCCGCTTTGCTTTGCGTCAATCTCATTGAGAAAGAAAACACTATTTTCATATAGTTTAACTTTCAACTTTGCTTTACGATGACTTTGCTTTGCTTTGCTTTTCTCATTATGAATCCAGCACTATGTTCTTTTCTAGGAATTCCATCAAGGAATTTTTTTTTCATATTTTTTACGCAAATGTGATATGAAAATAAGTAAGTATACAAATTTGTGTGCAAATCGAAGTAAATTTTTTTGTCCGGTCTCAAAGGGTTAATCAATGATGGCACTTATGAATATCATAGTTTATGGGCCTCAAAGCAACATAATTATTATGTTAATTTATAATAAGTATAATGAGTAAAAAATAAAATTGTATATTAAATAAATAAATAAAAATAAATAAAAATGATTATAGAGAAATATTTAAAATGGGTATATTCGTATATTCAAAGAAAAATCTAGTCTCCTTTTGTGTACAAAAGCTACACGAAAGCTGTTTCGTATGTTTTGGCCGATGTCATACCTTATACCTAAATACTAATCACCAATCTATTCACTATGTAATTGATACAAAATAATATTTTATGACAATTGATAATATCAATTACATAGTGAATACACATTAGTAATTAGTATTTAGGTATGATATGGGCCAAAACATTGGAAACCAATTACATAGTGAATAGTATTTAGGTATGACATGGGCCAAAAACATTCGAAACAGCTTTCGTTTAGCTTTTGTACACAAATAAAACACTAGATTTTTCTTTGAATATACATATACGAATATACCCATATCCCATACATTCATCTTTGCTTTAAAAGTAATATCTTTCTTTTCTGGAATTATAAATATTTTTTTCAAGCATGACACCATGTGATCAATGTTATAAGTTTTCGTCGTCTCATATGGTTAGCTAGATATAGCTAATTTGAACAGGTAATTTCTTTAAATTGACCATATTTTACAACTCGATAAATATTAAGAATCACTTCTTGAAAAATCTTCAAAATCTGGGGTGGAATTCTTTGAATAGATATCGAGTATATCTAAATTTGCACTATAGTTTGTCTAAGTTTGTCCTATTTGCGATGATGTTGTTCGATTAATCGAGCTTTCAAACGATACATATTTTGATATCGAGTAGTCATTTTTTTTATTGGAAAAAGGTTTTTCATTATTTAAAAAAAAATAGGCATTAGAAATAAACAATGGCAAGATGGCTATTTATTTTTGTTATAATGTTATTTTATTAAAGAATTTTGGTTTCTTTAATAAAATATTTTTTAAAAATTTAAAATTTAAAATTATTAAAAAATCTAAAAATAAAGTTAAAAAATTTAAGTCTGTCTATAGTTGTCTTTCTTGGCTCTTAAAATTAAACCAAATCTATAGACTACTACTTTTTAGGTAGATTATTTAGACATAAAAAATAAAAATTAATGGTCCTTACACACAGACTGCAAATATGCTTTATTGTCTGTCGTTGTAATAATACGTTTGTGAATCAACTAATAAATATTAAAATAAAAACAATATTTTAAAATTTTATTTAATTATTGATTTTTGTCTGTATAAAAATTAAAAGAAAAAATATAACATCCTTTGAAACCCTTTGAAATAAAACATGTGTTCTAATTAACAACAATTGTAATTTAATATAATCTTTATTATCCAGTTACAGTATGTGAAAGTCAACAAATTTAGAATTTTATCTAACGATTTTCACAATTGAACAAAATGACTTACTGTTTGACCTCGTCTTTTTTAAATAATATTCAATGTTTCTAATCTTGACAATATTTTTTATTATTTTATTCAAGCTAAAATTTCATTGTATTTTACAAGCATTAAAATAAACGTTAAATTTTCAACCATTAAAAACATTAAACTTGACACATTGAAAGCAAAAACTAGAATGACAAAACAAAAAAAATAAAAGAAATGTAACAAGTATGCTGGATCTTTATAAATCATAAGGCTGAATTCTGGTATAAATTCTCTGGCTGGCGGACACAAGCACATAAGTACCAAAATCGAATTTTTTTTTTATTAGCTCTCTGGGTACGTATTAATAAAATACACATTCTGACAAAAGAATATAACTCAAAACTAATATTATTTCTTATAAAAAACTCAAAAAGAAAAATCATCTAAAAAAAATGGATCAACTCTTTTATTTGACAATACTATATAAGTCCACTTATGTGATTTTGTCCGAAAACAAAATTACTAAATAAGCCGACTTATCTTCTTTTACCGGCCAAAAAAAAAATGTTTTTCTGACTTATGTATGAGTTCTACAGAGGCCTTCCTGATGCAGCTAATGCAAACAATATCGATCCCGATTTAATTGAGATCAATGACGATTAAGACTAATATAAAAAAAAAAAAGTTTTTACTATTTTTTTAATTTCTTATTAATTTCTTGTTAATTACTTTAATTAAGTTCCTTATTAATTTTTTATTATTTACTTTAATTAAAATGAAAATAAAAGTTTT
This sequence comes from Rhamphomyia laevipes, assembly GCA_963920725.1. Taxonomy (NCBI): domain Eukaryota; kingdom Metazoa; phylum Arthropoda; class Insecta; order Diptera; family Empididae; genus Rhamphomyia; species Rhamphomyia laevipes. Next base: position 29,294,761 of record OY987255.1, read on the forward strand.
GTTCACTTTTCAAATACATTTTTTATAGTTTTCTTGGCTTAATAATTAATTGGAAAAATAACATATGTCTAGAATTTTATTGGAAAAAACAACATAAGTAAATTAAAAGTACTAAAAATGAAAAAACTCTAAATTTAATTGATTTTTTAATAAATTGCAGTAAAATTATAATCAAATTGCATACCAGAATAGTTCCTAGGCCCAATAACTACTTTTAGAAACACAAAAAAGCTTCTCCTGTAAAATTGCAAAAAATGACTTATATGCTTTTGTCCGCGACCCAGAGAATTATAAGGCTGGATTCACAACATATCGCCACACTTGAAGTACTAAACTTCAATAGGTAATAGACTAATCTTTGTTGTAGCTCTTTTAAAATTACCATCTTTTGTTTTTAATGTAACAACACGAACTAATCCGTCCTTTCCATGATGTAGTTCAATAATTCTTCCCAATTTCCAGTTTAAAGGATGAATATTTTCTTCAATTAATAAAGCGAGTTGACCAACTACAAATTGATGTTCTTTTTTAAACCATTTAACTTGTTTTTGCAATTCATATAAATAATCAGTAAACCACCTTTTCCAAAATTTTTGTGTGATTTGACGAATTCCTTCAACTCTCGACAACTTATTTATATTTTCTTCACTACAATCTATTTCTAAAACAGCTGTCAATGGACGTCCAATCAAAAAATGGCCTGGAGTGATTGCTGTTAAATCTTCTGGATCCACTTGATTCTGCTATTAATGGTCGACTATTCATTATGGCTTCAATTTTATGTAATACAGTAATCATTTCCAATGTTGTTAAGTTTGCAATTTTACCCATTCTCATGAAATAATATTTCATAGTTTTTACTGAAGCTTCCCAAATACCTCCAAATGACGGTGATCTTGGTGGAATGAAACTCCATTGAATTCCCATATTTGAACAAAACCCATCAAATCGTAGTTTGTTTTTTTCATTATTCCAAAACTGATAAATTTCATTTAATTCTTTATTAGCGCTTTTGAAGTTCGTAGCATTGTCGCTTTGTAGTTTTACTGGTTTTCCTCTCGTGACACAAATCGAACGAACGCACCAATAAAAGCTTGCATTGTAAGATTTTCAACAATTTCTAAATGTACGCATTTAGTACTTAAACATACAAAAACACAAACATATGCTTTTTGTAAACTTTTTGATCTGATTCCACCAATTTTTAAATAGAACGGTCAAGCATAATCTAATCGGCATTATAAAATGGATGTTTTACTGGTTTTCCTCTCGTGACACAAATCGAACGAACGCACCAATAAAAGCTTGCATTGTAAGATTTTCAACAATTTCTAAATGTACGCATTTAGTACTTAAACATACAAAAACACAAACATATGCTTTTTGTAAACTTTTTGATCTGATTCCACCAATTTTTAAATAGAACGGTCAAGCATAATCTAATCGGCATTATAAAATGGATGTGCAAAATTAACACGTTCCGAAGGTAAATTTCCCATAAACTGTTCTAACACTTTTGGTTTCACATGAGCGCATGATACACAATTTTGAACAATTTTTCTAGTTTGCACTTTACCATGTACTGGTCAAAATTTGTGTCGAATTATCGAAAGTAAAGCTTGCTGACCTACATGTCCATTTTCATTATTAAGTTCTATTATTAACTTTTCGGTAAAATGATCATATTTTGGTAATAATATTTGGTGTTTACTATCGTACGATAAATTTGAATTTTTTAATCTACCACCTACTCTTATTATTTCATCATTGTCCATAAATGGATTTAAACTTTTCAATTCAGATTTCATATCAATTGGTTTTTTATTTTGTAACTGCTTATATTCTTTACCAAATTTTTCTTTTTGTACTAATCTGATTAAAAAATTCAGTGCAGTTCTCAACTCATAAACTTTAAGATAGCCACTAACATTTTCATTTTTTAAATTAAATTTGTTATTAAAAAATCTGAGCCAATAAGCAATATAACGTTGTAACTTTCTAATACTACTATATCTTTCAATAAATAACGAATTTTTAATTGTTGTTGTACATGTCAATTTTTCAATTTTTAACTCAGGTAAATTTTCAATAATGTGTTGTTCTGTATGTTGTAAATATATATGTAATACTTTTATTATGTAAAAAATCAGGCCCAAACCACCAAATTTTACAATTCAACAAACCCTTAGCATTAATACCACGAGATATGATATCAGCTGGATTATTCTTGCTTTTCACATGATACCATTTAAAACTTGAATTCAATTCTTGTATCTCACTTACTCGATTTCCCACGAATGTCTTTAAATTATATGCTGGTAATTTGATCCACGACAAAACAATAGTTGAATCTGTCCACAAATAAACATCATCAAATTCAATTTTCATCGCTTTATAAACTTTTTCCACTAATCTAACCAATTCCAGGGCAGCACACAATTCTAGTCACGCTAACGAAATTTTCTTTAATGGTGTAACTCGAGATTTACTGCACAAAAGATTAACTGTTATTTCACCATCATCATTTACTGCTTTTATATATAAACAACAAACATAAGCCTTTTCAGAAGAATCGCAAAATGCATGTAATTCCTATTCCACTCTTTTAGGATTAGAAAAACCAAGCACAAAACGTTTTATTTTAAAATTTTCCCTTTATTTTAAATCTGTTTGGTATTCTTTATAAATTTCAAGTAATTCTTTTGGCATATTTTCATCCCAATCAATCTTTTGAATCCACAATTTTTGCATGATAATTTTTCCAATAATTCTAACAGGCCCAATAATTCCAAGTGGATCAAAAATTTTACTAATATTTGATAAAAGACTTCTCTTTGTAATTTTTATGTTTTCATTTGTATTATCAGAAATAAATTTAAATATATCTTCAGTTGGATTCCATACTATACCCAAAGTTTTAATTGTTTCATTACAGACTGAATTATCAAAATTTGACATCTGCTCTAAATCTTCCGAATTTAAATTATGTAATACTTCACTGTTATTTGAACACCATTTTCTTAGATTCATTTTTCCCTTTTTCAATATTTGAATTAATTCTAGTTGTAAATTTTTAGCATTTTCAACTGAATCTGCACCACCATGTAGTCTTCAACATAAAAATCACAAAATACTTTTGCTGCCGCAGGAAAATTATCTTTTTCATCTTCAAATAATTGCTGAATCACAATTCTTCATTTTTATTTTCACGCCAAAGTATAATTTAAAATTTTGTATCTTCAGGAGCAATCTCAATCATTCGAAACATTTTTTCGATGTCAGCATACATAGCAATTTTATGTTTTCGAAATCGTATAACAATATCAAATAAATCTTCTTGTATAGTAGGACCAGTCATTAACAAATCATTTATACTCAAACCAGAACTCGATGACGCAGAACCATCAAAAACTACTCTCATTTTTGTTGTAGTACTGTCTAATTTATAAAGTGGATGATGTGGCAAAATAAAATATGGTTCATCAGATTTTGGTTCTTCTATTTTTGTCATATGTTCTAAATCTTTATATTCATTAATAAACTGCATGTAATTTTTTTCAATTCTGGGTTTTTATCAAAATTCTTTTCAAGGTAATTAAATCTTTTAATTGCCTGTATTTTTGAATCACCCAATTTTTCACAACAATTTGAAAATGGGATTTTCACAACATATTGACCATTTTCTTTTCTGTAAACATTTTCAGCAAAATGAGTTTCACATAATTTTTCTTCTTTTGTTAACCTCTTTTGTTTACCCATATCCTCCAATACCAATTTCCAAAATCGTTTTATATTTTCATTTAATTCAATTATACTCGAATTACAAAGAGATGATTTACTTTTATTTACTATATTATTTACACGACCACTAGCAACTCAACCTAATTCTGTATTTTGCAAAATTGGTTCACATTTTTCCAGCTTAAGCTTTCCTGGAATAAGCAAATCGTAAAACAACTCAGCACCCAACAACATATCTACTTTTCGCGACTCAGTAAATTTATCATCAGCTAATATGACATTTTGAGGCATTTTCAACTTTGTAATTTTTGATTTTATCCGTACACAAATTCTCTTTAAAACTTTTTTGCATGAACCGGTGATACCTTTCACCACTACATTTGAATCTGTTTGTGGAATTCCTAACTTATTAGCCAGTTCTGAACTACAAAAATGTGATTGCGACCTATTGTCCAAAAAAGCACGACATTCAAGCCAATTTCTATTAAAATTTTGTACATAAAGCATTGCTGTTGACATTAAAACGTGAGATCCCAAAGATACTCCGCTGAAATTGCTTGTTGTATTAACCGTTTTACCATTTTGATGTTGATTTTCAATTTGGAAGGAAAATGCAATAATGTATTATGATTTTTCTCGCAAATTGAGCAATTTTTACTATTACATTCACGTAATTTATGACCTTTTTTAAAGCATTTAAAACACAATCTTAACTGCTTCACTTAATCTTAACTGCTTCACTTAAAATATGCCAAAAGAATTTTTTTGCTTTCATTCACGATTCACCGCATTAGATTTGTGGCTACCACACCTCTTCTTTTATTAGTATCTAATGACTCCAATACACGACATCTTGTTTGCAAAAATTCTTCTAATGCTTTCCATGTTGGTTTGTCACTACTATCACCAACTTTTGATTCCCATTGTTTTGTGGTTTCAGCATCTAATCTAAAAAGAACCATATGTACTATTAAACTATCCCAGTGTTCAACTGGTTCACCAAGGTTATTCAAAGCCCTTAAATTTTATGAACAATCTTCAACAACTTTACGTAATTCTGTTGCACATTCTTTTGTTACGGTTTTTAATTAAAAAAGTTCTGTAATATGACTTTCAATAATCAGACGCTTATTATCGTATCTGGACATCAATGCTTCCCACGCTTCATCATATCCATCGGCTGTGCATGGAATTTTATCAATTAAATTTTTTGCATCACCCTCAAGTACGCCTTTTAAATAATGAAATTTTACAGCCTTATTTAAATCATTCCGTGAATTTACCAAACCTTCAAACGTTTCTTTGAAAGCTATCCATTCTCGAACATTACCACTAAAATGACACAATGAAATTGTATGTAATTTAGCAATTTTAAATATGATCTCTTTCAACTTGACCAGCTGCTGCTTCATTATTATGCATTGATCTATATGATTCAGACAATCTGACTGAACCATTTTTCATTTTAATTTCATTTATTTTGGTTTCATAACTGGCTTTAATACCACAAAATTTGTCAAAAAATTCAATATAATTTATCCTCATATTCTTTTTCTACATCAGGCTTATCAAATTCTAAATAATCACCTAAATCATTATGTACTTGTTTTAAAATTAGTGATTTTTATATTTAATTTCTTGCCCGTAGGTGGGTTTACCGACTGCGCCAGAAACAACTTTATTAGTTGGAGTTAATGTAAAAACTGATTTATTTAATTTATTTAATTAATTATTACAACTGAGTTACACAAACAATTCTTAATATTTTAGCTTAATATCTAATTTCACCTAATTATAAGAAAAGCAACGTTAAATCGTGAGAACGATTTTACGCTTATGTTAGCTTTTTAAGCTAGCATGAGAAAATAAGTACGCTTATGTTAGCTTTTTAAGCTAGCATGAGAAAATAAGAAATTAATAAAATGCATGTGCAGGAAATGGCTGTTATATGAAACCGTATATAACAATATATTTAAATCGTTTTGTTATTTAATAAAATTTAATATTAAAACTGCTGAATACCTAAGGTACACAAACGTGTTATACTGGATTCATAATGTGATTGCCGCAAACTAAAGCAAAGCAAAGCGAAGTTTCCAAGACGGAATAAAAAAACTTCAATTTATAATGAATTATTTTTTAGACTTTAAATGACATCACTTTAAATATGTTTTTATTTGAAAATATAATTTTCATAATAAATATTTGTGTCAATTTAAAATGGACGAAGATAAATTAATCGAAGAAATAAAAAAATATAAGTGTTTTTTATATGCTAAATGCAGTGGTGGATATAAAAATGTATCGGAAAAAAGAGATGCTTGGGCGGCAATTGCTCTGGAATTAAAAGTGGATGATCAATAAAAAATAGCAGAAAAATGTGATAATTAAAAATTTGTAAATCCTGGAAAATAAATTTTTGTTTCCACAAATGAAAAAACGATATAATTTGTTTTTTTTTTTATTTTTTTATTTTTTTTTTTATTTTAATAATAACAATACTAAAATCCCTCTTATATCTTAATTATAAAAATTGGATCAACTTTTTGGTGGGCATTGAATACTTATGTGCTTTCCATCTATAACTCCCATTCAGTTTGGCAAATTCCACATATATTATAGAAATCTTCAGCAATTTTTTCGTAATCACATTTATTTGGTTGACAAACGTAAAACTCTGAAAGAATTTCCCAAATAAATTCACACCTTTCTATTTCTTCAATAATATTGATCTGCCCATTTTGAATGAACATGCCAGATATTGTTGGCTAACACCTTGTGATAAATACCTAAAAAAAATTTTTTTTTATCATTATCTACATAAAAATGTTATATAAATAAAATTACGATAAAGTTATAGCTAGTCTGCACTCGGCCGAGATTGGAGTTCTAATTGATGTTTTTGTTAATTTGTCATAAAGTAAACTCAACAAAATATTATAGACCGGAATAGTCATTCTTGTGTGCTTGAAGAATTGTTCAGAATCTAGTTCTTTCATTTTTAAAAATGTAGCTGCAGAATAACCGTCTATGTCTCTGGATAAATTTATATCTCGTACCCACCATCTTCTGTTGTTTTGTTGTTTAATACTTTTATAATAATTATAATGAGTATACAACAAATACAAAACAAAAAACCTTTGAATATCATCCATAATATTTTTTCCAATTAAATACAATTCCAATATTTAAATAAGATATATACTATATATTAATATTTTTATTTATATAATTATTACACTTATATAATAATTTTATAATAATTGTGACATTTCAAAACTCTAATATTCGTAAAAGTTAAAAGTTGGGCAACTTTTGCTCCGCTTTGCTTTGCGTCAATCTCATTGAGAAAGAAAACACTATTTTCATATAGTTTAACTTTCAACTTTGCTTTACGATGACTTTGCTTTGCTTTGCTTTTCTCATTATGAATCCAGCACTATGTTCTTTTCTAGGAATTCCATCAAGGAATTTTTTTTTCATATTTTTTACGCAAATGTGATATGAAAATAAGTAAGTATACAAATTTGTGTGCAAATCGAAGTAAATTTTTTTGTCCGGTCTCAAAGGGTTAATCAATGATGGCACTTATGAATATCATAGTTTATGGGCCTCAAAGCAACATAATTATTATGTTAATTTATAATAAGTATAATGAGTAAAAAATAAAATTGTATATTAAATAAATAAATAAAAATAAATAAAAATGATTATAGAGAAATATTTAAAATGGGTATATTCGTATATTCAAAGAAAAATCTAGTCTCCTTTTGTGTACAAAAGCTACACGAAAGCTGTTTCGTATGTTTTGGCCGATGTCATACCTTATACCTAAATACTAATCACCAATGTATTCACTATGTAATGGATACAAAATAATATTTTATGACAATTGATAATATCAATTACATAGTGAATACACATTAGTAATTAGTATTTAGGTATGATATGGGCCAAAACATTGGAAACCAATTACATAGTGAATAGTATTTAGGTATGACATGGGCCAAAAACATTCGAAACAGCTTTCGTTTAGCTTTTGTACACAAATAAAACACTAGATTTTTCTTTGAATATACATATACGAATATACCCATATCCCATACATTCATCTTTGCTTTAAAAGTAATATCTTTCTTTTCTGGAATTATAAATATTTTTTTCAAGCATGACACTGTAGGGTACAATTATTTAATTGCCAAGAGCACCCGGTAATTATAGTAAAATTTAAATTAAATCATTGTAACAAAATAATGAGAATAATTACCCTTTGTATAACAGAATTAATTTCTGTTATAAAAGGGTAATTAAAATATTGCATATAATACCATGCATCTCATTAACTCGCCCCAGTCGGTTATCGATACTCAAAACGTAAGTTGCAGCAAATAAATATAACAAAATTAATAGCTAATAATAAAATTATAAATTAAATAAATTAGACACTAAATTTCAATAAATAAAATAAATATAATTATAATATATAAGATTAAAATAAATAAGAGTGTTTTAATTAAAAGGTAATCGGTTATAAAATAAAACCATTACAATTGGTGACCCCGACGCACACAAAAAAAAGATATAAAAAAAACGATAAATTTAAACAAAAAAATCTTTTTGTGTGGAACATTTAACACGTGAAACAAAATTTTTTATACATTAAAGTTTTTGGTTTTTATAATTGTTAAATAAAAAGTTAATAACAATAAAAAAAAATATATAATAATAATTTTTTTTAATAATTTAATAAGTGCCCAAAACTTTACTGCACAATAAATAAAAAATTCATTATTCATTATTGAAACTTCATAAATTTATAATTTGTTAAAAAAAAAAAAACAAAAAAAACAAGTGCAATATCTGTTAAAACAAATAACAGATAAAATAAAATTTTGTATATCGACAATAGTTACACGATCAGCAACGAAAAACCGCGTGCTTAGTAACAAGAATTTGTGAAGAAACCAGGTTATCAGCTTATCATCATCATCGACAGCAGCATCACAACGGACATAGCAACAACGTACCGAAGTAGAAGAAAAACCGCGTGCCCAAAAAAACCGCGTGTTTAAAGATTTTTCTTGAAAAAAAACCTCAAGTACCATTATTTAAATATATATATATAATTATTAATAACTATATTATACTTCTATATATAATTTTAAAAAATTAAATAAAATTTTTAGTAAAAACATTACATAAATTTGTAACATAATAAATATCTCTAAAAAATATATTTTAATTTTCAAAATTTAAAAAATTAAATTAAATAATAGCCTGTGAAAATAATATATTTTTATATTACAACAATAAAGTAATACACCATAAAATTTTTCCAAAAAAATATATCAAAACGCCTATGAAATTCATTTCTAAAATTACAAGCTTGTTAATTGGTACCGTGTTAAAAAAAAAAAAAATCGATAAATTAATACCAATCATTATTTATTTAAAAAAATTATATTTGGTGTGACCAAATTTCATGGTACATATTGTATATTTTAAAACTATAAAAAAATCAAATTAATTAAGGTATTAGATGGAAAAATTTTATGCAAAAAAGAAAATTATCATTACAAGTATATATATTGTAATGTAATGAGAACAAAATAAACAAATCATTCAAAATTAAAATTTATATTCAAAAATTTTTCATTTTGTTTTAAAAAAAATAATAAAAAACTATTTAACGAAATTATAAAATATAATAATTGTTTTACAATTAATTACCATCTCATTACCTGATAATATATTACTTTTGTTATATAATCAATCATAAAAAAAGAAGCAATATTTCGTAACAATTTATATTAATGTGTCAAATAAATCCTCTAATTACAAAATATCATCTTTTTTTATATAGAATAACATTTTTTTTTACACTTATACATATCGATATAAATTCGATAAATGCAACAATGTACACGTATTGAGTATTTATAATTAAAAAAAAAAATACAACTTTTGTTTTAAAAAAAAAAAAATATATAAGAAAGTTACAGGGTGCCCTACAATATATTTTAGTTTTCGTTATCTCATGCAATCGAAAGATTTTTTTTCACGATTTCGAATAAAAATCTAGTAATATTTAATACTAATAAACGTATTAGTAATTAATAATTAATATTGATTAACATTTGAAAATCATAATAATTTTCAAATAAACGTAACAAAACTTTACGATAAATTTATATTTCGAATTATCTGGGGATTCATATTGTATATCTATATTCATTAATAAATAATTGCTGATAACGCAAGCGAATAAAAAATAAACGTATAATAAAAATTTGATACCGGGTGTATCGTAAAATTATTGCAACTTTATTTTTGAAAAACTTTTATATTAAAAAAAATTATTACAAAAATGCCCGATACCAGTGACGACGAAAGAACAACAAAAGTTGTAACCGACATCAATACAATATCGCGAATTAAACTAGCTCCATTTTTTGATAAAAATCCGGAGCTATGGTTTATAATAGCGGAGAGTCAATTTAACTTGCACAAATCTATTAAAGATGATGATAAATATAATCATACACTTTCGGCACTACCGCAAGAAATAGCATTATCGGTATTTGATATTTTAAAAAACCCTGACACTACAAAGCCAAGATATGAAAGCTTAAAAAAAGCATTAATCGAAAGACACAGTCTTTCAAATGAAAAAAGATTAGATAATTTATTATCCAATTTTACTGATATCGGTGATCTCAGCCCTTCCGATTTTTTTAGATTAATGTGTAATCAAGCAGGCGATTCCGCTTTAATAGAGAAAGAATTTCTAAAAAGAATATGGTTAAAACGTTAAAAGGGTCTAATGGATGTGGTGGCAATAGGGAAAGCATTGATTGGTTATATCTTGGTATAACCCAGTGCCGCAACTATGTAAACTCATCAAGTACTTATCTTACCTCCACGTGGTGACCCTGGTTACTGGTCCATGACCTGCCAAAAGATAAGTGCGAGTGTTGAAGACTGAGAAATATTCCAACACTATAATCCTGACCCCTCCGATACCGGCGCAGCCCGCAAACGGAGGTAGGCGTCCGGCTAATAACCGCACCCGTAAAACTAATATATATTAGGAAAAGGAAAGAAAAGAAACAAAACGGAGAACTTAATAACGAAAAACCCGGCAAACGTATAAAGGACAATGATTTAAGAATTTGCACCTGGAATGTACGGTCACTCTCCACGCCAGGTGCATCGAACGAACTAATAAAAATTCTTGCAGAATACAAGGCAGACCTAACAGCAATTCAGGAAATGAATTGGACAGGAAAAGGCTCCCTAGAATATCATAGAAGAACATGGGCGATATATTTCAGCTGCCAGGATAGAATAAGAAAGTTAGGATGCGGCTTTGTGGTGGGGCCGAGATTAAAAGATAAAGTCATAGGTTGGTACCCCATCAATGAACGCCTATGTCGTATCCGCATAAGAGCACAATTTTTTAATATCAGCGTTATATGCTGCCATGCTCCAACCGAAGATTCTACGGACGCGGATAAAGACGTTTTCTACGATAAGCTTGATAGAGCTTATAACGACTGTCCGCGTCATGACATTAAAATCGTCGTAGGAGATTTTAATGCTAAAATCGGTAAGGAGCCCATCTTCGAAAAAACGATTGGTCAGCATAGTGCCCACGATATCACCACTGACAACGGCTTACGCTTGATATCCTTGGCAGCAATGAAAAATATGGTTATAAGTAGTACCAAGTTCTCTCATCGTAATATTCATAAGCTCACTTGGCGGTCACCGGATCAAAGAACATCAAACCAAATTGATCACTTTGTGATTGATAATCGGCACGCTTCCAACGTTATGGACGTGGTTACTCGCAGAGGCGCTTACATTGACTCGGACCACTATCTAGTCATGGCAAAATTCCGAGCGCGGGTATCCGTCCAACGCAGACATCATACTAGAACATCGCCCAAGATAGATGTCGAAGCGTTAAAATCACAAAGTTGTGCCCGCCAATATGCCGAAACAGTAACTCGTATGGTTCACGAACGCAACGTATGCTCTGAACTCCCAGTAGAAGAACAATGGAAGCAGTGTGCTGCCATCATTCAAACAGCAGCACAACAAACCATTGGTTTTGCAGCCCCACCAACTAGAAACCAATGGTTCGATGATGAATGTAAGTCCTTGTTGGAGGCAAAAAACATAGCGTACCGTAGCTGGTTGAGCAGAAGAACAAGAGGAGCATACGAAGAATACCAACAGCGAAGGCGTGTACAACACCGTGCCGAGCGGATGTCCGAAAATTTTACAACAAAGTGAGACAGCAGCAGCAAGGTTTCAAGTCCAGGACAACCGCCTGCAAGGACAAACATGGGAACCTCTTAACCAACCCCTCGGATATTCTAGGGCGATGGGCAGACCACTTCTCGGAGCTTTTATGTAGTGAGATGCCAACAATAACCGATACTACAGAAGTGCATAGAGCCCATCCCATAGTCCACTCAATTACCAGAGAGAACCACCACCAACTTTGGAGGAGGTCCAAAATGCCATCAGGAGACTTAAGAACAACAAATCACCTGGTCAAGATGGCATTCCTGCTGAACTCTTCAAATCGGCAAGTGATGATTTGGTAGGGTGTATTCACCAAATCATTGTAAAAATTTGGACCGAAGAAAGAATGCCCACTGAGTGGAACATGGGCCTAATTTGTCCTATATTCAAGAAAGGCGATAGATTTAACTGCTCCGACTACCGAGGCATCAGCATCTTGAATGTAGCGTACAAAATCCTGTCATCAATTATCTGCTTACGCATGAAACCATATATGGAGCAGAACATCGGCCGTTACCAATGTGGTTTCAGACCTGGTAAGTCTACAACAGACCAGGTCTTCACACTGCGACTGATTCTGGAGAAGTGTAAGGAATTCAATGTAAGTACCCACCATCTCTTCATTGACTTCAAGGCTGCGTATGACTCGGTAGGGAGAGACAAGCTCCTACAGCCCATGATGGAATTCGGCTTCCCTGCAAAACTTGTCAATCTCTGCAGGATGACACTGGCCTGTACGTTATGCGCAGTTCGATGCGACAACAACACCTCCAGAATCTTTGAAACGCACAGAGGCTTCAGGCAAGGTGATGCACTATCATGTGACCTATTTAATATCGCACTTGAAAAGGTAGTGCGTCAATCTGGGATTGAAACAAGCGGCACAATCTACAACAAGTCAACCCAGATCCTTGCATATGCTGACGACCTGGATATCATCGGCAGAACGCAGAGAAACGTCAGTGAAGCCTTCGCAGCTGTGGAAGAATGTGCAAGCAGGTTAGGTCTGCAAATAAACGGGACCAAGACCAAATACATGGTGGCTTCATCTAACAACGCCCTCAGCCACCGTATAGGTCAAAATGTCACCATTGGGGAGTACAACTTTGAGACGGTCAAAGAATTTATATATCTCGGTTGTGTGGTGACAGCAGAAGGCAATAACACCAGCCTAGAGATCAAACGAAGAATTATCCTCGCCAATCGCTGCTATTTTGGTTTGAGTAAGCTTATGAGGTCAAGATCGCTTTCTCGAAAGACCAAGATAACACTATATAAGACACTCATCATTCCAGTACTTCTGTACGGAGTAGAGTCATGGACAATGTCCAGTACTGATGAGCAGCTCTTAGGGTCTTTCGAGAGAAAAATTCTTCGTTGTATCTTTGGTCCCGTCAACGTTAATGGGGTTTGGAGAATCCGCTTTAATCACGAGCTATATAAGATGTATCAGGAGGCTGACCTAGTCAAAAAATGCCGCATACAAAGACTACGCTGGCTAGGTCATGTTGTGCGAATGGATGATACATCTCCAGCCAAAGCTAGCTTTGACTCCAAACCTGAGGGTAGGCGCAGAAGAGGGAGACCATGTCTTCGGTGGAAGGACGGTGTTGAAGCGGACGTGAGGATGCTCAACATTACCGGAAGCTGGAGGAATGCTGCGCAAGATAGAGCCCTATGGAAACATAGTCTTTCCTCGGCCCTGGCTCACTAGAGCTGTAGCGCCGAGTAAGTAAGTAAGTTAAAACGTCTACCACAAGCACTACGAACATCTATTGCACCTTGGGCAGATAAACCAGTCGCAGAGATCTTGCCGATAGCCGATAAAATTTGGGAAGTAGCTCAACCTTTTGGTTCAGTTGCTGAAGCGTCATGCTCCTCAAATTATAATTCAAACAAAAATAAAACCGCGTTGAAATTAACTCCAATCGAACAAAAACTTACGAAGGACTTAAACGAAATTAAAAAATTTATGACAAAGCTCAATATCGGTAATCACGATCGAAGTAACAATAATTATCGACGAGATAATAATAGACTTCCGAATCGATCAAGACAAAGATCTTTTTCAGGATTCCGAAAAGATTCTAAATTATGCTATTTTCACAGCAAATTCGGGTCGAATGCGCGACATTGTAGAGAACCGTGTTCCTACAAAAATAAAGTACAAACATCTAACAATAATAACAACAATTTAAACTAATTAATTCCACTGTTAGCACGGCAAACAATGGAACTATGAAATCTCGCCGTCTGCTTATAAGAAATCAAGAAAGTTCGCTACAATTCTTGATCGATTCGGGTGCTGAAATATCAGTAGTCCCATATAATTTATTTCCCCATGGAAATAAAGACCAGGTGTGTTCATTATCAGCCGCAAATGGAACCGAAATACCAACTTACGGGACAAAATTATTGAAACTTAACTTGGGTTTACGTCGTGCGTTTACACATTTATTTATACTCGCAGCAGTAAATAAACCGATAATTGGTGCAGATTTTCTAACGAAATATAATCTATTAATCGATTTAAAAAATCGAAAATTAATCGATAATTCTACTTTACTTCAAGTTAATGCAATAATCGCTAACGTGAACACACCTACACCAAAAATATTTAGTATCGAAAATGAATATGGCCTAATTTTAAAAGAATATCCATCTCTTAGCGAACCACCAAATTATAATCAGCCAGTACGACATAATGTTCGTCATTATATAGAAACACAAGGCGTAGCTCCATTCGAAAAACCACGAAGATTAGATTCCGAGAAACTTAAAGCTGCAAAGCTAGAATTTCAACATATGGTCGATTTAGGTATCTGTCGCCCCTCAAAGTCTCGATTTTCATCACCACTTCATATGGTGAAGAAAAAAGATAATGATTGGCGCCCTTGCGGGGATTTCAGGCGTTTAAATGCTATCACCATTCCTGACAGATATCCCATTCCTCATATACAGAGCTTTTCATCACAACTAGCGGGATGTACGATTTTCTCGAAAATAGATCTAGTGCGTGCACACCACCAGATTCCTATGGCCGAGGAAGATGTAGATAAAACAGCCATCACAACTCCTTTCGGCTTATACGAATTTACGCGTATGCCATATGGGTTGCGAAATTTTGCTCAGACCTTCCAAAGATTTTTAAATGAGGTGACCAAAGGTCTAGATTTTTTATTTTGTTATATTGATGATATTCTCATCGCCAGCAAATCAAAAATAGAGCACAAAAATCATTTAAAACTTTTCTTTACACGCCTCACCGAATATGGTATTAGCATAAAACCATCAAAATGCATTTTCGGCGTAAAATCGCTAGACTTCTTAAGCCATCAAATATCTGAACAAGGTATCTTACCCGCACAAGAAAAAGTTATCGCAATTAGGAATTTTCCAGAACCAACGACATTGCGGCAAATTCAGAGATTCGTCGGCATGATTAACTACTATCATCGATTTATTCCGCGACTAGCAGAATCTTTAGCGCCAATCCATGCTCATTTAGCTTGTTTAGTAAAGAAAGGAAAAAGTAAAAAAAACTTTTCTTGGCCCGAAGAATGTAACTTAAAATTTAATGAAGTGAAAAATTCTCTCGCTAATTCCACTTTACTGGCACACCCAATCGAAAACACGAAATATAGTGTCACTACTGACGCATCGAATACAGCTGTAGGAGCTGTACTTCAGCAATATAACAGTAGTGGTTGGGAACCTCTGGGGTTCTTCTCAAAAAAACTTACAGCAACCGAAGCCAAGTATTCAGCTTTTGTTAGAGAGCTACTAGCGATCTATATGGCCATAAAACATTTCAAATATTTTCTAGAGGGAAGACAATTTACTATATACACTGACCACAAGCCGTTGTGTACTGCCATTATTTCCAAATCAGAGCGTAGCCCAAGACAATTACGTCACTTAGACTATATTGCTCAATTTACAAGTGATATACAACATATCAAGGGCAAACATAACGTGGTTAGCGATTGTCTCTCTAGATACAATGAACAAGAGTTTGAAGTATCTACATTTGATTTAAATAACTTGCCTCGTGTTCAAGAACAAGACGAAGAAGTAAAAAATTTAATTAAAAATCTGAAACCAGGATCAAAAGTTCAGCTAAAACTTATTCCAATACCTGATTCTGACCACAAAATTTGGTGCGACATATCCAAATGCGTAAATCGCCCATTCATTCCGAAAAACCTGAGACAAACATTTTTTGAAAGTCTTCACAATCTGTCTCATCCCGGCGTGCGAGCATCGCGTAAACTCGTCAATTCAAAATATTTTTGGCCACAAATGAATGTGGACGTAGGTTATTGGGCAAAGTCATGTATAGGTTTCCAACGTGCAAAAATAAGTCGTCATACCATATCACCATTCGGAAAATTCGAAACTCCTAGTGGGAGATTCCAACACATACATATCGATATTGTTGGACCACTACCTATTTCAAACGGTTTTACATATATACTTACGATAGTCGATCGGTTCACACGCTGGCCAGAAGGTATTCCGATAAAAGATATAACCGCACTTACAATAGCAACAGCGTTTTATGAAAACTATGTAACCAGATTTGGTATTCCTTCAGTAATTACTACTGATCAAGGTACTCAGTTTGAGTCAAAATTATTCAAAGAATTAGGTAACCTGATCGGAATGAACAGAATTCATACTACACCGTACAACCCGAAAGCTAATGGCATGGTAGAACGCTTTCATCGCCAACTAAAAGCTGCATTAAAAGCTCGCTGCAATACCATCCACTGGAGTTCGGAACTCCCAACCGTACTTTTCGGAATAAGAACCTCGATAAAAGAGGATTTAGAATGCACCCCAGCAGAATTGGTATACGGTCAACCGATAGTTGTTCCAGGCGAATTTTTCTTATCAAAAGAAAAAATAAATCCTGACGATCCACAGTTTATTGCAAATTTACGTAAAAATATGCGAGAAATAATCCTAACTCCACCACGTGAACACAGACAAAATAACATTTTCGTGCCAAAATCATTAGAATCCTGCACACATGTTTTCGTCCGAGTGGATAGAGTTAGAGGACCCCTCACGAACCCATATGAAGGACCCTATAAGATAATTCGAAAAATGAGAAAGGTTTTTATAATTGAAATGAACGGGAAAAATAAAAGTATAAGTATAGATCGAATCAAACCGGCGTTTGAAACGACATCAATTAATTTCGAAAACTAGTTTCCGATCCAGAGGGGGAGTATTGTAGGGTACAATTATTTAATTGCCAAGAGCACCCGGTAATTATAATAAAATTTAAATTAAATCATTGTAACAAAATAATGAGAATAATTACCCTTTGTATAACAGAATTAATTTCTGTTATAAAAGGGTAATTAAAATATTGCATATAATACCATGCATCTCATTAACTCGCCCCAGTCGGTTATCGATACTCAAAACGTAAGTTGCAGCAAATAAATATAACAAAATTAATAGCTAATAATAAAATTATAAATTAAATAAATTAGACACTAAATTTCAATAAATAAAATAAATATAATTATAATATATAAGATTAAAATAAATAAGAGTGTTTTAATTAAAAGGTAATCGGTTATAAAATAAAACCATTACAACACCATGTGATCAATGTTATAAGTTTTCGTCGTCTCATATGGTTAGCTAGATATAGCTAATTTGAACAGGTAATTTCTTTAAATTGACCATATTTTACAACTCGATAAATATTAAGAATCACTTCTTGAAAAATCTTCAAAATCTGGGGTGGAATTCTTTGAATAGATATCGAGTGTATCTAAATTTGCACTATAGTTTGTCTAAGTTTGTCCTATTTGCGATGATGTTGTTCGATTAATCGAGCTTTCAAACGATACATATTTTGATATCGAGTAGTCGTTTTTTTTATTGGAAAAAAGTTTTTCATTATTTAAAAAAAAATAGGCATTAGAAATAAACAATGGCAAGATGGCTATTTATTTTTGTTATAATGTTATTTTATTAAAGAATTTTGGTTTCTTTAATAAAATATTTTTTAAAAATTTAAAATTTAAAATTATTAAAAAATCTAAAAATAAAGTTAAAAAATTGAAGTCTGTCTATAGTTGTCTTTCTTGGCTCTTAAAATTAAACCAAATCTATAGACTACTACTTTTTAGGTAGATTATTTAGACATAAAAAATAAAAATTAATGGTCCTTACACACAGACTGCAAATATGCTTTATTGTCTGTCGTTGTAATAATACGTTTGTGAATCATGAACACTAATAAATATTAAAATAAAAACAATATTTTTTTTGTTATAATGTTATTTTATTAAAGAATTTTGGTTTCTTTAATAAAATATTTTTTAAAAATTTAAAATTTAAAATTATTAAAAAATCTAAAAATAAAGTTAAAAAATTGAAGTCTGTCTATAGTTGTCTTTCTTGGCTCTTAAAATTAAACCAAATCTATAGACTACTACTTTTTAGGTAGATTATTTAGACATAAAAAATAAAAATTAATGGTCCTTACACACAGACTGCAAATATGCTTTATTGTCTGTCGTTGTAATAATACGTTTGTGAATCATGAACACTAATAAATATTAAAATAAAAACAATATTTTAAAATTTTATTTAATTATTGATTTTTGTCTGTATAAAAATTAAAAGAAAAAATATAACATCCTTTGAAACCCTTTGAAATAAAACATGTGTTCTAATTAATAACAATTGTAATTCAATATAATCTTTATTATCCAGTTACAGTATGTGAAAGTCAACAAATTTAGAATTTTATCTAACGATTTACACAATTGAACAAAATGACTTACTGTTTGACCTCGTCTTTTTTAAATAATATTCAATGTTTCTAATCTTGACAATATTTTTTATTATTTTATTCAAGCTAAAATTTCATTGTATTTTACAAGCATTAAAATAAAGGTTAAATTTTCAACCATTAAAAACATTAAACTTGACACATTGAAAGCAAAAACTAGAATGACAAAACAAAAAAAATAAAAGAAATGTGACAAGTATGCTGGATCTTTATAAATCATAAGGCTGAATTCTGGTATAAATTATAAGGCTGGATTCACAACATATCGCCACACTTGAAGTACTAAACTTCAATAGGTAATAGACTAATCTTTGTTGTAGCTCTTTTAAAATTACCATCTTTTGTTTTTAATGTAACAACACGAACTAATCCGTCCTTTCCATGATGTAGTTCAATAATTCTTCCCAATTTCCAGTTTAAAGGATGAATATTTTCTTCAATTAATAAAGCGAGTTGACCAACTACAAATTGATGTTCTTTTTTAAACCATTTAACTCGTTTTTGCAATTCATATAAATAATCAGTAAACCACCTTTTCCAAAATTTTTGTGTGATTTGACGAATTCCTTCAACTCTCGACAACTTATTTATATTTTCTTCACTACAATCTATTTCTAAAACAGCTGTCAATGGACGTCCAATCAAAAATGGCCTGGAGTGATTGCTGTTAAATCTTCTGGATCCACTTGATTCTGCTATTAATGGTCGACTATTCATTATGGCTTCAATTTTATGTAATACAGTAATCATTTCCAATGTTGTTAAGTTTGCAATTTTACCCATTCTCATGAAATAATATTTCATAGTTTTTACTGAAGCTTCCCAAATACCTCCAAATGACGGTGATCTTGGTGGAATGAAACTCCATTGAATTCCCATATTTGAACAAAACCCATCAAATCGTAGTTTTTTTTTTTCAGTATTCCAAAACTGATAAATTTCATTTAATTCTTTATTAGCGCTTTTGAAGTTCGTAGCATTGTCGCTTTGTAGTTTTACTGGTTTTCCTCTCGTGACACAAATCGAACGAACGCACCAATAAAAGCTTGCATTGTAAGATTTTCAACAATTTCTAAATGTACGCATTTAGTACTTAAACATACAAAAACACAAACATATGCTTTTTGTAAACTTTTTGATCTGATTCCACCAATTTTTAAATAGAACGGTCAAGCATAATCTAATCGGCATTATAAAATGGATGTTTTACTGGTTTTCCTCTCGTGACACAAATCGAACGAACGCACCAATAAAAGCTTGCATTGTAAGATTTTCAACAATTTCTAAATGTACGCATTTAGTACTTAAACATACAAAAACACAAACATATGCTTTTTGTAAACTTTTTGATCTGATTCCACCAATTTTTAAATAGAACGGTCAAGCATAATCTAATCGGCATTATAAAATGGATGTGCAAAATTAACACGTTCCGAAGGTAAATTTCCCATAAACTGTTCTAACACTTTTGGTTTCACATGAGCGCATGATACACAATTTTGAACAATTTTTCTAGTTTGCACTTTACCATGTACTGGTCAAAATTTGTGTCGAATTATCGAAAGTAAAGCTTGCTGACCTACATGTCCATTTTCATTATTAAGTTCTATTATTAACTTTTCGGTAAAATGGTCATATTTTGGTAATAATATTTGGTGTTTACTATCGTACGATAAATTTGAATTTTTTAATCTACCACCTACTCTTATTATTTCATCATTGTCCATAAATGGATTTAAACTTTTAAATTCAGATTTCATATCAATTGGTTTTTTATTTTGTAACTGCTTATATTCTTTACCAAATTTTTCTTTTTGTACTAATCTGATTAAAAAATTCAGTGCAGTTCTCAACTCATAAACTTTAAGATAGCCACTAACATTTTCATTTTTTAAATTAAATTTGTTATTAAAAAATCTGAGCCAATAAGCAATATAACGTTGTAACTTTCTAATACTACTATATCTTTCAATAAATAACGAATTTTTAATTGTTGTTGTACATGTCAATTTTTCAATTTTTAACTCAGGTAAATTTTCAATAATGTGTTGTTCTGTATGTTGTAAATATATATGTAATACTTTTATTATGTAAAAAATCAGGCCCAAACCACCAAATTTTACAATTCAACAAACCCTTAGCATTAATACCACGAGATATGATATCAGCTGGATTATTCTTGCTTTTCACATGATACCATTTAAAACTTGAATTCAATTCTTGTATCTCACTTACTCGATTTCCCACGAATGTCTTTAAATTATATGCTGGTAATTTGATCCACGACAAAACAATAGTTGAATCTGTCCACAAATAAACATCATCAAATTCAATTTTCATCGCTTTATAAACTTTTTCCACTAATCTAACCAATTCCTGGGCAGCACACAATTCTAGTCTCGCTAACGAAATTTTCTTTAATGGTGTAACTCGAGATTTACTGCACAAAAGATTAACTGTTATTTCACCATCATCATTTACTGCTTTTATATATAAACAACAAACATAAGCCTTTTCAGAAGAATCGCAAAATGCATGTAATTCCACCAGCAGCGGCTCGTCCTAATGGGCTAGGTGGGCTAAGCCCACCCTAAGAAATCTTAATTTAAACTCCACAAAATATCTTCCAAAAAAAAAAAAAAAAAATTCATATAAAAAAAATATTTTCATATTATGTACGATATTTGGTCTGCCTACCCTATAAAATATACGTATTTTCATATAGTAATTAAATTATGTAATAGAAATGAAGGAAAAGAATACGAAAAAATTCTTGCGGACTTAGTCCGAAAAATACATTAAATTTGCTTTGCAACTTTTTTTATATGTATTTATTTTCCATATGCATGAATGACAATTTTATATATGTTTTTTGTATTGAGAATTTTCTTCTATGCATATAGTAGGCGAGAATAATTTATATGGTAAATAAAAAATAAAAAAAAAAATCTCTGAAAAAAATGCATGAACGACGATTTTTTTTTTTTTTTGTATTGAGAATTTTATTCTATAGGCGAGAATAAATTTATATAGTAAAGTAAAGCAAAACTAAAAAAAAAAATTCTCTGAGAGAAATAATTTATTGGATTTTTTTTACAGCAAAAATGTTATAAATATGTTTCTATACTGTTTTGCTTCTGTTACTTTAATGTTAGGGACTATTTAACAGTAGCCCGTAGTACATAATATTTTTCCTGAAAAAAAATTAATAGCATAATGCTTATTTTTTTATACATTGTCTGTTAAAAAAAAATTAATGGAAAAAGCAATAGAAGAATATAGTCAAGTGCGTATATCGTGTATGCGAATATTAATTTTACTATTGCTATACATACGTATGTATTATCGTATAGTATTGTTTTAAAGATTTGAATGCTTTTCATAATTCTAATTTCAATTTAATGGTGCGGTTGTCGGAAAATTAAAAAGGAAGTTTTTGATATAGAGTTTAGTAATAAAATAATTTATAAAAAAAAATCATTTTAAGTGTTATTGCTAGTTTGATCCGCTGTTTTGCTGTTTTTACGGTGACCAGAAGTTTTCAGGCATTTATAGTATTTTGTATTTTTGTAGTTAAATTTTAAAATTTTATATATTTTTATATTATACACGTATATATATATGTATTATATTTATTTATAATTTTCATATTACATATAAATATAGTTTTCATATTATATATAGCATTTTCCGGTCAAATTAGTCTTTTTACACATAAAATAGACTTTAAAAATATAAAGATAGTCTTTTAAAAAATCAAATTAGTCTTTATAAATTTCAAGTTAGTCTTTTAAAATTTCAAATTAGTCTTTTTACATTTAAAATTAGTCTTTTTACACTTTCAATTAGTCTTTTAAAATTAAAATTTCTGTGTTTTAAACCTATTATCTAAGTAGAAACAAATAATATTTTTTTTTTTAATTTTGTTCAAATTAAAATTTTATGAATAAGAAGCATTTATTAAATTCACCCAAAAATCTTAACGATATTTTTTAATTTTTTTTCTCCAAAAGATAAATGTTTTGTTCGGCAGCTGTTAAGTGTACCAAGAGACCATAACTTGGTAAATGTAATTGCACAAGGTGTTTCAACATTGACCGATCAGGATTGTCGAAATTATTTTTTAAATATGACGCTAAAAATACCAGATGCTATTGCTGGCGAAGAATTACATTAAAATTATATTATCGCTTAATAAAATTTTAATTTGAACAAAATTAAAAAAATTAATATTATTTGTTTGTACTTAAATAATAGGTTTGAAACACATAGAAATTTTATTTTTAAAAGACTAATTTGAAATTTAAAAAGACTAACTTTAAAAAGACTAATTCGAACAAGGCTATCTTGATGTGTAAAAAGCCTAATTTGATCGGAAAATGCTATATATTGTATATAATTCTCATATTATTTTTTGCTAAATATATGAATTTTTAAATATATGCTCTAATGATAAATGAAATAGATTACTTATTGGAGCATCCATTTAAATCTTCATCATTAGAGGTTAAGGTTAAAATTAAAGAATTAGGATTACATCAGCCAATCGATTTTGTTTTGTGTTGAGGAACCTGGACACTAAATTCCAGTTAACGCTTTGAGTGTAGTACCTCATGTTAAAGTGGAAACCTGCACAATGTCTTTTCTTAATTCCAAAAAAATTAGCCCACCCAGAATTTTATAGCACGAACCGCCACTGAATTCCACTCTTTTAGGATTAGAAAAACCAAGCACAAAACGTTTTATTTTAAAATTTTCCCTTTATTTTAAATCTGTTTGGTATTCTTTATAAATTTCAAGTAATTCTTTTGGCATATTTTCATCCCAATCAATCTTTTGAATCCACAATTTTTGCATGATAATTTTTCCAATAATTCTAACAGGCCCAATAATTCCAAGTGGATCAAAAATTTTACTAATATTTGATAAAAGACTTCTCTTTGTAATTTTTATGTTTTCATTTGTATTATCAGAAATAAATTTAAATATATCTTCAGTTGGATTCCATACTATACCCAAAGTTTTAATTGTTTCATTACAGACTGAATTATCAAAATTTGACATCTGCTCTAAATCTTCCGAATTTAAATTATGTAATACTTCACTGTTATTTGAACACCATTTTCTTAGATTCATTTTTCCCTTTTTCAATATTTGAATTAATTCTAGTTGTAAATTTTTAGCATTTTCAACTGAATCTGCACCACCATGTAGTCTTCAACATAAAAATCACAAAATACTTTTGCTGCCGCAGGAAAATTATCTTTTTCATCTTCAAATAATTGCTGAATCACAATTCTTCATTTTTATTTTCACGCCAAAGTATAATTTGAAATTTTGTATCTTCAGGAGCAATCTCAATCATTCGAAACATTTTTTCGATGTCAGCATACATAGCAATTTTATGTTTTCGAAATCGTATAACAATATCAAATAAATCTTCTTGTATAGTAGGACCAGTCATTAACAAATCATTTATACTCAAACCAGAACTCGATGACGCAGAACCATCAAAAACTACTCTCATTTTTGTTGTAGTACTGTCTAATTTATAAAGTGGATGATGTGGCAAAATAAAATATGGTTCATCAGATTTTGGTTCTTCTATTTTTGTCATATGTTCTAAATCTTTATATTCATTAATAAACTGCATGTAATTTTTTTTCAATTCTGGGTTTTTATCAAAATTCTTTTCAAGGTAATTAAATCTTTTAATTGCCTGTATTTTTGAATCACCCAATTTTTCACAACAATTTGAAAATGGCATTTTCACAACATATTGACCATTTTCTTTTCTGTAAACATTTTTAGCAAAATGAGTTTCACATAATTTTTCTTCTTTTGTTAAACTCTTTTGTTTACCCATATCCTCCAATACCAATTTCCAAATCGTTTTATATTTTCATTTAATTCAATTATACTCGAATTACAAAGAGATGATTTACTTTTATTTACTATATTATTTACACGACCACTAGCAACTCAACCTAATTCTGTATTTTGCAAAATTGGTTCACATTTTTCCAGCTTAAGCTTTCCTGGAATAAGCAAATCGTAAAACAACTCAGCACCCAACAACATATCTACTTTTCGCGACTCAGTAAATTTATCATCAGCTAATATGACATTTTGAGGCATTTTCAACTTTGTAATTTTTGATTTTATACGTACACAAATTCTCTTTAAAACTTTTTTGCATGAACCGGTGATACCTTTCACCACTACATTTGAATCTGTTTGTGGAATTCCTAACTTATTAGCCAGTTCTGAACTACAAAAATGTGATTGCGACATATTGTCCAAAAAAGCACGACATTCAAGCCAATTTCTATTAAAATTTTGTACATAAAGCATTGCTGTTGACATTAAAACGTGAGATCCCAAAGATACTCCGCTGAAATTGCTTGTTGTATTAACCGTTTTACCATTTTGATTTTGATTTTCAATTTGGAAGGAAAATGCAATAATGTATTATGATTTTTCTCGCAAATTGAGCAATTTTTACTATTACATTCACGTAATTTATGACCTTTTTTAAAGCATTTAAAACACAATCTTAACTGCTTCACTTAAAACAAAAACAAAACCTTCAACTTGATCGGACGTGTTTTAAAATTGCTCCGTTTAATTAATTAATATTCAAAGTAATCATTTTTTATTTTAATATATACATATATAAAAAAAAGTTTGTTTTGAATAACCGCCGATTGCACATAAAGAATAAATAAATATTGAAGTCATTAACTTCAATTAGTTTTTTTTTTTTTTTTTTCGGCATCATATTACTTATTGCTTGTTTATATATAAAATTACTTTTTTTTATTACACAAAAATATTTAATTTGCGAAAAATTATTTTATTGACATAATTAAATTATTTAAAGTGTTTGAACTTTGGTTTATATATAAATATAACAATAATAAATAATAAATTTATCACAAATAATGGATATCAAATGTAGTATGGAAAAGTGTACTAATTTTGATAAAGCTGCCAAGAAGGTAAAGTGTAGAGCTTTCTGTAACAGAGTTCTTCATGGAGCATGTATTGGTGCGACAAGAAATTGGTACCATCCATCACTAGATGAATATTTCATTTGTAGTGACTGTCAGAATACCGAATATCTATTAAGAAGCATGTATGACAAACTAATTGGTCAAATAACTTCAATTAATCATGAAAAAAATGACCTAATATCTATGCAGCGCTCTACTTTAGATATAAACAGTAAAAATTTTAACGAAATGGCTAAATGTTTTGATAATCTGTCCAATAAATTATCCGACGATATATTGCCTGATATCAAAGAAATAACTTCAAGGACTTTTCTACAAATTTCAAATAATCTGAACTCGGCGTTAGAAAATCATATTTCTGCTCTATCATCTGTTGCTCCTCAATCAATCCCCGATACAAACAAAGAGTTAAGTTCAGCCGTCCAAGTTGTTAAAAATATTTGCTGTGACTTAATTTCTAGTCATAGCGCGCTTATTACCAGAGTGGACTTACTTAATCGCCATAATACAGAAAACTCAGATTACAGATCAATCACTTCTGATATTGAGCAAATTAAGTCTATTTTAGGTGATTTAAAACGTGATGTTATAGATTTACGTTCCCAAAATACTTCATCGAATCAGGTTAACAAAACTACATCATCTCCTAGAAAAATCATCGCATTAACTCCTGAATTATTAATTAGCGACTCTCGGCCAGTGACTCCAGAATTACCAGAAACCCCAAAGGAGACTACATATAAATTCGGTGCTACATGGCTGCAATCAGACTGGGATAATAGATTAAAAAGAATTAATCTTGCCAATACTGTAAGTAAAGATAAAAATAATAAAGTCGCTAAAAGGGTTAAAAATCAAAATAAACTAAATAAAAATATAAATTCAATTCCTACAAATAATATCGCCACCTATTATATTAAGCATGCTCCTCCAAATACTGATTCTGCATGGATTCGTGATCTTTTCAAAAGTGAGTTTTCAATAGATTGCAGTTGTGAAATTATTCCACTCAAATCAAAAAAATTTAATAATTTTAAATTATATATGCCCGAAAAATATGAATGGCTTTTTTTAAGTAATAGTAATGATGTTTTTGTTTGGAACAATATGAAGCTGTGTCGTTGGAAACCTAAGCTAAGTAAAAATAAAAATAAAAATAAAAATAAAAATAAAACAAATAAAATAAAAGAATTTAGTAATAAGCCTTATGTAATAGGTAATAATAATGTATGCATTGCCAATACTACTAACACACCCAATTATACTAATAATACTAACAATACTAATAATACTAACTCTACTATAAATATTTCTAATTCTCCCTTAACAGAATTAACTAATAACCATAATAACACTAATCCTACAAATCCTGCAAATGCCAAATATCCAAATTTTGTTCTCGGTGATTCTATAGAAGCAATTGAAATTAATAATGATAATTTATTAGTCAATGAAAACATACACTCTAATCAATTGCCTTCGTCAACTATTCCTGTTTCTCATACTTGTGATCCACTAGTACCACCAGTTGTAAAGTTTACATTACAATCTGCATCAGAGGAAGAGGGGCGATATATTTTATCTCGTCTTAGGGATCACAGGATCTATGCTGATGTAAGGTTGTATCTGGCATTCCTTCATGATAAAGATGAAACTGTATGCATTGAAGGTAAAACTAAAACAAATTTAATAGTCTCCATCCAACAAGAAGGTCTTCCTACAGAGTATAAGGCTCTAAGAAAAATATTCGATCGTTTTAATGAATCTTTTGGTATCTCTTCTTGTGATGTCTCTAAGGATTTAGAAACTTTTGCATCTCACATTAGCTCGAAAAGAATATCTCACCTGCAAAAATCTCGCGAGGACTCTTTAAAATTTTTTCGTGCCATACCACAACCAAAAAAATCACCATTCTGGTAATTTAAATTTAAATTTCACTCACTCCTTAAGATTCTTTTACCATAACTGTGGTGGTATCAGGGGTAAACTGAAAAAATTATTTCTTGATACAAAATCTTGCCATTTCGATGTTATAGTTATTACTGAAACATGGCTAAATGACTCTTTTTCTAATTCCGAAATATTAAGTAGTGACTGGACTGTTTATAGAAATGATCGAGATTATGAATCTACTGGTCTATCAAGAGGAGGTGGTGTTTTAATAGCTTTGCGTAACACACTAACTCATGAAATTATTCAAACCAACCCCTCACAAAATTTCGAACATACTTTTATTAAATTTCGTCTAGGTAACAAATATGTTTTCATTGGGGTAGTATATATCCCACCTACATCTGACGAAACTGTCTACAGTGAATTTTTTAAATCTTTCCTTACAGTTTACTCTTTGTTAAGTGAAGTGGACGACATTTTCATTTTCGGTGATTTTAATCGCCCAAATCTATCGTTTGTAGCCGATGAATCAGACAAACACTTACTTCCAGTAAACTTTTCTGACGATATAGACTATGCTCTATTAGATACTTTTTATGGAAACGATCTCCACCAGATTGTTCAAAATCCTAACAATAATGAAAATTGGCTTGATCTTGTATTCTCTAACGCTTATGACAATGTGATTGTTGGTCCAGCCAGTGATGTTGAGAATCTTTTCTCAAACACCCATCATCACTCAGCTATAGTTCTAGAAATTCCAACCACTGATACCATTTTTTCAAAATCATACAATAAATCAATTGTATACGATTTTCAAAATGCAGATTATACAAGTATAAGTGCTAATTTATCTGTTATTAACTGGACAAATATTCTATCTACTAATGACCTTGATTACGCCGTTTCTCTATTCTACAATAAAATTTCTGAGCTAATTGAAAATTTTGTGCCAAAAATTATTAAAAAGGATAGAGTATCCGAACCTTGGCTTAATAAGAATTTACGTACCTTAAGAAATAAAAGAAATAAATTATTCAAGAAACTTAAGAATATGGACACCGTAAATGCAACCTTGAAACTAAAATACAACCAGCTAGCTTCAGAATTTTCAAAACAATCACACGAGGCATACGATCGCTATGTCCTTAATGTTGGCCAAAACATTATTCAGGACCCTAAAAAATTTTATGACTTTGTAAATATAAAGCGTAAGACTATGGGATATCCTTCAAATATGAACAGAGAAGCCAACTCTTCTTCATGCCCTAAAGTCATCAGTGATATGTTTGCCGACCGTTTTCAAGAAGTTTTCTCTTCTATTTCTGACACTTCGGATTGTGCTCCCACTAATTTTAATACGCCTTCTCTTATAGATAATATTTCACTATCGATGGACGACATAGAAAACGCTCTTAATAATATTGATAGTAAAAAAGGTCCTGGTCCAGATTTAATCCCTAATACTTTTCTTCAAAATATTGCACAACATGTATCTCTTCCATTACTACTTCTATTTAATAAATCTTTAACACTAGGTCATTTTCCTACCGCGTGGAAATCATCGTACCTTACGCCTATTCACAAAAATGGTGATAAATGCAATGTCGAGAATTATAGAGGCATTGCAATTCTATCATCTATTCCAAAACTTTTTGAGAAAATTGTTTGTGACAAACTATCTAAAATAATTAATCCTATTTTGAATGAACAACAACATGGGTTTAGAAAAGGTAGATCTACAACTACTAATCTTATGGTACTGGTATCTGAAGGTCTGTGCCAAATGGAAAAAGGACATCAAATTGATGCAGTATATACCGACTTCAGTAAAGCGTTTGATCGTGTCGACCATACTATTCTAATTCAAAAGCTGCAAAAAAAAGGTATAACTGGTTCTATATTACAATGGCTAAAATCATATCTAACCAACAGAACACAATTTGTTAAATTCCAAGGTTGTATTTCCAAACAAATTTCGGTTTTATCTGGTGTGCCACAAGGTTCGCATCTAGGTCCTCTTCTCTTCAACATTTTCATTTCCGACTTATCAGAAGTTTTATCTGATATTTTCCACCTTCTATATGCTGATGATTTAAAAATATATCATGTTATTAAATCTTCATTAGATGCAGCATTTCTACAATCCAAGCTTAAAGAACTAGATGTATGGTGTACGAAAAACAAGCTATATCTCAATGTAAAGAAGTGCCATGTGATTACATTTTCTCGCAAGAGAAATAATATTAATTTCAATTATTATCTTAACGAAACATTACTCCATCGTGTCAATCAAATCTCCGACCTTGGTATTCTTCTGGATAGCAAACTAACATTTAATAATCACTTTGAAAAGATTATTGCAAAAGCTAGTAAATTGCTTGGATTCATAAAAAGGAGAGCAAAAGAATTTAATAACATATGGGTCACTAAATCTTTATACTGTGCTCTCGTTCGTCCTACCTTAGAATATGCATGTCAAATTTGGGACCCAAATTTTCAATGGCATAGCAATAGAATTGAATCTATTCAGAAACAATTCATTCTCTTTGCATTAAGGGAGCTTTATAATACCAGAGACTATTATAATTTACCATCCTATGCACACAGACTTTCACTAATAAATCTTTCATCTCTATCGTCTAGGAGAATCATTTTATCTTCGTGTTTTACTTTTGATGTATTAAAAAATAACATTCAAGTTAATTTCATATCAAACAAAATAAAATTAAATGAAGATACTAGACATACGAGAGTAACTAGACCATTACTAGAATATTTTCATCGTACGGAATATGGTAAAAATGAACCAATAAATAGATGCTGTAAGGTTTTCAACAAATTTGGGGCATTTTACTCATCCTCTATTTCGAAATTCAATTACAAAAAACACCTACAATCTATATTAAAATGAACACACACATGGTATATGCACTTTTTTATTGTAAAATATAATTTTGAAATTTTTATATGTTATTGTATAGTATAGTTTAGCTTTACATTACATAATAATTACATATTATATGAATAAGTATTCTGTATATAATTTTAGTTTTATATATTATCTAGTCTTAATTATTTTTTAAAGTATTGTAAATTTAATTTATCTTTGTAATGCCTTGTTTGGTTAATGAATAAATAAATAAATAATCTTAACTGCTTCACTTAAAATATGCCAAAAGAATTTTTTTGCTTTCATTCACGATTCACCGCATTAGATTTGTGGCTACCACACCTCTTCTTTTATTAGTATCTAATGACTCCAATACACGACATCTTGTTTGCAAAAATTCTTCTAATGCTTTCCATGTTGGTTTGTCACTACTATCACCAACTTTTGATTCCCATTGTTTTGTGGTTTCAGCATCTAATCTAAAAAGAACCATATGTACTATTAAACTATCCCAGTGTTCAACTGGTTCACCAAGGTTATTCAAAGCCCTTAAATTTTATGAACAATCTTCAACAACTTTACGTAATTCTGTTGCACATTCTTTTGTTACGGTTTTTAATTAAAAAAGTTCTGTAATATGACTTTCAATAATCAGACGCTTATTATCGTATCTGGACATCAATGCTTCCCACGCTTCATCATATCCATCGGCTGTGCATGGAATTTTATCAATTAAATTTTTTGCATCACCCTCAAGTACGCCTTTTAAATAATGAAATTTTACAGCCTTATTTAAATCATTCCGTGAATTTACCAAACCTTCAAACGTTTCTTTGAAAGCTATCCATTCTCGAACATTACCACTAAAATGACACAATGAAATTGTAGGTAATTTAGCAATTTTAAATATGATCTCTTTCAACTTGACCAGCTGCTGCTTCATTATTATGCATTGATCTATATGATTCAGACGATCTGACTGAACCATTTTTCATTTTAATTTCATTTATTTTGGTTTCATAACTGGCTTTAATACCACAAAATTTGTCAAAAAATTCAATATAATTTATCCACATATTCTTTTTCTACATCAGGCTTATCAAATTCTAAATAATCACCTAAATCATTATGTACTTGTTTGTATTCCGTATCCAAGTCACTAACCAAATATAATCTTGTCTGCAGATTTACCACATTATCCGTTTCAACATCAAAACCATTTAAATAATTTTCCAACACTGTCAGTTTTGATTACACCCGCCCTCTTGATATTGTTAATTTTTTACGAATCGCTTCAATTTCTGCTCACTCATTTTACTTTCAAAAGCAAAATACCAATAATAAAAAAAAAAAATCAATTTGTTATTGTTTTAATAAATTTCACAATACAAACTCCAAGAAATTCCACAATTTAAATTCCAATGAATTTTACAATAAAAATTCCTATGAATTTCACAATTTTTCTTTTTAACCCAACGTTTTGATAATGATAATCCAAAATCGAAAATCAATATCCATAATATTTGTATCCTGGTCACGGCACCAAAATGTTTGACCTCGTCTTTTTTAAATAATATTCAATGTTTCTAATCTTGACAATATTTTTTATTATTTTATTCAAGCTAAAATTTTATTGTATTTTATAAGCATTAAAATAAACGTTAAATTTTCAAACATTAAAAACATTAAACTTGACACACTGAAAGCAAAAACTAGAATTACAAAACAAAAAAAAAATAAAAGAAAAGTGACAAGTATGCTGGATCTTTATAAATCATATGGCTGAATTCTGGTATAAATCATAAGGCTGGATTCACAACACTTATCATTATCGTTATTAACGTTAACAATCTAATACAAAAGTTATAGAATATGAACATTACAATAATATATTACTTACTATTCAATTTGTATATTCATCAGATTTCTTTAAATTCACATATATAATAATTATAAAAAAATTTGTTGCATTTTGAAAACTGACTAATTTCTTTTTTAAATAAATTATATAACAACAAACACAAATATATTTTTGAATAAAAATATTTGTATTTTTTTTGTAACAGTAGAAATGATATTTCTGTTACAAATTTATGAAAATCTTGGTATTATCATTGAGTAATACTCTATATATAAGAGAAGTTAATTTCAAACACTGAAGTTTGCGTTTATATTATAATATTTGTTGTTCCCTTGCT
Source organism: Rhamphomyia laevipes (assembly GCA_963920725.1). Lineage (NCBI taxonomy): Eukaryota > Metazoa > Arthropoda > Insecta > Diptera > Empididae > Rhamphomyia > Rhamphomyia laevipes. Next base: position 29,327,641 of record OY987255.1, read on the forward strand.
AATAGTTGTTGGGAATCGTTGTTGTTGTTTATTGTATATTTCTGATTCTGGATTTAATCAAATAGAGACAAGAGGAAGTTTTTTTTTGTATTGGCTTATGCTGTGCATATCACAGTATACAAAAGCTACAAGTAGGAACCTGGCCGTCTACTACGTAAGAAATTCGAATCGTTCGAATTTCGGATCAGGCAGATCCTGATTTTGGATCAGTCAGTACTGCGTAAGATATTCGAATCAAAAACAGTATTACCACATCCAGAAATTCTGTTTTGACATTAAAAAAAAAAAAAAAAAAATTGCTGACATTTCTATTTCATTTAAAATTAAATAAAAATGGATTGTTCAGTGGAAATATTTTTTAGTAGTAGATATTTTTTAGTGTAAAACAATGATTTTTAGTAGAAAAAGATCTCCATTTTATCACACATTCACTTTAAACAATGTATGTCTAGAATCTGTTGCATCGATTAAGGATTTAGGAATTTTATATGATACACATATGTGTGTTTCAATAGTCATTTTGACTACATAATTGCCAAGTCTTACAAATTGATAGGCTTTATTAAACGTAATGCCAGGGATTTCACTGATCCTTATACATTAATGTCATTGTTTTGCGCGCTTATTAGATCTACATAGAATAATGCTGCAGTAGTATGGAGCCCTAGTTATAATTTGCATAAAAATCGCTTAGAAAATGTTCAAAAAATATTTACTAAATATTTAATTAAAAAAATGCAATGGGGTGATTATATGCCACCCTATGAAGCTAGATGCTTACTTTTTGGTTTACAACCGCTTGAAATTCTAAGAAAAGTATTTCGCGTGATATTTCTTCGGGATATTATATGCTACAAAATTAATTGTCCTTCACTGTTAAATATTTTAATCATTAATGTACCAGTTAGGATTTTTCGTAATTATGATTTTTTTCATGTTCCTTACCATCGCACGAATTACGGACTTCACGAGTCTTTAACGAACTCCATTGTATTATTCAACCTATTTTATCGTATCATTGATGACTTACATCCAAGAGATAAATTTGTGTTGTATCTTAAAGAATGGATTAGGTAGTACTAGCCTTAAAGTTTCTAATTTTATGCTAATTAATTAAAGAGTACTTATTTTTATTTTAAAATGTTTATACTTTTTCTTAATAAAACTGTGTATTTATATTACGTTAATTATTTATATCAAAATCTATTAGTCTGTAAAATTATAATAATTGGTAGATCGTAGATGAATAAATAAAAAAAATAAATAAATAATAATGCAACTAAATATTATCTTTATAGTTTTAGAAAAAAATTTAGACTGTCAAAAGATGCATCTTGCAAATTCATTATTTCTATTACATGTTCTTCTGTTCCTGACATTAACCGCCAAAATATATATAAAAAACTTACAAATTGTGGATAGGAATATTTCTTAATTAATAAACAATCAAATATATTAAATTATACTTACATTTTAAATAATATAAATTTGTTATTTTTGTTAATAAATAATATTAAATTTATTTATTTTTTTATACACAAAATTGAAGACAAACTAAAAAAAACACATTCGATAACAAAATAGTTATCGAATTAAATTTTTAAAATTGATACGAAAGTAGGAATACTCAGAAATCGAATATTCGAAAATAAAAATGTCATTTCATTTTCGGATGCGGATCTGATTCGAGTTTCGCCTTACGCAGTTAGAATAATCCAAATTCGAATATTATTTTCCGAAACTAGGAGTACGTAGTAAGCCGCCCTGAAAATTTTCACACACACATTGATAGGGCAGTGTAGGCCTACGATGATATATTATGTATACTTATAAATTGCCTAGAAGGAAAAGAAATGTAAAGTAAAAATACCAGTTTTGAATCATATTTTATTTCAAAAATTCAGAAGTAAACAAAAATTATGAAATATAATAAAAAAACAAAATCAAAATATATCATAAAAAACTAAATCAAAATATCAAATAACAAAAGTATTTCATTAATAAACAAAAAGTAATATAAAAACTTTTGATTTCTTAAATTTATCGATCTTTCTTTCACATCTTTTAGTGGAACAATCATCACATATAATTTCAAAATCAATAATGAAATAATCGCTTTTTAGACTTTCTATTGCTAAAAATGTTTATTTAAACTGAGTTTTATAAATTCAATTATTACAGTTGTTGTTTGATGTATTGCATTATAAGTGCAAGCGGTTAAAAATTCATTATTAATCTTTCATCCCCAATACTTTCAAACGGTTTGCTCATATCACTTCTTCTACGAAGGCCGTGGAAAAGAGTTTTGACATTTACGATATTCCAATTATTTGCAAGAAATTTGCAGTTTCATTAAATATTTCTTACCTTAAATAAAATAAAATGTTTTTATTATGAAAACAAAAAAAAATGTTATATACCTTTTGCCGATCTAAATTTGAAGGATACAAAGTTTTGTAATTTAATTTAAATCCTTTTTTAAGTGACAGATGTTCCTCTTCACTATAAAAAATAAAAATCACGTAGATGTTTGAATGATGCTTTATTTATTTCGTCAGAATTCCAGCATGGATAAATGAAAGATTTATCATAGTTTTTGACATTGATCCAATTATTTTTCAAATTTTTATATATATGAACTGTGTCATAAAAAAAATATATCTTATTATTTTTAATTTTTTCTGAAGGATTTGCAAAATACTTGCTAGCATTGTTATCCAAACGTTCAAACATATTTTGATTTATACGATTGTTGTCTGTTATAATAGGAACGACTTGTATATTACAGTTTTGAACAAAATCTACAATTTGTCTAGCAGTTCCAGCCAATTCATCGCCATTAGACGCATTTACGGGGTAAAAATGCACTACTTGCTGAAAATCTCCATATACTGAACTTATAATAAATGTGTGAATAGTAGATGCAAGTGAATCCTCTTTATTTTCTGCATTACCATGAAAACGGTTAAATTTGAACTGCGAAGATTTAGTTATGTATATCTCGTCTATCAAAAGTGCAACTTTTTTCTCTCTTTCATTTAAAGTTTCAGAGATTTTCATTAAATATTTTCGATTTTTTTCTGTAGATGTTACATCTGTGTGGTAGAATAAAAATTTCACGTAATAAAAGATACGTTGAAGGGAAGATGACTGTGCATTCATGATGAAACTAAATGTCATTGTGTTGGCTGAATATATAATGTTTTTTATATTAGTAATTGTAATTGATCTAGGATAAAAAGAAGATTATCCTTGTGCTGATAGTCTTCATCAATAATTTTTATGGCAGTTTCTAAATTTATAACACAGCCTTTTAAAAAATATCTAAAATTTTCAGTCATAAATATATCTCCTGTCAATAATGTTTCCATGAATGATATTATATTAATTAATTGGGACCACAGAACTAACTGATTATCTAAAATCAAAGATTTAAATTGAGTAAAAAAAAGTATTTATAAAAAAACTTACTTGAACTTAAAATCTTCATTTGGCTAAGTTTAAACAAAATATTTTCTTCAAATATTTTCAAAGAAAGATCATTTTGTATAATAATTTTTATAAATATATTTGGAATATTATTCTCAGATACCTTTAACATATATATAACATTATTATGTTTTCAGTCTCAAAAACGTGCCATTTAGACAAATTAAGTTTTTCTTTTAAATTTTGTTTCAATATTTCAAATGTTTTTATTTGATCTGCATCCATAAAATTTCGTATTTTTTCTTCATGTCTCATTATCTCATTTAAATGCTGCTGATTTGGATCTTTTCTGACATTCTGGTTAGGCTTTGATATATATTTTGGGCAATTAGGAAATATCGATGGAATAGCTCTAGTTTTTAAACAAGGCTTTTTTAAATAAACATTTTTTAATATTACTCCGTTTGCCGTGCAATTTGTAATAATATATGATGCTTTAAAATGTTTTCCACAAACAATAATGTGTCTCGTTATATGCATATTTTTACGAGCAATAGATTTGATCCATTTTTTCTCAAGAAATTCATCTTTTGGAAAAGCAAACATTGAGACTGGTGGTGATCCATTTTCTAATGAACTTGAATAAGTACTCATACAATTCGGCACTGAACACTTTCGCGGCACTAAATAAATATAAGTATATATTATAATAATTATTAGTAATTTCACTAATTATTAGAAATATTAATAAAAATTATAACAATTTGTAATTTTAACAATTACATATTATATTTTTTCAAATTTTAAGGTTATGATTCAAGCGTAATTTGTAAACTTCTTTTTCCAGCAAATAAATAAATTTACAAATTACACTTTTATAAAAACAATTTATTTGAATTTTTAAAGTTACTTTTTAATACTTTTTATAGCTTGCCGATTAATATTTATTTAGTAAAAAACTACATTTTAATGCTGTTGCCGGGAAAACAAAATAAAAACTATGAAAAACGTCTGTCACTGACAAACAATAAAGGCCTACTACACACACATTGAAATTTTCAGGTTCCTACTTGTAGCTTCTGTATTCTGTAGTGCATATGCATAAGCCATGTACAATACAAATACAAACATATAAATTTAAAAAAATTATATTCAAAAGAAGCATCAATTTAAAATTATGGCTTCAGAAAAATCGGTATGAAAAAAAAGTCTTTGAAACATAGACATACAATATATATGACGGGTCGTAATATTACAACCCGTCATACAAAATATTTTGATCGTTAAATTTGTATGTGATGAGAAATCTTCCTGTATTATATTATCTTCGGTAATACTTAGTATTTCAATTATTGCTTTAAAACAGAAGAGTAATCTATGCCTTATGAATTTTATTTTGTGTTGTGCAAAAAAACAAAAAATGCAATTATAATAGTATTTTTAAAAAATTGGCATTCTTCATTCTTGTATAGTTAATTATACAGACTGGAACCATGTCATCTAGTAAGTACAAATAAATATTTTCTTATAGACTTTTTTAATGTTCATTTGTTTTAATTTATTTTATTTAGCATACATTTAAACATATTTGGTTGTGTACTTTTCTTTTGACTTGAGTTTTGTTTTTGAAGTGAAATTAAGATAACACAATTGTGTTACTTAGGATTTAGTTAATCTTTTTTATTTGAACTCACGTCATCATTACCAAGAAGTGAAATTTGGAAAGAAACTACTTTTCCAAACACAGAATTGCCAATTACATATGGATACCCAAACTTGGTAAAAGTTGGTACACCAATGGAATAATTTTATAATTATTTTCCACAAATAAATTTTGAAAATACGGTTTTATAAACCAAGATGTATGTTCTTTCAACATATGGCAATGAAATATCATTAACAATAGAAGAAATTAAAAACTTTTATGGATGTAGTATTAATATGGGTTGTTTGGGTTATCCAAGAGTTAGGATGTATTGAGCTGAAAATTTTCGTAATGAACTAATAGAAACTTCAATGTCCAGAGACAAATTCATGCGATTTTGTAAACAATTCATTTCGTTGATACCAGTAAACCCAGTATAACAAATAAATTGTGGCGAATACAGTCAATTATAAATTTGGTACGCGATCGGTGTAATCAACTGGCCAATGATATTACGACCTATTCCATTGACGAACAAATGATGCCATTTACTGGCAGATGCCCAGCACGACAGGTAATTAGAACCAAACCACGGCCTGTTGGTTTAAAAAATCTGTTTGTTCAACATCGGCTGGAATGGTAGTAGATTTTGAAGCATTTCAAGGTGATGGTATATTTTTAGATTGTGGGCTAGGGCATGGGCCATCGATAGTTCTACGGTTGATAAAGTTTTTACCAAAGGGCAGCCATATATATTTTGATAGATTCTTCACCACAGTTCCTCTTCTCGAAAAATTATTCGAAATAGGCTTTAATGCCACAGGAACAATAATGAGCAACCGTTTAGGAAAAAGAATACATTTTCCACTTGATAAAAATATGGAAGAGGTGAAATCAGCTAATTCGTAAATAATAATATTGTGGTAGTAAAATGGTGCGACACGAAATGCGTAACAATTGCTTCTAGTAAATGCGGCAAAGATCCTGTTGGTGAAGTTAATTGTTGGATTAAAACTTTAAAACGCCGTTCACCTGTACCCATACCAGCAGTGATCCAGGATTATAATCGTGGTATGGGTGGTGTTGATATCGGCGATCAAATAATGGACAATTATCGCATCAAAATTAAAACAAGAAAATGACCAGTAAAAGCGTGCTACTTTCATTTTCTAGATTTAGCCAACTTTAATTCTTGGATGGAATACCAGAGAGATGCGTCAGCTGCTGGTATACCAAGAAAAGATTTTAAAAAAAAATTTCAATTTAAACTTGAATTTGGTATAGTATTATCAAAATATAAGGAGGCAATTCCAGAACCAAAGAATTGTTATCAATTACCAGAAGGGTTTCATGGTTCCATATATCGTCCACATGATTCCCCAGATGACATATGTTTCGACAGGTATGACAATTGGCGTAAATTTGTAGACGGTACTGTAAAAAGATGTAGAAATAAAACTTGTGAAATTATAAAAGATAAAGACTGCTTCAAAGTATATCATACGAAATAAAATTTATATAACTTTCATATATATGAGCAAACGAATTGCAATATTTTTATTTCTTGTTTTCTATTAAATATATTTAAATCGTTTTGTTATTTAATAAAATTTAATATTAAAAAAAACTTTTATTACTGCTGAATACCTAAGGTACACAAACGTGTTATGTCCTTTTCTAGGAATTCCATCAAGGAATTTTTTTTCTTCATATTTTTTACGCAAATGTGATATGAAAATACAAATTTGTGTGCAAATCGAAGTAAATTTTTTTATCCGGTCTCAAAGGGTTAATCAATGATGGCACTTATGAATATCATAGTTTATGGACCTCAAAGGAACATAATTATTATGTTAATTTATAATAAGTATAATGTGTAAAAAATAAAGTTGTATATTAAATAAATAAATAAAAATAAATAAAAATGATTATAGAGAAATATTCGTATATTCGTATATTCAAAGAAAAATCTAGTCTCCTTTTGTGTACAAAAGCTACACGAAAGCTGTTTCGAATGTTTTGGCCAATGTCATACCTTTTACCCTTATACCTAAATACTAATCACCAATGTATTCACTATGTAATTGATATAAAATAATATTTTATGACAATTGATAATATGTGAATACACATTAGTGATTAGTATATATATATAGGTATGATATGGGCCAAAACATTGGAAACCAATTACATAGTGAATAGTATTTAGGTATGACATGGGCCAAAAATATTCGAAACAGCTTTCGTTTAGCTTTTGTACACAAACAAAACACTAGATTTTTCTTTGAGTATACGTATACGAATATATCCATATCCCATACATTCATCTTTGCTTTAAAAGTAATATCTTTCTTTTCTGGAATTATAAATATTTTTTTCAAGCATGACACCATGTGATCAATGTTATAAGTTTTCGTCGTCTATATAGCTAATTTGAACAGGTAATTTCTTTAAATTGACCATATTTTACAACTCGATAAATATTAAGAATCACTTCTTGAAAAATCTTCAAAATCTGGGGTGGAATTCTTTGAATAGATATCGAGTATATCTAAATTTGCACTATAGTTTGTCTAAGTTTGTCCTATTTGCGATGATGTTGTTCGATTAATCGAGCTTTCAAACGATACATATTTTGATATCGAGTAGTCGTTTTTTTGATTGGAAAAAAGTTTTTCATTATTTAAAAAAAAATAGGCATTAGAAATAAACAATGGCAAGATGGCTATTTATTTTTGTTATAATGTTATTTTATTAAAGAATTTTGGTTTCTTTAATAAAATATTTTTTAATTATTTAAAATTTAAAATTTTTAAAAAATATATATTTAAAAATAATAAAAATAATGTTAAAAAATTGAAGTCTGTCTATACGTATAGTTGTCCTTCTTGGCTCTTAAAATTAAACCAAATCTATAGACTACTACTTTTTAGGTAGATTATTTAGACATAAAAAATAAAAATTAATGGTCCTTACACACAGACTGCAAATATGCTTTATTGTCTGTCGTTGTAATAATACGTTTATGAATCATGAACACTAGTAAATATTAAAATAAAAACAATATTTTAAAATTTTATTTAATTATTGATTTTTGTCTGTATAAAAATTAAAAGAAAAAATATAACATCCTTTGAAACCCTTTGAAATAAAACATGTGTTCTAATTAATAACAATTGTAATTCAATATAATCTTTATTATCCAGCTACAGTATGTGAAAGATAAAAAATTTAGAATTTTATCTAACGATTTTCACAATTGAACAAAATGAATTACCATTATCGTTATTAAACGTTAACAATCTAATACAAAAGTTATAGAATATGAACTTTACAATAATATATTACTTACTATTCAATTTGTATATTCATCAGATTTCTTTAAATTCACATATATAATAATTATAAAAAAATTTGCTGCATTTTGAAAACTGACTAATTACTTTTTTACATAAATTATATAACAACAAACACAAATATATTTTTGAATAAAAATATTTGTATTTTTTTTTTGTAGCAGTAGAAATGATATTTCTGTTACAAATTTATGAAAATCTTGGTATTATCATTGAGTAATACCTTTGTATATATAGAAACGAATAGTAATTCCAATTCATTAAATTTCGCCACTAGCGCTGCACCCGGCAGAGTTCTCCTTAGTTTTTGGAGTCTAAATAAATTGATTTGTATCCCTACTAATATGAATAAAAAAATTCAAAATAGATATATATTTCTTTTGTTGGTTGTTGTTGCTTTTGCTATAGAACTAAAAAAAAACATATTGAGAAAGGAAATAAATATCAAATATTTTATAATATTGAACCATATATGCGTCTTTAACCTATATTGTTTTTTCTTGCATTTTTTTTTGTTTTTTTTTTTCACTAGAAATTTTCAAGGACAAATTTTTCAATTTATTTTTGAAAATTTAATTTTCATATTTTAGAATTTTAAGTTTTTATGGAATCAATTAGGAGTGTTTTGTGACGGACTTTGAAGTAAAAAAAATCGACTTCGATTGTTGAGGTCGGCACTCTATGTGACTACATAGGACCCTGAAATTGTATGGGATTACTTAGGTGAAGAGGGTAATAGCATGTTCACACTTGAATCTATACCCTGGTTATAGAGCTATATCATAATATAAATATGATATTGATTTATTTTTCCATACAGAAAATGTATCATTCTATATTGTAATATCCGTATACCCACTTCGAAATGAGGGTTTAACTGAACAAGGTATAAGAAAATATCGATTCATTTGCAATATTTCGATATTATTGATCATATTTCAATGAATTTTAACACCCCTACACAACAAATTGTCAATCTTGTCAATCAAAGCACCTATGATATTATTGCTTTATTTTCAATTTTGGCAAAGTATTATTAGAATCATTAATTTGTTCGAGCGGCTACAACACCATTCTACCTACAGCATCATTGAGCCGTCACTCATGCTTTTTTTTTTCGAACATTAATTATTTTATATTCTATTAATTTTTCTAATGTTCTCAGTTAGAAATTCTTATTAATTACAATTGATCTTTACTTTCAATTACGGTACAATCACCTCATTAATTTTCGAAAGAGCATGAGTGACCGCTCAATTATATAATCGAGTCTTTATCCAGATTCGGCCTCTTCTGTTTCAAAACTTGATCGAGTCAACACGTAAAAATTAAATTAAAAGAAAAAGCGTATATAGTATTGGAAAGTATTTTTTGTATCGGTATTTATTTTTATATCTAAAAATTACAATTTGTTAATAATAATAAAACAAAAAAAAAAAATAATATATATCGGGATTTAATTTAATCTTGCAAAATTTGTGAATAATATTAATAATCTCGTTTGTTCATTTTTTCTTAAAATATAAAAAAAAAACGATATATAATTTCATTATATACAAAAAAAAACTAAATATAAAAAAAAAAGTTATAACAACAACAAAGTGTGTTTTATTGGCAAACAAGGTGTTATAATTGCCTGTTCCCCAACAATAGTGAACCCCCAGGTTTCATCGCCGAAACATTTGGTCCTTCGACGGTAAAGGAGAGCAGTCAGTTACATCATCAAATTTTTCAACATCACGTGGCCCCAAGCGCGTGAAAGAACATCAAATTTTTCAACATCACGTGGCCCCAAGCGCGTGAAAGAACATCAAATTTTTTCAACATCACGTGGCCCCAAGCGCGTGAAAGAACATCAAATTTATCAACATCACGTGGCCCCAAGCGCGTGAAAGAACATCAAATTTTTCAACATCACGTGGCCCCAAGCGCGTGAAAGAACATCAAATTTTTCAACATCACGTGGCCCCAAGCGCGTGAAAGAACATCAAATTTATCAACATCACGTGGCCCCAAGCGCGTGAAACAACATCAACTTTTTCAAGATCACGTGGCCCCAAGCGCGTGAAAAAAGTTATTTAAAATATCTACATTACGCGGCCCTAAGCGCGTAAGAATCATCGCTTTAGAACATCTCATCATTTATCATCATCATTTTACCATCATCATCAATTCAGAATATCATCATTCGACATTGTCAAGAAAAGTACACAAGTAGGTGAAACTATATTTGTAGTGCAAAAATAAAATATAATAAATACCCCATTCAACTGTGCCATAAATTATATATAACAAAAATTTAAAAGAAAAAAAAATAAAATAAAAAAGATTACACAAAATTTTTATATACAAAAATTATTGCATTTTTTATTAGTGTGCGTGGTGTCGGTTGCATTTTTTTATTAGATTTTTTCTTACTTTCGTGACATACAAAAAAAAAAAAAAAAAAAAAAAGAGTATTTTTTATCATATTTGTGATAAAAACAAAGTAAGAAAATATTTTTTGACAGGTTGAATGAATTGTTTAATATAGTCATTACAAAAACTATATTAAAAAATTGAAAATATCCCTAAATTAGTCATATTTATGATTATTGCTGAAAAGTAGTTTTATTTGTTATTGGTGACATTATTGATTTGGTAAAAATTTTTTGTTCTATAAATTTTTATTCTACTATTAACTTCATAAATTATAAAAAATTTGCATATACAAAAAATAGATATTATTTTAATAATTAAAATTGAATTTCAAGTAAAAAGTGGGGTGATAATTAATAATAGTTACATAAATATAAGTTGAATTTAATTTTAAAACAAAAATTAACTTATATTTAGATTTTACAGATATTGTAGTGAAAGACAATTTAAAAAATTTTAATTGTGAAAATATTTTCGGGAAAATTAATTTTAATACATTGCCCTCGTACTTGGAATATTTTTTTTCATACTTATATACCACTACACATTTACATTTTTTGAGTGGTCAATATATATAATATTCGTATATGATATACAAGTTTTTCCAAGTAATTATTTTTTTTGGTATATATAAAGAAAATATAATATTTGTATATAACAGACAAATTTTTTCATAGTAAATATTTTCTATTTATGTAAAAAATAAGGATTGATATAATATACGGATTTCTCAGTGTAAATTTATCTATATATGAAAAAATAAATATCGTAAATTATATGCAAATTTTTTAGAATACATTTTCCATATACAAAAACAATTTTTTTTAATACATAATAAATCAGGGAGCGATTATTGAATTTGAGTGTACATAATTAAACTCATATTGATTTATATTTGTTGGCTCGCGTATAAGAATACATTGCGCAGTTTTCAAAACTGTGCGAATCTACTATATTAAGAACTGCATTTTTGTCTTTGTACAGTTTTCTTGGTACAGTTCAAACCATACTTTGTACAATTTTCTTTGTACAGTTTTCTTGGTACAGTTCAAACCATACTTTGTACAATTTTCTTGGTACAGTTCAAACCATACTGTACAAGCGAGTATACATTTTGCAAAGAATTGCACAGTTCTTAGAACTGCCCTTTCTTATATTTTTTATTTATTAATGCTGATAGTACAGTTTTTCAACAATTTTCAATTGATTACATAAGATTTTTATAGATTTTATATTAGGTTTTTATTTTTTACTTCAATATATATTTTTTTGATACACTGTGAAAAATTAAATAATAATTAAAGTAGTTATATAGAAACTTACAGTAACCTGAATTTTGTGGTGTATTAAAAAATTATATAATTTTTACGGGTGTTATTTACGTACACTGTAAAGAAAAATTTCAAATTGAATTTTTTTGAAGTTTTTAATTGAATTTTTTTAAGTTTAAAGTTTTTTCGGTTATAAGAAACACTTTTGGAACAAATATAATTCATATTGTAACATTTTTAGTTATTTTCGGATTTTAAATTTTTTTCTGAAATTTTTCCAATATACTAGAACAGTACTGGCATATTTTCATACCACTATAGTATAAAGGCATAGAAATTTAAAAATATTTTTTTTTATAATAATCAAGAGTCATTATTTGTTGAAGAATTATACATTTAGCATTTCCATACTACAAAATGGAACAATATAATACTTTCGTCATTGCGTTCACTGCGTACCAAGACACGGTTAGCTACACGCCGTCGAAAGATTTTGACAGCCTCTCACACGGGACATTAATAGCACAAAAGGCCGTGATAAGTGAGGAATGGGCTGATTTAAAAGCAGCTCACAAAGCTTTTCAAGAAGCGGCAAGGCTAACAACAGTTCAAGCCGAACCAAATATTGAAAGTTACAAATCTGATGCCAAAAAGTAATACAAATTGGCTCAAGATTCATATTTAAAATTTTTAGCTGGTGTTGAAGACCAAATTTATAATCAAAGTTTAAAGATAGAACCCAGTTCACCTAACACTTCGGTAAATGCTAGCTTTGGAAATTCAGACCACATTAGGGTACCTCCAATAGATATTGAAGATTTTCACGGGACATATGAATCATGGCCTTCGTTTCGCGATATGTTCACAGCCATCTTTAAAAATTCTACCATGTCCGACGTTCAAAAGTTACACCACCTTCGTAGGAAAACAAAAAATGATGCAGCGCGAATAGTACATAAATTCTCGGTAGAATCCAAAAATTTTAGTTTAGCTTGGCAGGCATTAGAGCAACAGTTCGAAAACAAACGATTATTGGTCAATATTCACATCAAAAGTTTGTTAGATCTCGCACCTGTATTTTCTGAATCTGTATTAGAAATTAAAAAGCTGTATGAAACCGTCAATGATGCGTTAGCAGCGTTAGCTTCCTATAATATTGATATTACCCACTGGGACCCATTAATCGTTTATTTAGTGTCTCAAAATTTACCGTCCGAGACGAGAAGTTTATTCGAACAAACTTTGAAAAATCACAAAGAAATTCCATCCTAGTCAGAGGTAGAACAATATCTCAAGTCACGTGTATTGACCCTGGAAGCCATAGGGAATTCTAAACCCAGGCCAAAACCACCGGTCCCTCCGAAAAGTTTTAAACCTAACACGATACAAGTTTTCTCCACGACAGCAAAATCTAAATACGATTACAACTGCCCTGTATGTAAAATAAAACATTTTATTCGACAGTGTCCCAAGTTTCTTGAAAAATCTATTCAAGAACGGCAAAAAATTATACGTCAAAAAAGTCTTTGTGTCAACTGTTTTTCATCTTCACATCAATTACAGAATTGCACGAGCAAGCATAATTGCTACGAGTGCGGCAGACGTCACAACACATTGCTACATATGCAACCGGCAAAGCCAAAACAAACGACGCTACCACCGTCAAAACTGTCGCCAAACGCTTCTAGCTTTACGGCACCCACATTCAACACTATCGTAGAACAAACCACAAACACAAGTTCTCATTCATATCATACTGCGGGACAATACATTGACCATGTAGTCCCCCACAAATCGGTCATTCTAGCTACAGCTATTGTAAAAATTGTTTGCAATAACTGCACTGACATCGTTAGAGCTCTCATAGATCCCGGGTCAGAAGCTACGTTCTTAGCGGAATCGGCTCTTCAACGGTTACGGATACCATCCAAGTCCTCTTCTACTAGAATCGTCGGATTAAATTCGGCAGAAGGTGGAATTGCACAAAAGACATGTTCATTTGTGATATCGTCGCTTATTGATCCTACGGTACGCATATTCGTAAATTCATTAGTACTTCCAAAGCTGACAGGAATACTTCCTAAGCAGCCAATAGATAGGTCTTCCTTACAGGAAATAAACTCCTTAACATTGGCTGACAACTCGCTTAACAACCCGGGCAATATCGAAATGGTAATTGGCGCTGACCTTTACTCTCAGATACTACTGGATGGGGTCAAGAAACACAATTCATTTGTGGCGCAAAACTCCGTATTCGGATGGTTGGTATCAGGCGTTTCTTATAATCCTGGTACATCCTCCTTTTTTAACAGCCTAGAATTAAATAAACAAATTGAAAAGTTCTGGGAAACCGAAGAAGTCCTCGAGTCCAAACCCCTATCCCGGGAGGATCACTACTGTGAAAGACTTTATCGAGAAACAACATCTAGAGAAGCGGACGGCCGCTACACCGTTCAACTTCCCTTCAAAAATAATTTTCCAGCTCATATTTTCTTAGGTTCCTCTCGAAACATCGCCTTAAGGCAGTTTCTAAGCTCCGAAAAATCTCTTCAAAAAAAACCGGAGTTGAAAACTATGTACTCAGATGTTTTAGACGAGTACCTTTCACTGGGTCACATGTCGCCGGTCACGCCGGTTGAGATCATAGATTCTGATCACCCATACAAATACAACAGCTATTATTTACCTCACCACGGTGTAGTAAAGCCCGACAGCTTAACTACTAAATTACGCGTTGTATTTAATGCTTCCTCCTCCACAGTAAACAGCTTCAGTCTGAACGACCTACTGTACGCAGGCCCAACCCTACAACAAGATTTAACCACTCTCATTCTGAGATGGAGAAAATATCCATACGTTTATAGTGCCGACATCCAAAAGATGTATCGTCAAATTTGGATTCACCCTAGTCAGGTTGATTATCAACGTATTTTATATCGAAAAACTCCGACTGATTCGATACAAGATTATCATTTACAAACCGTGACATTTGGAGTCAATTGTGCCCCATATTTGGCCATTCGCACGCTCCTCCAGTTAGCCGATGACGAATCGCAAAACTTCCCCTTGGCCGCGCCAATAGTGAAGCGGGATTTTTATGTTGATGACGTTTTATCAGGCGGGTACGATATCCCCTCGGTGCTGAACGTGCAACAACAACTTATTGGGCTTCTCAAATCCGGAGGTTTCCCCCTAAAAAAATGGTCCGCCAACCATGACGACCTACTCCAGCACATCCCGGTTTCAGATCGGATATCCGAAGATATGCTGCCCCTTAATGACGATCATATCCTAAAGGCTTTAGGCATATACTGGAAAATGAAAGATGACGTCTTTACTTTCAAATTCCAGAAATTTACCAATAATCCTCCATTCACTAAGCGTAAAATCTTTTCCAACATCGCGAAGTTGTTTGACCCGGCTGGTTGGTTGTCTCCAGTCGTAGTACGGGCTAAGATACTCCTACAGAATATCTGGAAAGATGGCACTGATTGGGACGCCGTCGTTGACCCAGTCCGACAAATTGAATGGCAATCTTTCTATTCCGACTTACCGAATATTGCCAACATAAAGATTCCTCGCTGGTTGCATTACCATCCGGAGTATCAGACTCAGGTCCACGGTTTCTGCGACGCTTCTCAATCAGCAATCGCGGCTGCAATTTATCTCCGAATAGTCGATTCTTCCGGGAGTATCTCGGTTCAATTGGTATCCTCCAAAACCAAGGTTGCGCCGGTAAAGACGATATCGATTCCACGTCTGGAATTAAACGGGGCCGTTCTACTCGCTAAGCTAATATCATCCATAATGACTGGCTTAGAACTACATCAATCTACTTTTGTACTGTGGACAGATTCCACAATCGTTTTAGCATGGCTCAAACAGTCCCCCGCTCGGTGGAAAACGTTTATTGCAAACCGAGTGACCAAAGTGCTCGACGCTGTTGGTGATGTACCATGGCGGCACATTCCATCGGAACACAATCCGGCCGACATTGCGTCACGCGGAATGTGTGCTTCGGCCCTGACAGAAAACCGGCTCTGGTGGCATGGCCCCGAATGGCTAGGTTGTCCCGAAGAGCAGTGGCCACAGTGGGAACCAGGCCTAGTCGAGAATGATCTTGAAAAAGCACCAATACGAGGTTTTTCCACCAAATTATCGGAAGCACCCGATGCATTCGTGACTCGGTTCTCCTCATACTCTCGCGCACTGAAAGTAGTCGCTTACCTGTTACGATTCTGTAATAATGCACTATCCCGACTGCGAGGTACCACCAAGATCACCACCCAAGTTCTGAGTCATCAGGAAATAAATGCGAGTAAAGTATGTCTTATTAAACTCTCTCAAATATCTCACTACTCTATGGAGTATAAGCAACTTCAATGTAAAACTCACCTATCTCAAAGAAGCCCCCTTTTGTCTCTAAACCCAGTTCTGGATCCCAACGGCATTATTCGAGCCAATGGACGGCTAGCCTACTCTTCGTTTTCCTACAACGAAAAATATCCTATCATACTACCTGCACACTGTCACTTTGTCCGTCTTTTAGTTGGTCACGTTCACCGTGTCTGTCTACATGGAGCTAACAGCCTGATGTTGGCCCTAATTCGACGAGAATTCTGGATTCCCCGCATTCAATCGGTAATCCGTAATCATATTCATCAATGTACTACTTGTACTCTTATTCGGAAACAGACCCGGAGTCAGATCATGAGCGCCCTCCCCCGTGAACGAGTGAGTTTAGAAAGCCCCTTCGCCTTTCGTAACAACGTGGGTCTTGATTTTGCTGGGCCCATCAGTCTGAAGCCACGGACGGGTCGCTTCAGTCCTGCCCACTTGTCCAAGGGATATGCCTGTCTGTTCGTTTGTTTCTCAACCAAAGCTGTCCATTTAGAGGCAGTCAGCGATCTAACATCCGCGTCCTTTTTGGCCGCTTTTGATCGATTCACGTCCCGGCGCGGGCTCTGTTCTAATATATATTCCGATAATGGCACAAACTTTGTAGGCGCTGATCGTCTGTTGAAGATCGAATATAAAAATGCCGTGCAACAAGGTAGCGAGCACGTGTCACAAATTTATGCTGCCCGTGGCCTCACCTGGCATTTCATACCTCCTGGTACTCCTCATTACGGAGGATTATGGGAGGCCGGGGTAAAATCGATGAAATATCATCTTAGACGCGTGACTAAATCTTATGTTTTCACCTTTGAGGAATTGGCTACCGTTTTGGCCAAAATCGAAGCCTGTTTAAATTCGCGTCCCCTTACTCCTCTAACTAGCAACCCGAACGATCCTACATGTCTCACGCCCGGTCATTTCCTTATCGGGGACAGTTTATTATCGGCTCCCGAAACTGATTTTACAGCAACCCCGACCAACTCCTTGAAACGATGGCAGTTAATGCAACAACTCCAGCAGACCGTTTGCAGGCGTTGGAAAGAAGAGTATGTCTCCCAACTGCATCAAAGACCAAAATGGAGAACGTGTCGGGAGAACGTCAAAGTAGGTGACATGGTAGTCTTAAAACAAGAAAATCTGCCTCCGACCGAATGGCGACTAGGTCGCGTAGTTAATTTACATCCTGGACAAGACAATAAGGTTCGAATGGCCACCATTAAAACCCGACATGGAAACGTTGTGCGCCATGTAGTAAAGCTATGCGTACTTCCCATGGAAACGTCTTTGATACCATCTGCAGCGCAGTAACGTCTCACATCATTTATATACCTTTCTTTTTTCTATTATCTATAATTCTCTTTCTATTCTATACTTATAATAAAGATTCTATACTTAAAATAAAATGCCAAACCAATAATGTACTCAATGATCAACATGACAGCTTCAGCCATAGTAAACGTCAACTCGTTCAACCATCAAAAAAAATATACAGTCCGCTAATATCGATAAAAAAGAAAAAAAAAAAAAAAAAAAAAAAAAAAAAAAAAAAAAAATTACCAACAAAAAAAAAAAAAAAAAAAAAAAAAAAAAAAATGCAATTTTTTTTGTATATCAACCCTTGTAAAATCCTTTTATATTTTTCCTTTCCTAGCGTCCTCATCCACGCACTATAAATCTAGTTACTACTTACAGTGTTCTACTAGCGAGTCGAGGCGCTTAAACCTCAGAAAAATTAGTATGGGAGGAAATGCCCATATCAGCTATTACAACTGATGCAACACTATGCTGCTCCGCTCGAACGTTAAATCAACAGTAAAACATCGTTCCGTGGGAGGCCCCAAAATGTTCGAGCGGCTACAACACCATTCTACCTACAGCATCATTGAGCCGTCACTCATGCTTTTTTTTCGAACATTAATTATTTTATATTCTATTAATTTTTCTAATGTTCTCAGTTAGAAATTCTTATTAATTACAATTGATCTTTACTTTCAATTACGGTACAATCACCTCATTAATTTTCGAAAGAGCATGAGTGACCGCTCAATTATATAATCGAATCTTTATCCAGATTCGGCCTCTTCTGTTTCAAAACTTGATCGAGTCAACACGTAAAAATTAAATTAAAAGAAAAAGCGTATATAGTATTGGAAAGTATTTTTTGTATCGGTATTTATTTTTATATCTAAAAATTACAATTTGTTAATAATAATAAAACAAAAAAAAAAAATAATATATATCGGGATTTAATTTAATCTTGCAAAATTTGTGAATAATATTAATAATCTCGTTTGTTCATTTTTTCTTAAAATATAAAAAAAAAAAAACCAATATATAATTTCATTATATACAAAAAAAAAAGAACTAAATATAAAAAAAAAAAAAGTTATAACAACAACAAAGTGTGTTTTATTGGCAAACAAGGTGTTATAATTGCCTGTTCCCCAACAATAGTGAACCCCCAGGTTTCATCGCCGAAACAAATTTTAATTTTAATTTTTTTTTTTTGCAATTATTTTATTTTCAATACCAGCTGATTTTCAAACTTAATGTCAAAATATATTAAGTATTTTCAGTGTGAACACCATTTTTTATACCAGAGGTATAGACGCCCATAACCAGGGTATAGAATGTAAGTGTGAATATTGTGGTGCTTCCACAAATAAAATAAAGTTTTTGTTGTTTTATAAATTTTTTATTTTCACTATTTACACTTATTAGTTATTTGTTATTAGCATCTTCACTTGATGGCTTATATATATCAACTGAAATAATAGAAATAGAATAATAACAATTAAGAATAAGAATAACAATAAGGAAAAGAATAAGAGTTACTCTCTCCTTCTACTACAATATCCTAGCGGTCGGTAAGATTACTACAACTCGACCATCCTGACATTTAATCGTCCTCGATTAACATTTTAATTTTTTATATAAATATTGAATAATAATTATAATTTTTTATATAAATATTGAATAATAATTATAATTTTTTTTTAATAAAAATTGAATAATAAAGTTTGTTTTAAATTATATATCGATACATTTTCTTAAATATTGAATAAATTATTTTCATTAATATTGAATAAAATAAAGAATAAGATTAAATTAATAATTGTTGAAATACTGAATAAAATATTGAATAATAACATGTTAATAATTAATTAAATATATACATTATTATTTTTCATTAAAGGAGAATCAAATTAGCTAAGTTTGATTTCCTTAACATCAATTTATTAATTTATTTTTTAAATTTATATTTATATTTCATTATACTTTATATTAATATATTTACACTTTTATTTACATATTATTTACATTTTATACATTTTAAATTATTTTAAATTTAATTTCTAATAAAAATAAACCAAAAATATTACATAGCATTATAATAATTTATTTGGTCGAAATGAACATTAATTAACATTTTTTTTTTATTTTTAAATATAATAATCAAATATATTTGGAATAATAATAGAATAGAACTTTTATCGATCTCGTAAATTATATTTTGGTAGATAAGGAACAATATTTCTACTTTATAATACACCATTATATGGTATCTGACTGACTTGAAAATTTTCAATATCCCCAACAACATATCTGTTGTTGCCTAACATTTTTAATATTTGGTACGGACCTTTCCTTTTTGGCAATAGCTTTTTGCTTACGCCAGGAACACTAACATGATTTTTTATCATAATATAATCTCCTACATAATATATTTTCGATTTAATTCTTGATTTATCAAAATACTTTTTATTATAGTCCTGAACTTTACTATGAACTTTCATACCTTTTTTTCTAATTTCATTTAAATCACGTTTCTCAAAATTAATTTCATTTCCCATAATTTCATTTATTGCATCATTAAATAATTCTCCCCTTTGGTTAACACCAAATAACATTTTACTAGGTGTTGTACCAATAGATCTATTTTTTGTATTATTTAAACTAAATTCAGCTTTATCTAAAATTTTATACCAGTATTTTTTATTAGAATTATCACTTAATTTGGCTAACATTGGAATGTAAGTACGATTCATTCTCTCTACTTGTCCATTAGCCTGAGGTGACCCTGTAGCTATTTTAATATGTTGAATATTATAATCTTTTACGAAAATTTCAAAATCTTTCGCCGTAAAACAACTACCTCTATCCGACACTATTCTACGTGGACGACTGTAATTGTGAAAATAATTTTTTAGGCAAGATATAACTTCACTTGTACCTGTTGATTTAACTGCGAATAACTTAGTAAATTTAGTAAATCCATCAATAATTAAGAATATATGTTTTTTAATTTTAATATTAATATGAATAGGACCACAATGATCAATGTGAATTGTATCGAAAGGAATATTAAATTTTGGAATGTTTTGTAAAAACCCTTCGGTTTTACCTCTAGTTGAAGAATAAGTAATACATTTCAAACAATTTGAAATATAATTAGCAATATTTTCCTTTAAATTGGGAAACCAATAATTTCTAAGAATAATTTCATAAGTTTTTTCTATTCCTACATGACCTATTTCGTCGTGATTAATTCGAATAACATTTTCTTCCATAATTTTTGGAACGTAGAATAATAATTTATTTTTATTTTTTCTATACACTAAACCATTTCTCATTTCATAAAAACTATCTTCACTAATTATTATTGCATCATTAAATAATTCTCCCCTTTGGTTAACACCAAATAACATTTTACTAGGTGTTGTACCAATAGATCTATTTTTTGTATTATTTAAACTAAATTCAGCTTTATCTAAAATTTTATACCAGTATTTTTTATTAGAATTATCACTTAATTTGGCTAACATTGGAATGTAAGTACGATTCATTCTCTCTACTTGTTCATTAGCCTGAGGTGACCCTGTAGCTATTTTAATATGTTGAATATTATAATCTTTTACGAAAATTTCAAAATCTTTCGCCGTAAAACAACTACCTCTATCCGACACTATTCTACGTGGACGACTGTAATTGTTAAAATAATTTTTTAGGCAAGATATAACTTCACTTGTACCTGTTGATTTAACTGCGAATAACTTAGTAAATTTAGTAAATCCATCAATAATTAAGAATATATGTTTTTTAATTTTAATATTAATATGAATAGGACCACAATGATCAATGTGAATTGTATCGAAAGGAATATTAAATTTTGGAATGTTTTGTAAAAACCCTTCGGTTTTACCTCTAGTTGAAGAATAAGTAATACATTTCAAACAATTTGAAATATAATTAGCAATATTTTCCTTTAAATTGGGAAACCAATAATTTCTAAGAATAATTTCATAAGTTTTTTCTATTCCTACATGACCTATTTCGTCGTGATTAATTCGAATAACATTTTCTTCCATAATTTTTGGAACGTAGAATAATAATTTATTTTTATTTTTTCTATACACTAAACCATTTCTCATTTCATAAAAACTATCTTCACTAATTTCTAGTTTACTTTTAATTTTTTGAATAATTGGGTCTTTATTTTGAGCTATTGATAAAGTTTGCTCAAAAGTGTTTTCTTCCAGGACTAATATATTTGTGGACCGACTAAGTGCATCAACGTGACACATTCTACTTGCTTTTCTATGTTCTAGGGAATAATCATAATTTTGTAACTCAAGAGCCCATCGAGCAATACGAGTATTAATTTCTTTTTTATTGAGAGTAAGAGTAAGAGCATTACAATCAGTAACAATTTTAAATTTAAATCCTTGTACATAAACCCGAAATCTTTTCAAAGCATAAATGATAGCTAAAGTTTCTAATTCGAAACTGTGATATTTGCTTTCAGCGTCACTTGTTCTTTTCGAAAAATAAAATATAGGATGAAACTTATTATCCAATTGGCGCTGCATTAGAATAGCACCAAAACCAATTGAACTTGCATTCGTATGCAATTCTGTTTCTGAATTCGGATTATAAATTGATAAAATAGGAGAACTAATTAGATAATTCTTTAAAGTTTCAAAAGCTTTCATTTCTTCTTCTTGAAACTGAAATTTAGCGTTTTTACGAATAAGGTCATAAAGTGGTTTAGCGATTATTGAAAAATTTGGAATAAATTTACGAAAATAAGAGCATAATCCTACAAAACTATGTATTTGTTTTATACTTGTAGGAACTGGAAATTCTTGTACTGCAATTATTCCAGATTTAGTTGGTTTAATTCCATCATAACTAACTGAATATCCTAAATAGTCAATCTTTTCTTGCATAAATTTACATTTTTCTAAATTAAGTTCTAAATTATTAGCTTTTAGTAGAATAAATACTTCTTTTAAAATATCGAGATGTTCCTCGATGGTTTCAGTGGCAATTAAAATATCGTCAAAATAAATAAAAAGTTTACCCGCATCGATTAAATTTTTAAAAATAAGAGTAACATAACGTTGAAACACTGCTGGAGCATTTTTCAGTCCAAACGGCATTTTAGTATATTCGAACTGACCTAAAGGAGTAATAAATGACGTAAACTTAATTGATTCAATATTCATAGGAACATGATCAGGGCCGGCGTTTCCTTGGAACAGTATGAACAGCTTGACGGGGCGCTGAAATTGGGGGGCGCAAAATCATTAAAAATAAATAAAAAAAAATAAAAAAAAAAAAAATTTCAAAAATTTTTTTTACCGAAATTGTGAACAAATATTTTTTCACTGTGTAAAAATATATTTTAAAAAGGCAAAATATAAATTTTTTGTCGTTGCACAGTAATTGAACACTGTGCATAATCAATATGGAAAAGAAATATATCGATAACACCCCTTTCCGTTTCTTAGTTTCTTATATGAAAAAAAACCCCTCAAGCACAATATATTTTTACTGTTCATAAAGAATTCTTCAACCGATGATATGAAAATTGAAAATATAAATTTGTCTTTATACTCTTTCTTCATACAAATATCTCACAAAAAAAAAAATAACTTAATATAATAAAGTTTCTCTTAAAAAGGAGAAATATTAAAATTGTTGTCGTTGCACAGTATTTGAACACTGTGCATAGTCAATATGGAAAAGAAAAATATCGATAAAACCCCCTTCCGTTTCTTATATGAAAAAAAAACCCATCAAGCACAGTATATTTTTACTGTTCATAAAGAATTCTTCAACCGTTGATATGAAAATATAAATTTCTCTTTATACTCTTTCTTCATACAAATTTCTCACAAAAAAAAAATAACTTAATATAATAAAGTTTCTCTTAAAAAAGAGAAATATAAAAATTGTTGTCGTTGCACAGTATTTGAACACTGTGCATAGTCAATATGGAAAAGAAAAATATCGATAAAACCCCCTTCCGTTTCTTATATGAAAAAAAACCCATCAAGCACAGTATATTTTTACTGTTCATAAAGAATTCTTCAACCGATGATATGAAAATTGAAAATATAAATTTGTCTTTATACTCATACAAATTTCCCTTCCGTTTCTTCTATAAAAAAAAATGTATGTATTTAATTAGGCTTATTTAAGTGTAAAATTTATACATAGATATATTAAAAATTAGATATACATATTAAAAATTATTTAAATTTTTTTTATTATTTAATATTTCAGTTCGAAGATATATTTTCAGTATAATTAATTACCAAAAACATAATATTTAAGTATTTTAATGATTAACAGACTTATTAATTTTTACGAGGAGTAACTAATAAGTATGATGGAATACAAATACAAAATTTTTTTGATTAATAATATTTTGTAATTTATCTTTTTCATAAAAGGACAAACGCCTAGGTAATGAATGAAATGGTTCATTTTTAATTAAATTAATTTTCATTTCATAACCATTATTTTTTTTATTAATGTCATCAATTTTATTATCAATATTACAACAATGTTTATAAAAAAGAGAATAAAATGTATTAATTATTTTTTTCATTAACATTTGTATTAACATTTAAAGATACTTTATTAAATTCCGAATCATCTAAATAGTCAATTGATGAGAATAATTTTATTTCATTTTCATAAGAGTCAATACAATTTATTGAATTTAAATCATCAAAATTAACTAATTTAAAATTCGAAACTTTCATAAAATCTCTTCCTAAAATAATGTCATATGGCATTGTTGTTTTTGGAACAACAATTGCTTTAATTTAATATTTTTTATTATTAAATTTAACAAAAATGTTTACATTACCAAGTATAATAAGTTTACTATTATTAATTCCATAATAATTTTGTTGATTTTGAATAATTTTATTTGTTTTGAATAAATAAGTTGATATTGATTGTGATATGATGGTTGTTGCACTACCAGTATCAAGTAATGTTTTGATGTTGTTGAATAAATTTTTCTGATCTTCAGTAATTATTGTAACATTAATAATTTCATCGATTGGAGTAATGGTGAATAAATTGTTGGGAATAAGTTGGCATCATTTTTCAGGACAATTTACCAACATAATGTCCTAACTTTCCACATTTGTAACAGGATCCTTTAATCCTCGTTGGTTTTTTACATTGACTTAAACCATGACCAAGTTCGTTGCAATTGTAGCACCTTACAATTGGTTTGTTTTCTTTGTTGTGAATTGATGAATTTGGTTTCGGATTAAATGGTTTATGGTATGGTCGAACATTCTGATTAACAAAAGATGTAGAAGCAACTGGAAATTTACCGCGTTTAACAATTGAAGCAAATGAACACAATATATCTTCACTATTTTGAAACTGCATCATTTTTGCTTGGTTTTGCAGTGATATATCATTCATTCCCTCAACAATGAAATCGCACAACTCCTGCTCTGATATTTCCAGATTACCAGAAAGTATTACTTTTTCATGGTAATAATCAGAAAATGGTTCACCAACATTCCAGATTCTGCTTTCAAATTTTCGCCTAAGTTCTAATTTTTGAACTCTACCTCCAAACATTTTTTCCATTTTATTTAATAAATCTGGTAAATCTATAGTAAGATGTTCAGATTTAGAATAAAACCAACGTAGGACACGGCCTTTTAATTTTTTAATCATGTATATTTTCATGGTTTGGTCATCAACATTATAAGTTTGTTGACATATTTTGACATGTTGAGACCAAGCAAAAAATCCACCTTCTTCAGCACTAAAATCATATAATAAATTGTCCAAATGATTAATTGTTACTTGTGATACCGAACTTTTTTTCAATAGTAACATTTTTAATTTTTGATAAAATTTCTTTTTCCCGAATTAAAATTTGTTTTTCTTTTTCTAAGATGGCAATTTGTTGTTGCAAAATTGCAACTGAAATGTCCGAAACACTTTCACTATTAATAATATTTGGTTGTTCAACATAACCAGCAACATTATTATCATTATCATTAATAATAGGAACAATATTTTGTTCAACAATAATGTCATCATCTGGTTCAACGTCCAGTTCAATAAGATTGCCAATTATATCGACATCCGGAGATTTCTTTTGATAACTGACAATACGATCAATTAAAATTTTTTTAGAACCGGTAACTTTTAAACCGAATCCTTTACATTTGTCCATTAAATATTTTTTATTTTTCACACTTAATTTGTCCCATAAATCTTCCACAATTAATTTTTTATGTAATAATGCGAATAATAATTGAAATAACCGACAAATTAAATATATTTTAGTTCAAAAGTTTTTAAAAAAAAATCCACAAAGCATTAATTTTCTAACGACACAAAAATATTTATTTCAGTTTTAATGACCAAAATATTTTTTTTTTTTATGTTTATGCAATGCACATTGAATTAAGTACGCACAAAAATATTTTTTTTTTTTCCAATTCTTTTTTTTTTTTTTTTTGTTATTTTGCACGAGAATCGAGATTCGAGTATCGAGTATCGAGAATAATAGTTTTTTTTTAAAAGTACAGTTTAGCACAAGCCAAGCACAGACAAGAATAGAAGAATAATATATATATATTTTTTTTTATATATATAAAATAATTTCGTAATGTGTAAGAAAGAGAAATAATATAAATGTGCTTGCTTTTTCAAACGCACAAGAATAATAATAAGTATAATTTTTTTTTTTAAGAATAATAAATAACTGTTATTTATTTGAATAATTTTATGATTTTTGAATAAATTTTATTTGAATAAACATTTGATTTGAATAATTTTATATTAAACACTAATTATGTAATAGTTAATAAAACTAATAAAATTAAAAATTATTTTAAAATTTTTTTTTTAAGACACTTTTTTAGGTTTTTTTTTTTTTTTTAAAAAAAAGTTCAATACGATTTTCAGTCTATCATATACAAAAAAAAAAACCTTGATCCATATCCCACTTCTGAAAATTTTGTGGTGCTTCCACAAATAAAATAAAGTTTTTGTTGTTTTATAAATTTTTTATTTTCACTATTTACACTTATTAGTTATTTGTTATTAGCATCTTCACTTGATGGCTTATATATATCAACTGAAATAATAGAAATAGAATAATAACAATTAAGAATAAGAATAACAATAAGGAAAAGAATAAGAGTTACTCTCTCCTTCTACTACAATATCCTAGCGGTCGGTAAGATTACTACAATATGCTATAAGGTCTCGTTTGTAGTATCAAATTAAAACCCTTATTGGGCAGAGTATGAAATGATTCTGAAAAAATCATTTCATTTTGGTAATTGTATAAAACAAACATATCTGATATTTCATATGAAAAACTGAAAATGTCATCACTATTTATGTAAATATTATGTAATATATTATGTAAAATATTACTAACTAACTACGAGTTAACTGGTACCCCTAATTAGCAGATTGAATTAAATATGAAATAAATATAGAAAACTATTTCGCGCTATACAATAAATAAAACTTTACTATACAAACATACAAATATACATACAAATTCTATAATTTTATATAAATTTATATAAATTAGGGGTACCTTGCCAGATAACTCGTAGTTAGTTAGTAATATTTTACATAATATATTACATAATATTTACATAAATAGTGATGGCATTTTCAGTTTTTCATATGAAATATCAGATATGTTTGTTTTATATTACCAAAATTAATGATTTTTTCAGATTTTTCAGACCTTACCCTCTTCACCTAAGTAATCCCATACAATTTCAGGGTCCTATGTAGTCACATAGAGTGCCGACCTCAACAATCGAAGTCCATTTTTTTGACTTCAAAGTCCGTCACAAAACACTCCTAATTGATTCCATAAAAACTTAAAATTCTAAAATATGAAAATTAAATTTTCAAAAATAAATTGAAAAATTTGTCCTTGAAAATTTCTAGTGAAAAAAAAAAACAAAAAAAAATGCAAGAAAAAACAATATAGGTTAAAGACGCATATATGGTTCAATATTATAAAATATTTGATATTTATTTCCTTTCTCAATATGTTTTTTTTTAGTTCTATAGCAAAAGCAACAACAACCAACAAAAGAAATATATATCTATTTTGAATTTTTTTATTCATATTAGTAGGGATACAAATCAATTTATTTAGACTCCAAAAACTAAGGAGAACTCTGCCGGGTGCAGCGCTAGTGGCGAAATTTAATAAATTGGAATTACTATTAGATTTTATATACAAAGGTAAAGTGTCAATCCCACCAAAAACAAAAACAGAAACTTTTTTTTGTTTTTACGAATAGTATGAAATACTATGAAGTCTGGTGATGGGTTGGATGGTCAAAAAAAAAAGTTCGCTCAAAATTTTTTTCTAGGCGTTTCCGAGGTCGGGGAGTCCGAAAATGTAAAAAAAGAAAAGTGTCCGGGGGACGCGTACGCGTACGCTTTTTATGTGCGCAGCAACATCTCCTAGAACCCTTGTCCGATTTTAATGAAATTTGGCACACAGGCTCTAACAGACTTCGCGCAAGTGCCGGTACAAGATGAGATCGATCCTTTCAGTGGGACTATGTTAGATTTCCCCATTTATGTGGGAACCTACGTGTTTTTGTTCTACGGAAAAATGTAAAAAAAAAATCATGTCTCAGATTTGGATAAAATTTAAAACATAGGTTGGTATCATGATTGTCCACAAGCCTACCAAGATACAGGTCTGTAACTTCAGGGGGTCCATGGTAAAATTTCCGATTAAAATTTCGTATACTCTAGATCTAGAGCATATAGTAATTTTTATCTAATTAGCATAAATTTTGGTACATATGATAGTTTCCGTATGTACTTTGTGCCTGTAAAATTTGAAGCCGATACTTCAGTGGGTCCATGTAAAAATCCGTAATTACTTTTCATAAGTTCAACTCTCTATATCTAGTACCTTTCACCCAATTTCATATTGAATACACAGTTTCATTTAGTTATCTACTTGATACTCCACAAATTTGTAGTTGGTAGGTATAGTACGTTTATGGGAAACTAATATATGAGCAGCTTAGTTTCCGAAGAATATTTGCTTTATGTTCTACAGCTTGTAATTATTATCCGATTTCAATGAAATTTGGTACACAGGTTGAGTTCATGATTCTGCATAGGTTGACCAAATTTTAGGTTAGTAGGATTAAAGGGTCCATGTTAAATTTCCGATTTTTTTTTTAATTTTTTTTTTTTTAATATGTTCTACAGCATAGAGTAATTGTTAACCGATTTCAAAGATATTTTATATATAGGCTAATTTTGTGATCTAGTTGGCTCTCCTGAAATTTGGAGACCTTCAGGGGGTTCCTAGAAAACAGTTTTAGTTTCCGAATTTTATATAATTACGTGTTTTATAGTATGTAATTATTATCTGATTTTAATGAAATTTGGCACAAAGGTAGACCTTCTGATTATGCATGTGTTGGCCATGATAGAAGTTAATACCTTCAGGGGGTCCATACTAAAATTTCCGATTAAAATTTCATATGCTCTTATATTTCATATGCTATATTATCTGATTTAAATGAAATTTTACACACATAGTAGCTTCCTTATGTACTTACTGTGTGCAAAGTTTAAAGTCGGTAATCCAGTGGGTCATGTTAAAATGTCCAATTATATTTCACAAGTTCCATACTCTACATTATACAGTAATTGGCACCCAATTACAATTATATTTCAAACACAGCTTGAATTTGTGACCTACTTATTGCTCCAAAAATTTGTATCAGGTAGTTTTATTGTGTTCATGGGAAACTAATATATGAGCAACTTAGTTTCCAAAGAATATTTCATATAGTAATTATTATCAGTTTGCAATAAAATTTGGTACATAGGTTGGATTCGTGATTACGCATGTGTAGCCTAATGTAGACGTTAGTAGCTCTAGGGGTTCCATGCTAAAATTTCCGATTAATATTTCATATGTTCTAGAACATATGGTAAATATTATTCAATTTCAATGAAATTTTGTACACAGGTTGGATTCGTGATTACGCATGTGTAGACTAAGGTAGAAGTTAGTAGCCTGAGGGGGTCCATGCTAAAATTTCCGATTAATATTTCATATGTTCTAGAACATATGGTAAATATTATTCAATTTCAATGAAATTTTGTAATATAAAATTAGTTAGTAGCCTGAGGGGGTCCATGCTAAAATTTCCGATTAATATTTCATATGTTCTAGAACATATGGTAAATATTATTCAATTTCAATGAAATTTTGTACACAGGTTGGATTCGTGATTACGCATATTTATACTTATTATAGTTATTTTAATAATATTATTTATTATTAAAAAAAATAAAAATATAAAATTAAATCAATAAATAATAAAGATGAGCAATTTTGAAGAAAGTACTGTTTGTTACAAAGATAATGTTAATTACAAAAAACTTTTGGACATAAATCGCTGTTAAACAACATACTATGAGTTATCTGCTCCCCCTAGTTAGCAGCTTTTTTTACTTTTCTGTTCAAGTTTTAACATTGCACACCCACCAAAAACCGAAACAGAAACAGAAAAACTATCTTTTTTGACAACCAAAACAGCTAATTTTTTTCATAATGTCATGGCTGCAAACGAAATTTGATAGAAATGTGCGTGTGCAAACTTCTGCAAACAGAAATTGAAACTTTGAAAAAAAAAGTTTCATTTTCTGTCCGATAAATTGAAAAACAGAAAAATGAAAAATTCGAATTCTGGAACAGAAAAAATATAAAATCGTTTTTTATAAAAATAAAGCGATTTCAAGCAATAAAAATAAATTAGACAAATATTGTTTGTTATTTTATATTATTTTACAAATATTTTTAGCTGAAAACCCCTGTAAATTGGAAAATATCGTAAGTTTAAAAAATAAAAAAAAAAAGTTTCTGTTTCTGTTTTTGGTGGGATTGACCCTTAATACTCTATACATAAGAGAAGTTTATTTCAAACACTGAAGTTTGCGTTTATATTATAATATTTGTTGTTGGCTTGCTAATAGTTGTTGGCAATCGTTGTTGTTGTTTATGTATATTTCTGATTCTGGATTGAATAAAATAGAGACAAGAGCAACTTTTTTTGTATTGGTTTGTGCAGTGCATATCACACACAGTATACAAAAGCTTCAAGTAGGAACCTGAAAATTTTCACACACACATTGATAGAGCAGTGTAGGCCTTAGTTCAAATCTTTTCATTTTTTTTAATCCGTTTTAACATACACATTACCGTTATCTAGATATCAAGTATCATGTTTACTCCATATCCTTTATTATAAACGATAGTTAAAAATTGTTTTACGCCATATTTTGGTGTTTGGGGCAAAATCTTCATATATAATTATGCAAGATTTGTGAACTTTTTCTTTTGTTCCATAACCATATGCTATCAACGCGTCAAAACTAAAATAAAAAAATTATTGATTGGTTTGCTCCATGAATATGTAAATTAGTTTTTTATAATAATTCACTGGACTGTTATGGAGTAAAACTATTCTGATTGGTTAGAATCTCTTTACTGGAAGTACCTTAATAACGTAATAAGTGCAGTTCTGGGAATTCTGTAATGTCCTAGTTCTATTTTATTTAAAAACTATAAATAACAGTAAAATCAATCGTTCTTTATTTGCTGCAGTGAGAGGACATGGTAAGTATATAATATGGTATCGCCAGTACCAATATTGTCACCAGGACTTCTTAGGTATGTAGTTTTACGATTTAATTATTTTTTTAATTTCTAATTAATCTATTTTTTGAAATAATTTCTGCTGTTCATAAGGACGAGCTGGATAATTTGGCAGATTTTTCAGGTTTTTATAATAATACTTGGATCAACAAATTTCATTACTGGTTATTTTTTAATACTATATTTATTAGGAGACGATATTGATAAAGATCCAGACTTTAGCCCTCACATTCCATTTGTTGCTGTTGGGCCAAATATTGGTCTACTTTCTGCATGCTGGAGTTCTGCTGGTAAGGTTTTGTTTTACACTATTTAGCCTTAATGTTATTTATTATTTTATTACAATATTTCTGAACTAAAAACTTATAAAAGCCTTTTATTGCAGAAAGCGAAGTTTCATTTTTCAGTATAATAGTAATAAAAAAAAAATGTTTTAAAAAAATATTTGAATTCTTTTATTTTTCTGCTGTATCTTAAACCAAAAACGGTACAACCATAATATAATAAGTCGTATTGGTTTGCGTCACATCCATAAAATTGTGCTCCACGTGTATGCAAATTAAAAATTTCAAAATTTTGGGATATGGAGCACTTTTAAAAAAAAATCGCGCTGCTCAGAAATAGAAATAACTCAATTAAATTTTTTCATAGATACTAGAAAATTTGACTAAGTGAATAAAATTACAGTTTAAATCTATGGTAAAAATTTAAGAAAATTCTATAGTGTAGAATCAAAGCAATTAAATTTAAAACTTAAAATATAGTTTTTCTCTGAATAATATAAATGACGAATCGAGCAAAACGAATTATCAATTTTGATCACTTTGATTTCTTAAATTTATCGATCTTTCTTTCACTTAGATTCACATTTTTATTTCTTTTTATTTTTGAATCAATTTTTTTTTTATTATTAATAATAATACTATTATTTATATTTTTTGTATGTGTACTTAAAATTATATTTGCCATAGGCCTACAAACTTTTTTAAAAATATCACAAATATCACATGTTCTCTCGAGTAATTAAAGTGTCTTGACATGTTTTCTTGTTCTAGCTTTAAAATACTTAAATTTTGTCTTTTTGACTATTTTTTTAAAAAGTTAATTAACTTGAAATTATCTTTTTTAGTTTTGCATTTATTCTAAGAATTAAATATTATTTTAATTTAGTTTTCAAGTGTTAAATTTAATATAATATATAAATATAAATTTCTAGCACAAAAAAAAAAAACTAATATTTTTTGTCTTACGGTTATATTATATTTTTATTATTATTTAATTTCTCGAGAGAATTCTATAATTTTATATGTATTTATTTAATTGTGCAGTGTATTTTAAAATTGTGTTTGTATTATTTTGTATGCTTTGCCTATGTTAAGTATTATTAATTTTTATTTAATTATATTCTATTGTTTTGTTTTTATTATATTATTGTACATTAACTCGTGTGCGGTCATTTCTTTATTATCCCTAGTGCGGTCGTTTTTAATTTCGGTTTAAATTTAGTACTTTAGTATTTTTATTTTTTTTTATTTTTTTATTATTATGGATTTGAAGTGTTGTTTTTGCGGCATTTCTGCTAGTGGTTCAGTTGAAAAAGGTTCCGCAAGGTTAAGAAATGATTTTGCAAAAAGTCATTCTTTTCTTTGCGTTGATTGTAAAAATAATAATGTTTTTTCACTGTAAAAACCAATAATGAATTGATTTCAACCCTTTTGGGCAATGTTGATTCTGTTAAGGCTAGTGTAGAGCCGGATTTTTAGTATAGAAAATAAAATTTCCCTACTATTAAATCATGTCAGCGATTTAGCAAGCGCATCGGAACAAATTGAAAAAACGGTTGACAACAACACGCGTTCCATTGCCGGTATTGGTTTAGACGTCATAAAATTTTTACAAAAACTAATAAATTATTGAATAATTACGACGCTTCGTTTCATGAACCTTTAAATAATAAGATAGTTCATATTGAAAATAATTTAATTAAAACTTCTACTGAAATTAAAGTAATTTCCGAAAATTTGAACTCAAACGTTAATTGCCTTAATAACATCAATAATAATCTTGAACAAAATTCTGGAGAAATTTCGTGTTCAGTTCTTAAGTTATTGAACGATTTCGATACCTTTAACTCTAATTGCTTAATTAACTTTAAAGAAATTTTGGACAATTTTTCGGCTAAGCAAAGTAGTGAGGCTATTCAGTTTGAAAGAAATTCGGCTGAGGTTTTTGATACTCAAATACCAACACTAATATCTCAAGAAACATTAATAGGTAACGGCGAATCTATAGTTAACGGCGCTGAGATTATTAATCAAATCTCTCTACATGATGAAATTCTGACAGAATGCCAAAATAAAATTAAGAAAAACTCTAAAAAGAAATCTAGAAAATCTAAAAATAAAAATACTAAGGCACTCACGAAATCTGTCGTTGTTTGCCCCTCATTGTTAGAGTCGTCGGAATTTGTAGGTCCAATTTCACCACTTCCTACATCTTCGTTATTGACGAATGAGTATGTCGGTCCATCTTTACATATTGTCTGTCCACCTTTAAAGTCTTTGGAGTCTGCTACACCAATTCTCCCACCTCATACTTTACGTGTTATATCTCGTCCTAAAACTATTTTCATCTAGCGTTTTCATCCGGAAACTACGTCCGAGGAGGTCGTATCATATATCAAGTGCCGTTTTATGGACATGAATATTAACACTATTAAGTGTCAAAAAGTTAGTAATCCAAATTCTCATGTAGCGTCATTCAAGATCAGTGCTCCTGATGTTTATTTTTCTACTCTTATTAATAATAATTCGTGGCCCAATTACATTTTTATTAAGGAATTTATACCGACTAGATCAGCTAATTCATTTTTTTCTGTAGATGTTACATCTGTGTGGTAGAATAAAAATTTCACGTAATAAAAGATACGTTGAAGGGAAGATGACTGTGCATTCATGATGAAACTAAATGTCATTGTGTTGGCTGAATATCTAATGTTTTTTAATATTAGTAATTGTAATTGATCTAGGATAAAAAGAAGATTATCCTTGTGCTGATAGTCTTCATCAAAAATTTTTATGGCAGTTTCTAAATTTATAACACAGCCTTTTAAAAAATAACTAAAATTTTCAGTCATAAATGTATCTTGGGATGTTCGTGTCCAAGGGTACCTAAAAATATAAAAAAAATTAAAAAAAGATAATCCTTTTTTTTTTTTTTTTAATATAAGTATTATTTTCATTCATTATTATAATTATTTCAGTAAAAACTTAAAACTACTGATGCATTTATTATTTAAATAATATTATTGACCCTCACTGGAGTTCTCTAAATTATGTTTTATCCGAAATTTTAGAAATTCCTACTTTACTTTTTAGTTATAATTTATCAATTAATTTTGATTATATATCTATAATTTCAAATTTTAATTAATTGTAAAAATTTATTTAAAAAACAATTAATATTTATCATATTTTTTTTATATATAAAACTATTAATACTAATCTTAAGACTAAACTATTCTTAAATATAAACCTAATCTACTTAAACTAATTAAACCACCAATATTTGGATTTATCGCATTTTTTATCTTGATCTTTTGTTGATATTTCTGTGCTAAATTTTAAAAGATTTATATTGATATCCCTCGGATTAAAATTTATTTTTTTATCTGTTGCTCTCCTATTAAAATGATACAGTATAGGTATTTTGTTTTCATTTTGGAAATAATTTTGTTTATCTAAGTATATAAAGCTCTCTGGCGGAATAAATCCTGAATCCATAGAGCTCTTTATGTATTCATCACAATTGAGTGAGAAATCAGTGTATTATTTTCAACATATGCTGCTCTATTAAAATGTTTTCTAATAAGAGAAATTACGAAATTATCAATTCTAATAATTTTGGTCCAGTTATAAATATTTTTATTCGAAATAAAATGTTTAAAATTTGTATCAGGTTTTCTATACTGGTTCAAGCAGACTCTTAAACATTTTCGTTCAAACATTCTTACTTTTTCCATAATTGATGCACTGATGTTGTACCAAATAGGACATCCATATGTTAATATTGGTCTTATTAAACTTTGGTATGCAATTATTTTAACTCTTGGTAACAGGTGAGTAGAGTAAAATATTTTTTTAGCAATGAAAAATGCCTTCCTAGCTTTATCAAGTTGTTTTTTGATATGTAATGTATAATTCAAATTGGCTTGTAAGTGAATACCTAGATATCGCACCGAATTTGATGTTTTTATGTTCGTGTACTCGTTTGTTCCAATACTAATTTTTTTCCAATTTTTATGGACAGTTGTATGGCAATATCTTAGAATATTTCTGAACAAAATCAACTCACATTTATTATGATTAATTTTTAACCTCCAAGAATTAATATAATCCCTAGCTGTGTTGAACATTTCTTGTAATGATTTTTCTATAATATCTAAGTTCTTATTAGCAACATAAATCGTAATATCGTCTGCAAATGCAATTGAACATTTTATTTCATCAGTAGTTTGTAAATTATTTGATATCTCCAATAGACTATTTATATATAATATGAATAGCACTGGTGAACAGACTGTGCCTTGCTGCAACCCATTTAAAATATAATTTTTTGTGGATTTTACTCCATTGATATCAACATAAAACGTTTTTTCTGAAATCATATTTTTAATTATTTTTATTAGGTGGTCCGGGAAATTATATTCTATTAATTTATGGATTAGGCCATTATGCCAGACTGTGGTAAAAGCATCGCTCAAATCAATTTATAACGCTCCTATACATTTTTTTATTATTTATATGCCAATTTACATCGGAAACTAATTTATTAATTGCATGAATGGTAGAATGATTTTGTTTAAATCCAAATTGGCAGTTATGTAAAATATTATGATCATCAATAAAATTAGTAATTGATTTTCGTATTATTTTTTCAAACACTTTGCTAATGTTATACATTAAACTTATAGGTCTGTAATTATTTGGGTCTGTTGGATCTTTACCTGGTTTTCTAATTGCTATGATTTTAGCTATTTTCCATTGATTTGGGAAATAACAATTATTTAAAGCGTTGTTAAAAATAATTGTATATGCCGTATATATTTTATCGGAAAGTTGTTTAAGCACTGTATTAGGAATTTTATCAATACCTGATGATTTTTAATTTTTTAAGCTTAGGAATATTTGTTTATTTTGCTCATTTGTAATAAAATAATTATTTAAAGTATTTTTGATTTTTAATTGATCAGATTTTAAGGTATCTGAAAATGACATAATATTTAGGCTAGAACTTGTTCTCTCGTTGAAATTATATATTGATGAGTTTATTAAATTATTCAATTGTTCATTATTGTTTGAATTCAGCAAATGTTTTTTTTTGAAATGATAAACCCAATATATCAGCTACTTCATTACTATTTCTAATTATGAATGTATCATTTTCAACCTCTAAATTATTATGATTAATATCGTTATCCCTAAGCAAATTTAATTGATCTTGATCTATTTTTAGTTTATTTATTTTTAAACTTTCAGTTTTTCTAAAAATTTTATTAAGTACAGGAAACATGTTGTTCGATGGCTGAATATTTTTTAATTTATCCTTCCAATAATTGCTTATGGATATGTCAAAAAAAAAATTAATTAATATATTTACATTATTTATTATTGATTTAATTC
This sequence comes from Rhamphomyia laevipes, assembly GCA_963920725.1. Taxonomy (NCBI): domain Eukaryota; kingdom Metazoa; phylum Arthropoda; class Insecta; order Diptera; family Empididae; genus Rhamphomyia; species Rhamphomyia laevipes. The sequence continues at coordinate 29,364,855 of OY987255.1, forward strand.
TAATTATTCTATGATCATTAGTATTTAGATTTAACCTATATAATTTATGTAAAGTACTCACTAATTTTCTTTTATGATTTTGAAGTTTCTTAGTAATAACATTGCTATAATCTTTATAATACATCTTTTTATCTACTAATGGAATAGCATCTAGCATTGTTGTTTTGATTATTTCATTTAATTTGTCTAAATTATAATCAATTTCTGCGGTATTCAAATTTCGGTTATTTGATACAAAATCTGGGTTATTTTCTTTAAGCAAGTCAAATTTTTCATTTAATTTTTTCCTGAATTTTTTCCAATTAGTTTTATTAAAGTTAAAAGCTTTATCATCAATTAATTGTGCATATATGAATTCTTCATTATTATCAATTGTGATTATAAAACTGAGCGCTCTATGATCACTATCAAAAGTTAACGTATCTAAGTATTGGCTATTAAAATTTAATCTGTTATAAGATATGCATAAATCTAAAAATGAACCACATCTAGGATATGTAGGTACTTCACTAAAATATAATTGTGCTTTGAATACAATAGATTGCGTGTTTAACCAAGAGTTTAACGCAATACCTCTATCATTATTATAGATATTATTCCAATTTGTGTGTTTTGCGTTAAAATCACCACTTATGATGTAATAATTATCTAGTTTATCTAGTTGTAGCATATTAAATAACGTTGCAAATTCATTGGCGTATAAATTTGAGTTTTTATGCGAAGCGTAAAGTGATACCAATATTAATTGTTTGTTGCTTTTTAATTTCAATGAAATTATAGTAGAATCTATACATTTAAAAGCTTGTTTTTTAATAGTATCAATATACTCATATTTTAAAAAATTCTTAATTAATATGGCGGTACCTCTTTTTTTAAGGTCTTTGCACTTATCGTTTCTAATCATAAAATAATCTTCAAAATATAATGTTTGATTGCTATTAAGATTAGTTTCATTAATTAGCATAATATCTGGGTTATTGATTTTAATAAATTCTAATAAGTAATGTTGCTTGTGTAATGAATTTATGGAATTTACGTTTAGCGTTATGATTTTTAGATTTTTAATTACTTCCATTTTTTAAACAGTTAAATAAAAATTCAATTCGATCTGAATTGTTGTAATTTTATTACAAATCATCTCTAACCTTTTTTTAATATCTGACAATTCTGTATTTTCAAAGTTTTTATCTTTATTATTTACAATATTATTTTCATGAGAAAATAATTGTGAGAAAGGTTTATTAGGTAGAGGAATTAAATGCTAAACCGAAAAGAGAACGGAGATGCTGGAACTGTGACGATCCACCACACCCTCACCACTTTTGCACAGTCTTCCCAAGAAAAAAATATTGTTTCCTGTGTGGTGAAAAAAATGAGTTTACGAAAGACTGTCCGAACAAGCATCCGGAAAACTACAAAAGGGGCGAGTGGGTCACTGTACCAGTAGCTCGTCTATAGAAAAACCTCCATTCAACACCAATATCAACATCAACATATACAAAACTGACGAACACAAGACACCTGAAAATAATAAAGAAATTAAAATAACTACATCAAATACAAACGATATAAATATCAAGGCTAATGAAAACGAAACTAATAACATTAAACCAGCATTAAAAATGAAGTTAAATTCCATAAAGTTTTTAGAACAAGATAACACAACAGCAAACCCAACAAAGACAACAACTCACCCAAGCCTACATGAGAGATGGTTAAATTATAATAAAATCAGAAACAAAATATTCAATAAAGACCACAAAAAAAAAAAAATCATAGCATGCAGAGAAAGGTACAAGAATAAGAAAAAGTTCAGAAACCTAATAGACAGTATGAACATAAATGAAACTGGTGACAATAGAATATATTTAACTGTAAGCGTAAATGGACAACCAGTAAAAGGACTATTAGACAGTGGATGCACAATAACATGTATTGGACAAGGACATACAAATTTACTAGAAAAATTTAAAACCAAAATTAAGCCTTACACCGGAAATATTAAAACAGCTGGTGGAAGCAAACAAGAAATCTTAGGTAAAATCACAATACCAGTGAAATATAAGGAAGATGTGGATGAAATGGATATATTGGTAGTACCATCCCTCAAACAAAAATTATATTTGGGAATAGATTTTTGGAAAAAGTTCAAGTTAGCTCCACATATCATCTCAGAGGTAGCCTGTGACACTACTGTGACATAAATCCTAATGAACACCCGCTTACGGCTGATCAGAAAATAATTTTAAATAGCATTATAAACAAAATTCCAGATTCCGAAATATTAGGCCTAGGACAAACGATTGACACTGAAGGAGCAACACCAATAAAATTTTCATATCCAGATTTATCACCTTATAAGCAAAAATTAGTGGACCTAGAAATAAAACGTATCTTGGATTTAAACGTCATAGAACCCTCCGAAAGTCCATGGTGTTTACCGGTTATGCTTAAAATCAAACCCAATAAGGTAAGACTCTGTCTTGATGCAAGAAAGCTCAATAGTGTTACTAAGAAGGATGCCTTTCCGTTGCCATACATCAATGGTATTTTAAGCCGACTAGGATATACACATTTTATCTCCGCAATTGATTTAAAGGACGCCTTTTGGCAAATACCATTGGATGAGCAGTCAAAGGAAAAGTAGTTAGGACGGTTGCTAACGGTCCTTTGTATCAATTCAGGGTAATGCCTTTTGGGCTTTGTAATGCGGCTCAGCGGATGTCCAGACTAATGCTTAAGGTATTAAAAGGTATATCTCCAGAACATCGAGCGAGGATCTTCTGCTACATTGATAATCTTATAATATTTGCACCAACTTTCGAAATGCATATGAAAATTCTTGAAGAAGTAGCCAGATGTATAAGAATTGCCGGTCTAACAATTAACATAAAAAGATCTAGATTTTGTTTTAAATATTTAAAATATTTGGGGTACATTGTTGGTGCTGGTGAATAAATAAATATCCTACTCCAACACATAAGATGGTCAGATTATTCTTAGGATTAGCAGGATGGTATAGCAAGTTCATAAATAATTTCTCCAGTATTACAGCACCGATATCCGACTGTCTAAAAAATAAAAAATTTACATGGACTGACACAGCACAAGATAGCATGAATAAAATTAAACAAGCATTAACAACAGCACCGATATTGAACGATCCAGACTTGAATTTTACATACAATGCGATGCAAGCCTAGTTGGTATTGGATGCGTAATATACTTAAAAGACAATGATGATAATGAAAAAGTGATAGCATATTACTCAAAAAAATTAAATCCAGCTCAAAGGAACTATGCTATTACAGAATTGGAATGTCTAGCATGCGTAGAAGCGGTAAGAAAATTTAGGTGTTACATAGATGGTATAAAATTCACCATAATTACAGATTATGAGTTTGAAATGGTTGATGTCATGTAAGACGCTTACAGGTAGGTTAGCCAGGTGGAGTTTGGCTCTTCAGGGGTTTGATTTCGAAATCGAACATAGGAAAGGTACCAAAAACGTGGTCCCGGATGCGGTATCGCGCGGTTTTATACATAAGTTATTTTTGGGAGATAACCACGGACCTGAAATCGATCTACAAGATCAGGAGTTTCTGTCAGCCCTAAAAAATGCTACAGCAGATAAAACCATACTATATTTAAAAGAAGAAATATTTGACATATTTCATGTACCTGAAACTATTCACACCGATAATGGTATACAATTTAAGTCAAAGGACTTTCAAAATTTTATCAAGAACTATAGCATTAAACATTTTAAAACTTGACTGTACGCGCCACAGAGTAATGCATCAGAAAGAGTAAATAAATCAGTAATAGCTGGAATACGAGCCTATATCAGTGAAGATCAAACACGTTGGGATCAAAACCTAAGTAATATTGCCTGTGCACTTAGAACAGCTACACATCAATCCACTGGAAGTTCACCATATGTTTTAGTGTTTGGTACTAACTACATTCCGCACGGCTCATGCTATGAACTGATAAAAAAACTTGACAGCTTAAACGAAAATACTGAAATTTGCTTAAAAAAAGACAAATTACAAATTATTAGAAACAATGTTATGCTGAATCTTAAAAAAGCTCATGAAAAACACCAGAAAACATATAACCTGCGCAACAGAAAAATAAAATATATACCTGATGGTCAGGAGATATACAAAAGAAACTTTGTATTGAGCAATTTCAAACAACAGTTTAACGCGAAATTAGCTAATAAATGGAATAAATGTCGAGTAAAAAAACTAGTCGTTAATAACATGTATGAATTAGAAGACATGCAAGGTAAGACTATAGGGTTATATCACACAAAGGATTTGAAACAGTAAAATATATATATATATCCCGGTTAAAAAAATCTACTAGAGAATTATATGCCCGGCTTAATATCAGGGTTGTGGCGTGCCCCACGTTTCATGGTAACATATAAAAAAATTATAAGGTTGATAAATAATCATGAATTCAATATAGGTATATATATCAGAATAGCACAGATAGAAATAATTATACCATGTAGTCAAAAACACTCCTCTTTCAGACACAGATTATAATTATACTATTAATTATACATATATTTTCCGTGTATCTGTGCCTGTTTTGTGATGTTCGTGTCCAAGGGTACCTAAAAATATAAAAAAATTAAAAAAAAGATAATCCTTTATTTAGTTAGGAACGAATTCCTGTAACCTATTTGTTTTGTTGTTTACAGCTCGGATATTTTCATATTTTATGTTATTGGTCAACATAGCATGCCTGACACATAAATTATATGATTGTTGTTTGTTTATAATTATATAATCTTGTTCTTCATCTTCATTCCCATTTTATTTTTAACTAATTATTATTATAATCCAGAGGTAGAAGCTTAGAGTAAATATATAGATGTTATTTATAGTGACGGCTTCAGAAACTGAAGCTATAGATAGTGTATAAAAGCTCTTTTTATTTAAGAAAAGCTTATTTTATTTTAGTAAAGCTTTTTTTTATTAATTTAATAACCAAATGATAATTTGAATAAATATTTTTATATTTTTGAAATGAGTAATGAAAATGAAATATATAACATATATTTCTTAATAAAAACAATTTTATTGTTGTTTTATAATAAATAATAATATTAAAATGGTATGTTGAATTGTTTCTAATATTCTGTCAACATATTTACTTAAAAAAATCATATAATTTAAGTTTCCATATCATTAGGGAATCTAAAATATATATTTTTAAATAATTCCGTCTGAAATAATAAGTGCCTCAAAAAAAGAAAATCCTGACTACGGCACTGCCACAAAAGTTTTGCTAATTGAAAGCTGTTTTGGATTTCATATATAGCTCTTTACAGATTATTTTGACAGCAAATGTGCGGTATATTGACAACTAAATCTCCGGTATATTGACAAGTAAAAGCTCTAAAATACGGCGACAGAGTTCGTAGGGGCAAAATAGCATTATAACGTCTCCTGTATATTTACTCTAAGAGTAGAAGATTTATATATGCCATGTTTGTTTATGTTTATGACTTAGCAACATAAAAGTGGTTATATACACGAATTTGTGGTATATTCAACAAATGTAGTAAGCTATAGTGCAGCTACAAAATTAACAATGTTAACCACCAGAGGTCATATGCTTGTTGAAAAGGCAATAGAAATTAGAAATCAATAAAATAATAATAATAAAATAAGGGAAAACTAAAAAGGGATATTTCCTTTTCGGAGTTAAGATCAGGCGATGTTAATAATAGTTGTAGTGGGAGAATAAAACTGATAATAACAAATATCTGCTGATAAGGGAATATAATAAAAGTTATTAATAGGTAAATTGAGTTGCCAAGGATAAAACCCTAAAAATCAGTAGCAGAAAAGTATTATAAATTTAAAATATTATTTTATAAATTTTAAAAAATAAATAGATAGTGAGTGATAAATATAATAGATGTATGTTATTTTAAAATAATTAGTGAAAATTTATTTAGGTAAAATTAATAAATCACCTGATACAAAATAGTTGGTACGATACCAAAGGAAATATATTGTCATAGGAAAAAATAATGTAAGCAATCAGTAGTTTAGTTTGGAATAGCATAAAGAGTATATATTGATTTTTTTTATTAGTGATGAAAATAAAAGACCAGATGAAGTATAAGAAGTCATTGTTCTTCACAAAATACAACAGCTAATATACAGCCTGGACAACGCTGAACCAGATGAGACTGTGTCGTTCTGTGCTGTTGTGAAGTGTACATATTTTTTTTTCATTGTGTTTTAGGTGAGCAGTCTAGACATTCCAGGATAAGCTTGGTGCTGGGATGTTTGCGCGTGAAGCTGTCAACAACGTAAGCTGCCAATTGGCATAAAAGGAAACTGTAAGTCAGTAAATTTTATATTATTTGGTAAAATCCGGCGAATGTAGATTCCGTGAATCTATAGCATAGTGAAGGAGTAAAGTGTGTTCCCGACATAGTAGGGTTTTTGTCTGGGTTAGTAATCCAGGTTCTATGGAATTTGATGCAATAAAAATATCACTATGATTATATAAAAAAAGAAGGATGAATAACACTCGTTAATAAAACGTTTAATTATTAAATACATGTTTTGAAATATTTTCATAGCATAATAATAAGAAAAGTCAATATTAATTTTTTATGAATAGTTAATATCTTATAAATAAAATTTAAAGAAGAAGTATGCATACATATAAATAAATACAGGGTGGGCCAAAAGTCACCATGGGGTTTAAAAATTTAATAACTTTTTCGTTTATATATTTTTTTTATTTTTTTTTTTCAGATTATATCAATAACATCTGGAGAATAAATAATGGAGAGATTCACAACTGAACAAAGAACCAGAATAATAGAATTTTATTACTTAAATCAGCGATCAATTATTTTAACGCAAAGAGAATATCGTCGCCATTTTAACGTCAGAATTTCGCCCTCTGAAGCCATGATTCGTTGCTTAGTTGATCGTCACCACCAACATGGCACCGTAAGTGATTTGCCTCGAACCGGTAGACGGCGTATAATTCACACTGCGGAAAATATTGAACGTGTAGAGCAAAGTGTTAACGAAACACCAGAAACATCTACCAGAAGGCGTTCTGCTCAGCTAGGGATGTCTCGTACGTCACTACGGCGCATTTTAAAAAAAGATTTACTGTTATTCCCATATAAGGTGCAATTGGTGCAAGAATTGAAACCCGCAGATCATCGGCAACGACTAAATTTTGCAGTTAAATTTCAACAGTTGGCCAGAAATGAAATCAACTTTATTGAAAATCTGATTATGAGTGATGAAGCTCATTTTCATCTGAATCGCTTTGTTAATAAGCAGAACTGTAGGTTCTGGGGTTCTGAAAATCCAAGAGCCATTCATCAACGCCAATTGCCCCCCATTAGGTGTACAATATGGTGTGGCATTACATCTGAAAATATCATTGGGCCTTACTTCTTTGAAAATGAAGATGGAAGTGCTGTAACCGTAAATGGAGAGCGGTATCGGTTTATGATAGAAAAAATTTTACGTCCTGCTCTTGAAAACAGACCTGAGATGTGGTTTCAGCAGGATGGAGCCACTGCCCACACTGCCCGAGACACAATGGCACTTTTAAGGCAAATTTTTGGACAGCGAATAATTTCAAGAAATTCGGAAATTAATTGGCCAGGGCGTTCGTCAGATTTGTCAGCACCCGACTATTTTCTTTGGGGTTATTTGAAGGAGCGAGTATATGTGAACAAGCCCGAGACAATCCTTGAACTCAAGGCCAACATTGTTGCAGAAATTCGAGCGCTACAGCCACAAATGTTGAAAGATGTTATGGAAAATGCTCTAAAAAGAGCCCATTATTGCGAAGCTAATAACGGCGGTCATTTAAGTGACATTATTTTCCATACTTAGCGTAAAAAAAATTCCATTTTGTATATTTTATAATCTGAAAAAAAAAATAAAAAAAATATATAAACGAAAAAGTTATTAAATTTTTAAACCCCATGGTGACTTTTGGCCCACCCTGTAGATTCGATCGAGATATTGTGTGCATACAATAATGTAGTAATATATTAGAATTAACGAATAAAAATTATAAGGTATATATTATATAAAAGCTGATGGCTATAAAATCCTATTGCTATTTTTTTTTATATTTATGTTGTTAGTGAACGTTAGGATGTGCTGCTAGATTGCGTTAAATGGTGGTGAAGAAGGGTGGATAAAGTACTGTGTTGGGTATTCAAATTTAAATAATAGAATGCACTGAATTTCTAATATTTTTTCTTAAATATGGGATTACCAAATCATGGTCCGGTGATCAAGGATCATCACAGTTATTCTGTGGTGGATTGTAAAGGGTGGGTAGAGAAAGACCACGGTGGTTAAACAACTGAACCACATACAAGTAGTATAGTAGGTGTGTTGTGTTGTATATGTTAAGATCATTTTAGATTCCTGTGTCGTTCACCTTCCTTAATAGTTGATTCCCGCGCATCCTTTCTTAGAGATTATACTTAGGTGAAACATAGCACGTGGAATGAAGATAAATGTAACCCGGCTTTGCAGCAGAACCCTAAAGTGAGCTAGTGGGGTAATATACGTGCTAGGCTGCATTAGTATAGCCGTGAAAAGGAAAGATTTGTGCTGGAGCTCTTAGGTCGTCGAATGAAATACATGAATGAAATTTTTTTATATGTGAGTAATCAAATAATCTTACAAATGACGCACAAAAATATGGTATTTAATTGCCACAATAAGATAATTGAAATGATCTTAGCACAAAAATTGTTTTCTTGTTACAATCTCCTGTCAATAATGTTATATTAATTAATTGGGACCACAGAACTAACTGATCATCTAAAATCAAAGATTTAAATTTAGTAAAACAAAAATATTTATAAAAAACTTACTTGAACTTAAAATCTTCATTTGCCTAAGTTTAAACAAAATATTTTCTTTAAATATTTTCAAAGAAAGATCATTTTGTATAATAATTTTTATAAATATATTTGGAATATTATTCTCAGATACCTTTAAGATATATAACATTATTATGTTTTCAGTCTCAAAAACGTGCCATTTAGACAAATTAAGTATTTCTTTTAAATTTTGTTTCAATATTTCAAATGTTTTTATTTGATGTGCTTCCATAAAATTTCGTATTTTTTCTTCATGTCTGATTATCTCATTTAAATGCCGCTGATTTGGATCTTTTCTGACATTCTGGTTAGGCTTTGATATATATTTTGGGCAATTAGGAAATATCGATGGAATAGCTCTAGTTTTTAAACGAGGCTTTTTTAAATAAACATTTTTTAATATTACTCCGTTTGCCGTGCAATTTGTAATAATACCTGATGCTTTAAAATGTTATCCACAAACAACAGTGTGTCTCGTTATATGCATATTTTTGCGAGGAATAGATTTGATCCATTTTTTCTTAAGAAATTCATCTTTTGGAAAAGCAAACGTAGAGACTGATGGTGACCCATTTTCTAATGAACTTGAATAATTACTCATACAATTCGGCACTGAACACTTTCGCGGCACTAAATAAATATAAGTATATATTATAATAATTATTAGTAATTTCACTAATTATTAGAAATATTAATAAAAATTATAACAATTTGTAATTTTAACTATTACATATTATATTTTTTTAAATTTTAAGGTTATGATTCAAGCGTAATTTATAAATTTAAACAAATTACAAATACATTCAAAAGAAGCATCATTTTAAAATTATGGCTTTAGAAAAATTGGTATGAAAAAAGAGTCTTTGAAACATAGACATACAATATAGACAGAATCTCAAATCTCAAAAGTGAAAGCCAGCATTGAATATGCTTTTTATGCTAATATAAAATATAAACGCAAACTCAATTTCCCTATGTTGATACCTTTTTCTGGGATATTTTTTCAAGTTTATATAAAGAATAAGAAAATTGTAATATTTAATGAAATAGTATTCATTTTTTTCATAAAAATTATTTTATAATTATAACAAATTAAACGTAAGCTTAAATAATAATGCAAGCATAAAAAAATTTACTTATAACTTCAGATATTTAATTATATCCTTCACGAATAAAGTATAAAACTTAATGACCCAAATACATGTGCGTTTTTTAGGTGCGTTGAGGCATCCTTTGCTGCAAATATTATTTAGAACAATTGATTTTTCTATGTAACTACAAGGCTGCAACGCACTGCGTTGCGCCGAAGCAAGATAGCTCTATTTCTAAATTTTTTTGCGCGCCGGCAATGCTGCCAAAAGAAAAATTAAAAAAACGTATCAAACAACTGTGAAGAAAAAAATATTTTTTGACATTAGTTATTTTATTTAGTGATTGGGATTTCTAAAAACAAAAAAAAATAATATTGAAGAAAAAATAATAGATTTTGTTAAGAATAATCCTATGATATATATAATGAAAGGAATAAAATTTATAAAAATATTTATGTGAGACAAAAAATTTAATTTCTTTGACAGAAACATGTACGAAAAATATGTTCATGTGTTCTGTATGCTTTGCTGCATGCTTTAAAGCATGCCTCAAAGCACCAAAAAGACGCACGTGTATTTCAAACATAAATGTTTCACAAATATGAAATTTTCATAGTTTACACTTCACTAAAAATTTGTGTTAGATCAATTAAATTGTAAATAAATAGAATTGTGCCGTACTTCTTATTCCTGCAGTTTTTACGTAAAAACCAAAAATGATAAGGTATTTTGGAAAATCCTAAAAAATTGTGTAAGTACAATTTAATAGTAAATACATAAAAGGTAAAAAAAAAGTTCATTTCATATAAGAAGTACGGCACAATTCATAAAAAAAATAAATAGTCGTTAAAAGGAAAAAATGCAGTTAATTTATTCAACATTTAATTTTAAATTATTCAGCAATTTGCTGCATTTGTTTTTAAATATAAAACATCGTAATATAAGGTAATATATTGTTGTTGATATTTACACCATTTTCAGATTAAATAAAGGGTTTTCAGATTAATGCAACGTTTTTGGACCTAAATTCAACGCATTTGCCTATTAAATTAATAAAAAACCTTAATTTGCATTGAACAATGTTGCACATATGCAATCTCAAAATCGTATACCACTACTTACAGTTTTTAATTTTATTAAATATATATTAGTAAATTTAAAATTTCATTCATAATTTCTAAAATTTTGTAGAAATAAATTCATTTAAAATCATAATTTGACAAATTATTGAATGGAACATTTTTTATATAGATACCAACACTATTTTCAAATATCCCATTTTTTTATGTCAAATAGCTGTCAGTGCCCCTCCAAGAGGGGCTCAATGCTGGCTTCACTTTTTATTCGAACAACATGGAACAACATATATTGAACATTCAGTTTATATATTACGTCTATGCTTTGAAATTAACTTCTCTTATATACATTATTACTCAATGGTATTATATATACGAGTCATATTATATTTCATGGATTAGTCCATTGCAATATCTTAAAATTTGTGGTATAATAAAACTTCTCCTGTATGCTTATTTTTTTTTTTTTACTTTTTAAATTATCAATAATATTAACTATTGGAAGAAAAAAATAATTTTAATTTTCTCACTAAAGGTAAATTCATTGTTTCGTCGCATTTAAATCGTACTGATTTCTCTCAATACAGTTTATTGTTTCGTCTTAAAAGTGCCGTGCATTTTATGATAATCTATAATAATTTTTAAATATTTTTTCTATTAGATATGACATGAAAAGCAAAAAATTGTATTTATTTTTGTTTTTTGTTTTTTGACAATGAAATTCAAATTTTCATATAAAAAATATGCGCGGACATGAGTTCGTCGTAAGTCGGACGAAACAATGAATTCACCTTAATTTTATTAATTAAAAATACAAAAGAACCTATCCATTTCATATGGATTGATGAATTGATATATACAATACATTTTCGCTAATTCTACTGTTTGTGCTCGTAATTTAATAATTAAGACTTTTCATTAGAACCGTTAAGTTCTCTAGTATTTTAAATGAAAGCCTTTCTGCTATATTAGCAAAAAAAAACAATTAATTAATGCAAATATGACGCGTGAAAAGGCAATTTCTAATGATATCAGAAAAAATATAATGGATTTGTAGAATAAAGGAAAAATGCATATAAAATAGCGAGACAACTCAAATTTATAGCGTACATCGTACATCAAAATGCAAAATATCATTAGTCATTTAAAAAAACAGACTCTTTAGAAATTAACTTAAATATTGACGCCCATGTTACTTTAATGATAGAGATTAGCGCAATCTTGTAAAAATTTTACGGGCAAAATAGACGTGACAAAGACAGTTTGTCAAGATTGAAAGACATTTGGGATTCTTTTACCTCAGAATTAGAAGCATTAGTGAAAGTAAAAAGGCGATGCGAAAAAATTATAAAATTAATAAAAATAATTTTTTTTATAAGACCAACTTGTATGAAATCGAGTATTCTTTTTTATTTTTTATTTATAAATTAGTACGAAAGAAATATTATTGATAATTTTTAAACAAAAAAAAACATCTTCTTATGGTTCCAATATGTTACGGATGCTGTCATCAACGAATGAAGTAGGTTTTTAATTTATTAACCGATCTTAATAAATACATTGTTGACATGTTCAACCAATCTAACATATTCTTTAACCAAGTTATTCTCTTCCTGTACCTACTTATATTCTCTACAATTTTGCTTTCAATAACTAATTACATTAATCTATATTTCTCGTTCTCATAACATGTCCGAGATAACGTAGTTTTCTTTCTTTTATTTTTTTTATTAACACTCGTTGGCGTTGCCCATATTTTCTCGTTGCCATAATTTTATTTATTAAGATCGGAGCTCATGCCCACTGGATTCAATATTTCCACCTTCTACGTTAGTGATACCGTCACTCCAACATATATTAAGGATTTTACGATAAATCCATAATTTAAACGATTAAATTCTCTTCATTTTGAACAATCCACGTTTTTACACCATACAGCAAAATTAACCATACATAACAATTTAATATTTTAATTTTTTATTTAGGATTCAGCTCACCCTTATAGAACATGTTAATGTTATTCATATTTCTGATAGCAGTTCTAGCTAGTTAATTTCTTGGTTTTAAACTTGGTTTTTATGCTAGCATGACAATATCTCAGTTTATACCCAGATATTTCATTCTGCTTATTACGTTCTGTGTAACCAAATATTTCATTCGGCTCAATAATTGATTATTTAATTTCATTTGAGAATTATTATTATAATTGATTTTTTAGTAAAAATTATGTAACTTGGTTTTTTAATATTTATTTTTAAGCTATATCTGATACAAGTTTCATTTAATCTATGTCTAGCATTAGTTAAAGATGCGTTGTTATTAGTGGTCTCATACGTCATAAAAAAATTGTCGGTTTCTCACGTCACACAAACTCCTCACATTCCATGTAGTAATATTATATTTAGTTGCGTTAGATTTTTTTTTTATATGTCGCTTGTAATGTAACTAATTTATTTTTGTTGTTGTTGTTGTTATTATTAATGAATCTATTGCTGTTGATGTTGTTGATGACGCCGCTATTTTGTTGGTATTGTGTCTACAACTTACTTTATGTTCGTTGATGTTGAACAATAGAGTGTTTTAAAAAAGTAGTTTCCCGTCGATTTGATTATTTTATTTAACACGTCCCTGTCTAGACGCCAACTACGACTATACTCGTAGTTGGCATATGATTTTTATTAGTTAATTTAATTCTTTACCGTACAGAATTAGAATCTGATTTTTGGTTTGGCAACTCAGAATAACCAGGAAAAAAAAATTTGCTAGCTATTTTCGCCTTATTTTGTGCTGAAAATTTGGAAACATGAAAATTCAACGTTGGCAAATGGTGTAAGTCATATATGAATAAGAATTTAAACATCCAAAAATATATTTTTCTACTTCCTTTCCCATGAAAATTGCTTAAACTCAAATTACGCAAAATTCCAAACTTAATTATTTAATTTTAGTTTCTCACGAAAAATTACATATTTAAATTATTAATATACTTTAATTAAATGAATTAAAATATATTATATCACGCTATCGCATTTCAATTTAAATTATGTTGTTGTTTGACTTCGTTTAAATTAAGTAACTTAAAATTAATTATATTTGTTTTTAGTCAGTTCAAGAGTTACCTTAAAACCGAACAGTTGAAAATTCTAAGTTTCATAAAATATAAATTTAATTTGTTGTTTTTATATCAAAAGTTTATATTAAATAAATTTAAATAAAAATTGAATTAAATTGTGTTTTTATTTTATTTTTTAAATAAATAAGAATAAAATATAAAATTGGCGCAGTCGGTAGGATGCCAAACTAATTACGCGATTAAATTATAATTAAATATTAAATCAATTAATATTTAAATAGTGTTTAAAAACTTTTATTCAAAAGAAAAAAGTTATCAAGAACTATAGTGACAATAAAATTATTTTCTTTAAATTATAAAAAAATAAAAAAATATTTGTTTGAAGTGTCGTGATCGTGAAAATTTGTATTCTTCTAAGAACAAATTGGCATCAATAATTTTATGAAACCTTACGAATTATCATCAAAAAGTTCGCAAAACTCAATTATTGAACTCGAAATTATTGCCGAAGAAAGTTTATCGAAATTGAAGAAAAAATAAATAATATCATGGCATTAAATTTAATAACTGGTAAAGACCTTATAACAGAAGCTAGATCTGTACCAATATTTAGAGGCGATAGTACTTTTGAACTATCACAATTTATAAGAGAAGTTGAAACCATCGTTGGACTAACACAAGATGATAATTTAAAAGCTTATTTATCAAACATTTTGATAAATAAAATACAAGGACCAGCAGCTACATCAATCCGAAGACTTGAAAATGCAACGTGGGATCAAATTAAGAAACAACTCATTTGGTGTTCAACAATCATAACTGAAATTAAAAGAAGAAGCTGATGCTGTTAAATATTCTAATGTAAGTCAATATTATTATGATTAAGCTAAAATTTTAGATAAGTTAAATATGAAATATAAATTAGATGATGAATCACCTGCTGAATTTAATACATGTAATAATGAAAAAAGTATTCTAGATAAATTCCTCAATAAACTTCCAAGATCAGATAGTATGTTTTTAAGAGAAACTGGAATTTGTAATACACCAGTTAATCAAAAAAATTATTGTAGTACAAATAAAAATAATAATGTCAAAAATAATAATATCAGATTTAATAGTAATTATAGTAATCGGAATTTTAATAATGATAGTTATCACAGAAATAATAATTTTGGTGGTCAAAGTTTTAGAAATAATTTTCCCAATAATTTTAACCCTAGTAGTACTTCTCAAATAAATCACAGATATAATCAGTCTTTTAGAAATCAAAATAATAATAGGCATAATTCTTATAATAATCAAAATAGATATCACAATCCTGGTATTTCTCGTAACACCAATAGACAAGCTGAACCAATGGATGTTGATGTAAATTTTATTGAACAAAATTTTCATTCACCGCCTCAAAAAGTTCATTACCAATAGCAGAATTTACAATAAATAATAGAAAGTTTAATTATCTTATTGATTCTGGTGCCTCTATTTCTCTAATTCTTCCTAAAATTTTTCCTAATATAAAACAAACTAGATTAGTAAAATCTATTGATATTTTTTCACTCTTTGGCAAAATAAAGATAACTCACGAAATAATTACTGACGTACCTAAAGAATTTAATCATGACGCCACAATGACCTGGAAAATATTAACACTCTCAATAATAAAGAATGTGATGCAATTTTAGGCCAAAATATCCTTCGAGCCGTAGGTGCCAAAATTGACTTAGAAAATAATTTTATAGAAATTATGGGTAAAAAAACTTATTTTTAAGATTGTTGTCCTTATAATGAAACGGAAATTCATCAATTGAATTCATTAGATTTAAATAACATAAATATTTTTGATTTAATAAAAACTGATCATCTTAACACAGAAGAGTTTAAACATCTGAAAAAAGTAATTACCGATAACAAAAATTTATTTTACCAAGAAGGTCAACAATTGACAAATATTTCTAATGTCAAACATCAAATTATTACCAAACACAGCCAACCAATATATTCTAAAATCTATCGGTTTCCAAAAATATATGAACTCGAAGTAGAAAAACAAATTTCGGAAATGCTTAAACAAGGAATAATTAAACCTAGCATTTCTCCATATAGTTCACCTATCTGGGTGGTGCCAAAGAAAATGGACCAATCTGGAGTGAAAAAATGGAGAATAGTTCTTGATTTTAGGAAACTTAATGAAATCGCCATAGATGATAAGTTTCCTATTCCTAATATTGATTCACTTTTTGACAAATTAGGTAAAGCACAATACTTTACAACGTTAGACTTAGCCAAAGCATTTCATCAAATCCTTGTTAATGAAAAGGACAGAGCTAAAACCGCCTTTTCTACACCCCAAGGCCATTATGAATATATCAGGATGCCATTCGGTTTAAAGAATGCTCCTGCTACATTCCAAAGAATGATAAATTATGTTTCGCGCGATTATATAAATATTATTTGCGTTGTATATTTAGATGATATATTAATTTTTAGCTCATCTCTTCAAGAGCATATATAATCTATCAACAAAATATTTCAAAGATTACGAGAGTTTAATTTAAAAATACAAGTAGATAAATGTTTATTCTTATCGAAAGAATCAGAATATTTAGGTCATATGTTAACTACGGAAGGCATCAAACCCAATCCTAATAAAATCAAAGTTATTAAAACACTCAAACTTCCTACTACACCTGCAATAAAAAGTTTCTTAGGAATAACAGGTTACTATAGGAAATTTGTTAGAGATTATGCAAAAATTGCACAACCGTTAACTCGCTGTCTAAAAAAGAATAACACAATTGACATTAATAATGTAGAATATATTGAAGCTTTTACAAAATTAAAAGAAATTATTACTAAAGATCCTATCTTAAAGTATCCTAATTTTAGTCAAAAATTTATTTTTACTACAGATGCTAGTAATTACGCTCAAATTTTATCTCAAAATGGTCATCCAATTTTCTTCGCGAGTAGAACACTTAATGAACATGAAATTAAATATACCACAATTGAAAAAGAACTTTTAGTTGTTATATGGGCTACAAAGTATTTCAGGCCTTATTTATATGGTGTTAAGTTTGCCATCAAAACTGATCACAGACCGTTAGCTTGGTTGAGTTCATTAAATGAACCCAACTCAAAACTACAAAAGTGGAAAATTAAATGAAATGAATTTGATTTTAATATAGAGTATATTAAAGGTAGTGATAATAAAGTAGCTGATTTCCTTAGTAGAATCAATATTGATAAGAACGAAATCAATACATTAGATATAAATACTAATAATCAATCAATTGACCTTAACGATAATGAAAGTAATTTGGCCACAATTCATAGTGATTCCGAAAATTTGGGTAATCACATTCCAATTGTAGAAAATATTGTTAATAAATACTTAACCCAAATTCAAATATAGAAAATATCGTATAATATATCTTTGCGAAGATGACCTTAAAAATGAAAATTATTTAAATAATATGTTGAGACGTCTAATTAAAATAGGTACTACTGCTATTTATTCAGAATTAAATGATAATAAATATTCAATTTTACAAAATAAATTAATTCATTTATTTGGCAATGAACATAGAATAAAGTTTATAAAATGTTCAACATTAGCTAAAAATGTTGAAAATGAATCAGATCTTTTACAAATAATAAAAGAATTTCACGAAGGTACAAATCATAGATGAATTTTAGAAAATTATGCTGAAGTAAAATATTTATATTATTTTCCAAATCTAAAGAAATTTATTAATAAACATATTAATAATTGCGATATATGCAATTTGGCCAAATATGATGAAATCCAGATAAAATCAAATTTGAAATATCAGAAACACCATCCGAACCAAATGAAATAGTTCATGCTGATGTATTTTATTTAAAAAAATCAATATTTTTAACAACATTAGACAAATTTAGTAAACATTTATCGGTATCTAAACTAAACGACCGTAATAGTATTACAATTGTTCAGGCTTTAAAATTTAGAAATGCATTATTTGGAAAACCAAAAAAGTTTATATTTAATAACGAGTTCGATAGCCTAAATCTAAAAGGTTTTTTTTAGACAAGAAAATATTCTGGTACATTTTACTTCTCCACGAAGTCACACGGGTAATTCAGATATTGAAAGGGCTCATGGAACTATTAATGAACATATTAGAATTTCAAACTTGACCGAACCTAGTTTAGATATAGAAAGTAAAATTTTAAAAGCAGTAGAAACATACAACAAGACAATCCATTCAACAATTAATGTTAATCCTATAGATATCCTTAACGGTAAAATAACAAATTTTGAAGCAATAAAAAATAAAATGTTAGATAATAAAAATAAAAAAATTACGAAACTAAATAGAGATAGAAAAAATTTTAATATTCCTAACACAAACGAAATTCTTATTAAAAATCCAGCAATTGTTAGATATAAAGAGGAAGAGGAACCTAGAAAAAGTTAAATGTTCTAATACTGATAATATCCACCCCTTTTGTATTAATTTTGTTTTTAAATATTTTACAGGTCCTAGCAATTCTGCTATTAATAATAATAACGTTAACAAATCCCTGTCAAGCCCTAATTAATATTGAAAAATTAGAAACAGAAAGTGGATTTACTTCGGGTTTGCACTCCAAATTCAACCTTGTGCAATTCAAATTGACCATTTTGCATTTCAAATTGACCAAATGTCAATTCAAATTCACCTTTTTGCAATTCAAATTCAACCTTTTGCAAATCAAATTTACCTTTTTGTAAATCAAATCCAACGTTTTGTAAATCAAATTCAACCAATAGTAAAAACTGTATCAAAAAGTTAAATTTATTGTTAAAATAATTATAAAAAGTCTAAACAAACAGAAATTTGTTGTTTAAAAATTTAAAATTAAATAATTTTAACAAATGTAGTCAAATTCAAAATTAACAAAAATAATTAAACAACATATCATAATTATTTACAATGGTTCTCCTGCAGCAGCTAAAGGTAATTGCCTACACATATGTGTATAATAATTGTTACAATCTGTCGGAGTAATAGTTGCAACTGATTCATGAATTATATCTGTTAAATCAACATTAATGGAATAGTATTCAAAGAAATAATTGCTCACTCTAATGTTAATTCAAATATTTTTTGTGTATTTTTACAAAATCTATTTGAAAAATTGATATAAGCTAATATTGAAGAAGCGTGGTTAATTTTGGACAATATAAGTCAAGACACAAGAGGTGCGTGCTTTAGTTGGACAAACAATGCATACATTAGTATTTCTGCCACCATATTCGCCAATGATGAACCCCATTGAAGAAGTTTTTTCCAAAATAAAATGTTCGGCACGTAATATGTTAGCTGATCCTGCGAATTGTGTTCATTTAACAGATGTAATTCATGAATCAGTTGCAACTATTACTCCGACAGATTGTAACAATTATTATACACACATATGTAGGCAATTACCTTCAGCTGTGCAGCAGAACCATTGTAAATAATTATGATGTGTTGTTTAATTATTTTTGTTAATTTTGAATTTGATTACATTTGTTAAAATTATTTAATTTTAAATTTTTAAACAACAAATTTCTGTTTGTTTAGACTTTTTATAATTATTTTAACAATAAATTTAACTTTTTGATACAGTTTTTACTATTGGTTGAATTTGATTTACAAAAGGTTGGATTTGATTTACAAAAAGGTAAATTTGATTTGCAAAAGGTTGAATTTGAATTGCAAAAAGGTTAATTTGAATTGAAATTTGGTCAATTTGAAATGCAAAATGGTCAATTTGAATTGCACAAGGTTGAATTTGGAGTGCAAACCCTGTATAATTCAACGAGAGGAAATTCCAATAATGGAATATTATAATAAAATAATTCACATAATAGATTTAGATAAGATAGAAATTACTATAAATATGATGGAGAATCATATAAATTTTACATTTATGCCACCAGATGATGAAAATATTATTAAAACTTTAAATGATAAAATAAGGAAAATGAAACATACTGTCAAAACAATAATTCCACATACACATAAAAGATCTCTATTTAATTTGGGAGGTTCAGCATTAAAATGGGTTTTTGGAACAATGGACGAAGAGGATAAAATTGAAATAGAAAATCATCTTAAAGGAACAGATAAAAATATTGAAAATCTAATAGATAATTCTAATAAACAAGTAAAAATAAATTATTCAATTAAAAAAAATATTCAATTATTACTAACTAGTATAAATATAAGTGAACAAGCTTTGGATGAATTGTTAAATAAAATTGTTATTGATGACAGAAAAATAATAAAGCAATTACAATATTTACAAATTCTAACCAATATAAATCTACTAAATGAAGAGATAGAAAAAATTCAAGAAAATATTATTTTTCTAAACAACAAATTATGAGTAGGTCCATTCTTACACCTGAAGAAATCGATACTTATGAAATAGATATATTTAAAATCCAAGAACTTAGAAGTTCCTCAGCAAGTCAAAAGCCTAAATTGTATTTTATATTAGAAATTCCTGAAATTAGTAAAACAAAAGCTATTCATTATAAAATTAGTCCTATACCGAATTCTAGATTTGAAGAAATTGATATTGAAAATTCTGATATTATTATTTATCAAAATAAATCATACTATTTTGGTCAAGAAAAATATAAAAATAAATTAAAACTTACAAATAATTGTATCTCTAATTTGTTAAATAACTCATATAAAGAATGTTCTAAAATTGCTAATAAGAAACAGCAAATAATTGAATTAGATATTGGTTTGGTTTTAATTAAGAATGCAAATAATATGATTTTAAGTAATAATTGTAATAATATTAAACATATATTAAATAAAAACTATTTAATTTCATTTAATAATTGTTCTATTGAAATAAATACTATAAAATTCTCTAATGTTCAAAGAGAATTTAAGCAAGATGTTATATTACCAAATTATAATAAATTAGAAAATATAAATTTTACTTTAAATTTAGAAAATTTACATTTGAAACAAGTAGAAAATACTAAAGAAATAAAAGAAATTGCTTAGAAGAAAAAGGAAAGTAAAGTAATAAGTTATTTTAATATGTCATTTGTAATCATAATTTTTATAATTATTTTTGTAATATTTTGCTATTAAAAAAAAAAGAAGTCAAACAATAGTAATTAAAAATCAAGAAGCTAAAGAAATTGCCCAGGAGTGCAAAAATCCTAAGGATGGGGTAGTCATATATGAATAAGAATTTAAACATCTAAAAATATATTTTTCAACTTCCTTTCCCATGAAAAGTACTTAAACTGAAATTACGCAAAATTCCAAACTTCTTACTGACGTTGCAATTATGTTGTTGTTTGACTTTGTTTAAATTAAGTAACTTAAAATTAATTATATTTGTTTTTAGTCAGTTCAAGAGTTACCTTAAAACCGAACAGTTGAAAATTCTAAGTTTCATAACATATAAATTTAATTTGTTGTTTTTATATCAAAAGTTTATATTAAAAAAATTAAAATAAAAATTGAATTAAATTGTGTTTTTATTATTTTTTTTAAATAAATAAGAATAAAATATAAAATAAAATTTGTACACTAAACAAAATCGTTTTGGCAGTCAACGTGAATCAATTTAAACATCTAAACAGTGTGAATAACCAATTTCGTACCAGATCACCTAATTTTGCAATATTGACTAAATGTTAATGAAACGAATCCCTTCTATGCTGGAGATAGTCTTGCTGACCGTGATGCTCTCATGCTGATCTTGAAGTTCGTACTGCTGTTGCGGAAAATTTGATCTGTTATTCTTGATTTTCGTGCTGCTGGTGTTTCGTGTTTGTCAAATTTAAGTGTCCACAAAAAATATGAATATGCACTGTTTTTCTCTCGACGTCATCGAATTACTGAAACTGGCTTAAATGATTCATTTTCAAATGCTTCAATCTTTCCGCCGGAATTCTCAATCAACAGATGTGATCGCTCTACTGAGCGTAATAGCAATTTTTCCTGTCTTAGTGGTGTTCTAATAGCAATTAACAATAAATTCAATTGCTGTGAGGTTTCACTAAATATGTTTGAATATATTGGAATTTGCTGTTCTAAAATATCTACATGTCTATTTGTCTATATGTATACCACCAAATACACCGATTTTTAAATTAAATAAATATATGGATGGCAGTAAAATTCATATTTAGTTTAGTTCGTCATAATGATTATATATTCATTTTGGGTCAGTTCAATTTTCCTGGCATAAATTGGATATCGTGTAGTAATGTTGACTGTTCGATGTTCAAAATGTTCGATGAGCCTGCTAAAGTTTCTGAAAGAAAAGTTTAACTTCTCGTTGAACTAAATAAAAAGAATCTGCTTGGGTTACGTTCAATTTTATTTTTATTAAATATTTTATTAAAAATGATAAATCTCAAATACATATTACAATAATATAATGATTAATGAAAAAAAAAAAAAAAATTGTATTATTACGTTACTTTAATTAATTGATTGATTTCAGTTGCGTTGTTAATTATTGACGTTGACGTCGCTTCTATCGTCACAGCAATTATGTTCATACCATTAGCCTTACTGCTATCTGAAGTTCAATCAGCTGGTCTTATATCTACTGCAATTGTCGTTGGGTGACAATTAAAGTAGATTTCAACAATTATAGAATGTAGCGTAAAACTGGTGAAACCTTTAATATTGGTTTTGTTTGTTTAATATCGAATTTTGTTCCACAAATCCTAGAAATTGGTTGGTACTACACGACTAATTTCTAATTATAAATAATTTATTTTTTATATGCTATTTCGCTAATTGTTTTATATTGAGGTTAGGTTACTTTTAATAATTTATACGTTTGAAAAAAATATGTTGAATAAATTACATTTACCAGAATAATACCAAAATACAATATGCTTGGTGAACAATAATCAACGATAATAAGAAATTGTTTTGTAAGAACAATTATCTAATAAATTAAATTAAACTAAACTAACATTCGACGCAATCTAACCTTAATTTAATTAAATTAAATAACCTCGCTTTTTTTATTTAAATTTTGCAATGCGTGATTTATAATTTTTCAACGTAGAATAATTGAACATTTTAAACGTTTTTTCTTTTAATCAACGATAATAAGAAATTGTTTTGTAAGAACAATTATCTAATAAATTAACCTCACTATAAACTAACATTCGATCTACAACTCGATAACCGTAATCTTAATTCGACACGTGATCGTAATGTGGGCGCAATCTAACCTTATGTAATTAAATTAAATAATCTCTCTTTTTTTTATTTAAATTTTGCAACGCGTGATTTATTGATTTCTAATTTTTTCAACGTAGAATAATTAAACGTTTTAACTTTTATAAATTCACGTGGTTTTCCGATCTAAAACCAAAATTTGATTCCTTTCAATTAAACTAACGTAAATTATTTTACTTTAAATATTAAACTTTCTAAATCAAAATACTTTTATTTTTTTCTTTAAAACTGTATTAAATTCTATAAATTTACTAATTAAATTTAAATAATAATTCGCTAATTGGCAATTTTAATTAATTTTCACTATTCGTATAAAAATTATATAACTTTGGTTAAATATTATTTAAAAATATATTCATATAAATAATTTCAAATTAAATTCACTTTCTAACCCTTTACTAAATAATTTTTTTAATAATTTAACCAAAATATATTGCATAGGAACAATCACAACTTTTCCACAATTACTTGTGCCACTTGTAATTTTATCCGTATACAAAAAAAATTTCTTACTATTTTACTATTATTTTTTAAAAGAAAATAATTTTAAATTATTTTTCTGGATTTTACCTTTTTTGTTGATACTGCTACTGCTGCAAATCGATCGAAGTAATAAATCGATTTGTGAAGTAATAACCAAGGTATATAGAATTTATAAGGTAATACATTCCGAATTTCTTTTTTGGTTTTTACTGCGCAGGTACGTCATCCGGCGACAACTATTTTGAAATGTAACTGAAAATTAATATAAATATAAACATAATTGTGTTCGGAAAATAATTATTAAATTTAGAAAACACTTATGCTCTGTTTACAAACTGGCTAAAATTGGCAACTCAAGAAAGAAATCGATAGGTAATTATATTTTACATAGGTAGAGAGAGAAATATCGTCCAGCCATAATTTCCCCTTGTCCAATTATAGCACAAGACGACAGACTTCGTCTTGTGCTATAATTCGACGTCTTGAAAAGATCTTGAAAAGAAAATTTCTACATAATTTTTATAGCATTTTATAGCATTCTGACAGCAAATATTTTTCTTGTTTTTTTTACTTCAATGAATTTTGAAGTAAATTATTTTTTTGTGTTGAGTCACAAAAATAAATTATTTAAAATTATTAAAATTATTAAAAATTTAAAATTCACACAACTTTCACAAAATAAAAATGTTTTTTTTTTCTGAAATGTCAAAAAGTTCCTATAATTTCCCCAACGAAACGATATTATTCGTTTCATTCTTTCATTAAGAGAAGTTCAGCATGCCGTCTCTTTTTATTTTTTCTAAAATTAGAAATTAGCCAGTTTGTAAACAGAGCATAACAGTATTAAAATATATTTAATATTAATAAACAAAATATATATAATATTAAATAAACAAAATTGTGTTCAGTGAGGTAACTAAAAGTTTTGAATTTTGAAAGGTAACTGAGTGTTAATATAAACATAAGCAAAATTGTGTTCGGAGTCAGGTTAAAATACTTAGAATTAGAATTATAAAATTTATAAAACATATATATAATATTAATAATTAAAATATATATAATATTAATAAACAAAATTGTGTTCAATTGTTCGATTGTATCCAGTAGAGTGAGTTTAAACTACTTAGAATTATAAAATTTATTAACAGTATTAAAATATATATAATATTAATAATTTATATTAAAGTAATAAATAAATTAAATTATGGTGATGTGTGCTGTGTTTGGTTGTTATAGTCACAACAATAAAAAACTTAAAAACTTAAAATTAAAACCAGATGCATTTCCTACAGAACATCTTCCATCTAGTTCTATAGTAAAAAATCTTCCATCTACATCTAATAGCCAACGATGTGATAGAATTAATAAAAAAAACATCAAATCAATGATTAATGATTTATTAAAAGAACATGAAGAAGTTTTTGAACCTTGTTTGGTTTTAAGTAAATCTGACAAAATGACAGACACCGAAGATTTAAAATCTGAATGGTGAGATATTATTACATAATTTCAAGTATATACTAATTTAATTAAATTTATTACAGTAAAGTGAATATGATGTTGAAGCAAATTAATAAATTGAAGAAAAAATGTTTTGAATTACAACAAGAAAACACCATAATTTAAAAAAAAATTTAATGAAACCCAAATAAAGAAAATCCAAAAGGGTGAAGCGAGAATAAAATGGAAAATTGACGATATTTCTCAAGCAATAGTAATTTATTCAAGTGGTCCAAAGGCAGATCGGTTGCTTTTAAAAAAGGATTATCCTTTACCAGCTGTAATTACGTTGAAAACTTAATAAGAAATAAGAATTTTAAATTCACAATTACAAACCAAATTTTTAGTAATAAGAGAAAATTAAATAAAACAATCAATTAAACTAATCTGTAAATTTATGTTTTTTTATTCTTAAAATATTTAAAAGGTTTTTTTTCAGATTTTACAACAAATCTATAATTAAATAATATGATATTTCATATATTTCCATACAACCACAGAAATTATTATTAGTATAAATATAAAGTTGTCGCCAGCTTACATCATAATGTGTGAAAGAGATAAAACATACATGCGCAATATATTACCTTATAAATTCTATAACCTTGAGTAATAACTAACCATCTAGGTATTTAATTGTTGTAGGCTTTCTTTAAAAAATTGCCATTGCTCCGCAATCGATTTATCTACTTCTGCGTCCCAAGAGTTCCCTGAAATCCATAACTCTTGGATTAATAATTTTGCTACTACAATTACAGGTGTGATCCATCCTAAATTATCATACAATAAAGCAACTTGTGAAAAAATAGACCTTTTAGTAATAGCTTGCTGAGTTTTATCTAAAACTACAAATGTAAAACAGTCCGTACCAGGACACCATCTTATTCCGAGTGTTTTAATTGTATTAGATTCATCAAATTGAAATGTCTCTTTCAATTCCCTGTGTGCTAATGGTAACTGCTCTACTATCTCTGGATAATTACTGGCCCATTTTCGAACATTAAAATGCCCTTTTTTTAACATTTGTATGGATTGTTGCTGCAGTTCCTTTGCTTCTTCAATACTATCTGCCCCACTTAGTAAATCATCCACATAAAAATCACGCTGCCTTTGCAGCTAATGGATAATTTTGTTGTTCATCCACCGATAATTGTTGCAATGTCTTAATTGATAAATACGGAGCCGAAAGTCACCGTTTTTAACTCATAATCAGGTCTCTCCAAATTATGCGTTAACGTTGGTATATTAACTTTCGATGTTCTGGATGAATTAAAATCATACGCATGATGTGGTATATAATAAGGATTTACAGACTGCTCATTTAATACCATCTGGTTTAATTCTACATATTCGTCTAGGCACTTTGAATATTCTTCCTTTGAATTTATTTTTTAAATTCCCTTTGAATTTAAAAAATTCAAGTATTCCCTTTAAATTTATTTTTTAGTACTTCATAACGTTTTCTGACCATCTCTCGAGATGACCCTAAATCTAAACATCGTCCATTTATAAATGCCAGCTTAACTTCATACCATTTTCAAGTCTTGTATGCGTGAACTTTCACAGTTTCACATTCTTCATCCTCTGGTTTCAAAGTTTTTTGGGTGGGAATTTCTTCTAATTCCCAAAACCTTTTTAATTGCTGACATCAGTCTGCCGTTGGATAATTGTAAATGTTTTTGTTTCCTGACTGGATATAATAGATATAATATATTTTTAAAATTCGATGGTTACTCTGATATTAATTATTTTGAATCTTTCAGGTACGATTTTAAAAATGCGAATCATATATGATATATCTATAAGTATAAGTGCGTGTGGCTTGAAAATTGGTACAAGAGTAAATTATTTTATAAAAACCGTCGCAGAATTTCTCGACCGTCACGGGTTTGCGGCTGATGTGTAAATCAAATCAGCCTTAAATGAAGAATTATTAAACTTCAATTTTTTTAATACGACAAATATTGACGAT
Source organism: Rhamphomyia laevipes (assembly GCA_963920725.1). Classification (NCBI taxonomy): domain Eukaryota; kingdom Metazoa; phylum Arthropoda; class Insecta; order Diptera; family Empididae; genus Rhamphomyia; species Rhamphomyia laevipes. The sequence goes on from OY987255.1 coordinate 29,392,224, forward strand.
TTATGCAATGCATTTTATTTTGTGAGAAACCGTATTATTTGATCATGTACCTGATATACAAGACCGTGGCTTATGCTTGAAATACATGTGCGTTTTTTGGTGCTTTGAGGCATGCGTTAAAGCGTGCAGCAAAGCATACCGAACACATGAATGTCTTTTAACACATTCAATTGCTGTCCTAATTCATTAAATTTTTTATCTCTAAGATACACATTTTTATAATATTTATCAGCTTTATTATATATCATCGGATTATTCTTCAAAAACTATATTATTTTCTCTTCCATTTTAAATTTTGTTTTGTTGTTACTAATGAAATAACCGAAATAACTAATATCAAAAAATATTTTTTTTTCACAGATGTCTAGCCTGGTGCATATTTTTAATTTTTCTTGTGGCAGCAAATATTTTTTATATAATGGTTATTTTTATATTTTGTTTACGTTCAAATTTACGTTGAGTCTGATCAAATCAACCACGAATTTCTGAATGCACCTGTGCCGTTCAACGCCAATAGTTCAGTTTTTAATAATTTAATAATTACTGAAGAAGAACTGGCTGAGAACACAAGTAATTTAAAACCTAGTTATAGTCCGGGTCCGGATGGTTTGCCCTCATCATTTATAATAAATTGTTCATCAGCACTTATAAAGACCTTATGTCATATGTTGAATATCTATCTAAAAACTAGTTGTTTCTCGCAAATATGGCAAAATTCCTTTATAACACTCATTTTAAAATCTGCTATTAAAAGTAACATTGGAAACTATAGAGGGATCAGCAAACAATCCGTTATCCCTAAGTTATTCGATGAAGCTGTTACAACAAACCTTTACTTATATTGTGGATCAATAATTAGTGTTAATAAATAATTGGATCAATAATTAGCGTAAAAGATCAACAATAACGAACCTTTTGTTATTTACTAATTTCGTATAAAAAAAAAGGAAAATGGCCAAGTGGATATGTGATATATCTATATATATATATATAGATGTTAGTAAAGTATTTGATCGGGTTAATCACGAAATTCTTTTATTTAAGCTCTCCAAACTATGTTTTCCTGATAATTTTATTAAATAAATTAATGCATAGTGTAAGAAATAAATGAAACAATAGCAATGAAATAAGAAAGAAACAATGTAAATTAAATGATGGTATAAGAAAGAATAAAAGAAGAACAGTTTTCTATTGAGAGCGGGAAGATAAAGATGTAAAATAAAATAATAAGTTGATGAAACGTAGTGTCTTCCTGGTTATGGTTAAAAACAAACTTTTTTTTTTGGAGAAAAGTCTGGAATAAAATGAAAAGAAGAGAAACAAAAATCAACACAAAAAGTTTTTTGTTGCATTGCAAAGTCTGATTCGGTACAGTAACGTCGTAAAAAGAAAATGTTTTGTTGGCCGTCGTGAAATAATTTTTAAATATTTGGTTAAAACTATAGTGGCAAATAAAAATATAATATTGAAAATTAATAAATGAAATGTGAAAGTGATTTTGCGTGAAAATTTTTATGAAATCTGAAAAAAAAAAATATAAAATTTAACAAAAATTAAAAGTGCATATGCAATTATTACGTTTGAAAAAAAAAAAAACAAAAACCGAAAAAAAAAGTGTCTTAAAATGTGTATACATATATTGTATAAATAAAATTGTTATAATTATAATTATTTATATAGATGATTTGGTTATTCCGACACGAAACGAAGAAGAAAATGTCAAAATTTTTAAAGAAGTCTTGCAAACTGCAAAACAGAATGGTTTAATTTTCAAATGGGAAAAATGCGTTTTTCTGAGTAAAGTCATCAAATTTTTAGGTCATGTCATAGAAAATGGTTCAGTGAAACCATCAGAGGAAAAAATAAAAGCTGTAAAATTATTCCCAGTACCAACAACCATCAAAAATGTTCAAAGTTTTCTTGGATTAACAGGATACTTTCGGAAATTTGTAAAGAATTATGCAATAATTGCAAAACCATTATCTGACCTGTTACGAAAAGAATCTAAATTTCAATTTAAAGAAGATCAACTAATCGCTTTTGATATTTTAAAAAACACGTTATGTAACGAACCAATATTAAAACTTTTTAATCCAAATCTTGAAACTGAATTGCACACGGACGCTAGTTTTGATGGTTATGGTGGTATTTTATTACAAAAGCATTCGAACAATTTTCATCCAGTATTTTATTTAAGTTTCAAAACGTCAGCAGTTCAAAAAAATTACACGAGCTATGAACATGAAGTATTAGCGATAATCAGATGCCTAGAAAAGTTAAGAGTTTATTTACTCGGATTAAAATTTAAAATATACACGGATTGTAAAGCTTTTCAAGCAACTATGAGTAAAAAAAATATTTGTACGAGAATTGCTAGATGGGCTATTATGCTTCAAGAATTTGATTGCATCGTTCTACATCGATCAGGCTCATCTATGCGACACGTTGATGCGTTGAGTAGGTACCCAATAGTTATGAAAATTGAAAATGGAATATTACATCAAATTGAAATGACACAAAAAAATTACGAATTTTGCAAATTAGTAACAACCATTCTTCAAGAACGAGAACATGATGATTTTTTGGTAAGAAATAATATACTTTATAAATTTGTAAATGATTCAAATTTGTTAGTTGTACCAAAATCAATGCAACAAGAATTAATTGCAAATGTACATAATAAAGGACATATTAATGTTAAAAAAGTAGCAGCCATTTTAAATCATGATTACGTAATACCGAAGTTGAACAATAAAATAAAAGCATTCGTCAATAACTGCGTAGCATGTATATTATCAACTCGTAAGAGTGGTAAAAAAGAAGGATTTTTAAATCCTATCGAAAAGGGTGATATTCCGTTACATACTTATCATGTTGATCATGTTGGACCATTAACTACCACATCTAAACAATACAAACATTTATTCATTGTAATCGACGCTTTCACAAAATTTTCGTGGATATATCCGGTAAAATCTACTACAACTAGAGAAGTATTACAGAAATTGGAATTACAACAAAATATATTTGGTAATCCAACACGAATTATAACAGATAAAGGCACGGCATTTACATCTAATGATTTTGAGGAATATTGCACAAAAAATAGAATACACCATTTCAGTATCACAACCGGAGTTCCACGAGGAAACGGCCAAGTCGAACGACAAAACGCTACGATAATTGAAATATTAAGAAAACTTAGTATCGAAAATCCTGAAAAATGGTATTTACACGTTCCTAGAATACAAAAAACTATAAATTCAACGATCAACAGAAGTATCGGTAAAACTCCGTTTGAACTAATGTTTGGAGTAGTTATGAAAAACCCAGAAGATGTCAAGTTGGTAGGGCAATTGGAAGAAATTATGGTTGAACAATTTTCCACCGACAGAAATGAATTACGAAGCGAAGCGAAATCGAACATTTTAAAAATACAACAAGAAAATATTAAAACTTATAACAAGAAAAGGAAGAAACCGAGGGAGTATAACATCAACGATCTGGTAGCGATCCAAAGAACGCAATTTGGTTCTGGTTTAAAGTTATATCCGAAATTTTTGGGACCATATAAAATTATAAACGTAAAACGAAACCATCGATACGCTGTCCAAAAAGTTGGAGATCATGAAGGACCTATAATATCATCAAGCGTTGCGGATATGATGAAACCATGGCAAAATAATACGATTAATGATACATCTGATTTTGACACTGATTTAGAATCGTCTGGGACAGACGATTAGCAGGATGGCCGAATTGTGGGGTCACATTCATTCTACCTACTCTCTTTATTATTATATTGTCATATTTAATATTTTATTATCTCAGTTATCATTGTTATCAATGATAACGTGAGTTTTGATTTTGATTTCAGTTCAGTTTTATCTTAGCTCGAGAAAAGTAACGTAACGAAAAGTAAAGTAATTTAGCGTAAAGTAAAGTAATGTAAATTAAAGTAGAGTAACGAAAATAGTAAAGTAAAGTAACGTAAAATAAAATATCATTGTTTGTTAAATCTTTAATTGTAAATTAACTTATTATTAATTAAATTAAATACTTTATAGAAATCAACATTTAAACACAGTTTTATTTTGAAATTAAGTTATTTTACCATCTCGCGGCATATGAACCCACAGGTTCTGGTGTCAGAAGTGTTTGCGTCGCGAAATTTATTTTCAGTTATAAAATTTGTGGTTTAAAATAAAATATAGAACAAACTTATATAATAACATAAAAAAAAAAAAGATAAATTTGCTTCCTAAAAAATTAAAATTAAAAATTGTACCTAATACCTATAGTAAAAAATAGTTTCATTTATCCTACATTATTGCAAGCTGACATTGGTTCTAAATAAAAATAAAATCGAAAATAACGGATAATATATCGTATGTTTTTAGAATATTCTAATTCTAAAACACTTCAAGTTCAAGGTCAATTTTTTTTTGGAGAAAAGTCTGGAATAAAATGAAAAGAAGAGAAACAAAAATCAACACAAAAAGTTTTTTGTTGCATTGCAAAGTCTGATTCGGTACAGTAACGTCGTAAAAAGAAAATGTTTTGTTGGCCGTCGTGAAATAATTTTTAAATATTTGGTTAAAACTATAGTGGCAAATAAAAATATAATATTGAAAATTAATAAATGAAATGTGAAAGTGATTTTGCGTGAAAATTTTTATGCAATCTGAAAAAAAAAATATAAAATTTAACAAAAATTAAAAGTGCATATGCAATTATTACGTTTGAAAAAAAAAAAAACAAAAACCGAAAAAAAAAGTGTCTTAAAATGTGTATACATATATTGTATAAATAAAATTGTTATAATTATAATTATTTATATAGATGATTTGGTTATTCCGACACGAAACGAAGAAGAAAATGTCAAAATTTTTAAAGAAGTCTTGCAAACTGCAAAACAGAATGGTTTAATTTTCAAATGGGAAAAATGCGTTTTTCTGAGTAAAGTCATCAAATTTTTAGGTCATGTCATAGAAAATGGTTCAGTGAAACCATCAGAGGAAAAAATAAAAGCTGTAAAATTATTCCCAGTACCAACAACCATCAAAAATGTTCAAAGTTTTCTTGGATTAACAGGATACTTTCGGAAATTTGTAAAGAATTATGCAATAATTGCAAAACCATTATCTGACCTGTTACGAAAAGAATCTAAATTTCAATTTAAAGAAGATCAACTAATCGCTTTTGATATTTTAAAAAACACGTTATGTAACGAACCAATATTAAAACTTTTTAATCCAAATCTTGAAACTGAATTGCACACGGACGCTAGTTTTGATGGTTATGGTGGTATTTTATTACAAAAGCATTCGAACAATTTTCATCCAGTATTTTATTTAAGTTTCAAAACGTCAGCAGTTCAAAAAAATTACACGAGCTATGAACATGAAGTATTAGCGATAATCAGATGCCTAGAAAAGTTAAGAGTTTATTTACTCGGATTAAAATTTAAAATATACACGGATTGTAAAGCTTTTCAAGCAACTATGAGTAAAAAAAATATTTGTACGAGAATTGCTAGATGGGCTATTATGCTTCAAGAATTTGATTGCATCGTTCTACATCGATCAGGCTCATCTATGCGACACGTTGATGCGTTGAGTAGGTACCCAATAGTTATGAAAATTGAAAATGGAATATTACATCAAATTGAAATGACACAAAAAAATGACGAATTTTGCAAATTAGTAACAACCATTCTTCAAGAACGAGAACATGATGATTTTTTGGTAAGAAATAATATACTTTATAAATTTGTAAATGGTTCAAATTTGTTAGTTGTACCAAAATCAATGCAACAAGAATTAATTGCAAATGTACATAATAAAGGACATATTAATGTTAAAAAAGTAGCAGCCATTTTAAATCAAGATTACGTAATACCGAAGTTGAACAATAAAATAAAAGCATTCGTCAATAACTGCGTAGCATGTATATTATCAACTCGTAAGAGTGGTAAAAAAGAAGGATTTTTAAATCCTATCGAAAAGGGTGATATTCCGTTACATACTTATCATGTTGATCATGTTGGACCATTAACTACCACATCTAAACAATACAAACATTTATTCATTGTAATCGACGCTTTCACAAAATTTTCGTGGATATATCCGGTAAAATCTACTACAACTAGAGAAGTATTACAGAAATTGGAATTACAACAAAATATATTTGGTAATCCAACACGAATTATAACAGATAAAGGCACGGCATTTACATCTAATGATTTTGAGGAATATTGCACAAAAAATAGAATACACCATTTCAGTATCACAACCGGAGTTCCACGAGGAAACGGCCAACTCGAACGACAAAACGCTACGATAATTGAAATATTAAGAAAACTTAGTATCGAAAATCCTGAAAAATGGTATTTACACGTTCCTAGAATTCAAAAAACTATAAATTCAACGATCAACAGAAGTATCGGTAAAACTCCGTTTGAACTAATGTTTGGAGTAGTTATGAAAAACCCAGAAGATGTCAAGTTGGTAGGGCAATTGGAAGAAATTATGGTTGAACAATTTTCCACCGACAGAATGAATTACGAAGCGAAGCGAAATCGAACATTTTAAAAATACAACAAGAAAATATTAAAACTTATAACAAGAAAAGGAAGAAACCGAGGGAGTATAACATCAACGATCTGGTAGCGATCCAAAGAACGCAATTTGGTTCTGGTTTAAAGTTATATCCGAAATTTTTGGGACCATATAAAATTATAAACGTAAAACGAAACCATCGATACGCTGTCCAAAAAGTTGGAGATCATGAAGGACCTATAATATCATCAAGCGTTGCGGATATGATGAAACCATGGCAAAATAATACGATTAATGATACATCTGATTTTGACACTGATTTAGAATCGTCTGGGACAGACGATTAGCAGGATGGCCGAATTGTGGGGTCACATTCATTCTACCTACTCTCTTTATTATTATATTGTCATATTTAATATTTTATTATCTCAGTTATCATTGTTATCAATGATAACGTGAGTTTTGATTTTGATTTCAGTTCAGTTTTATCTTAGCTCGAGAAAAGTAACGTAACGAAAAGTAAAGTAATTTAGCGTAAAGTAAAGTAATGTAAATTAAAGTAGAGTAACGAAAATAGTAAAGTAAAGTAACGTAAAATAAAATATCATTGTTTGTTAAATCTTTAATTGTAAATTAACTTATTATTAATTAAATTAAATACTTTATAGAAATCAACATTTAAACACAGTTTTATTTTGAAATTAAGTTATTTTACCATCTCGCGGCATATGAACCCACATGTATTTAAAACAAAAACTATTTATTTTCATATTGTATTTAGAAAATGAATTTAACTATGCCAGCAATATCGAAGGGGAGATTGCCCCTACAAGAAAATGTGTTGAATGTGGTATGTCTTAAATTATCAATATATGATAAAATATATTTATTTTTATATATTTAGATTAAATCGAATACAACATTTATACCATCAACCTAAAAAAAAGACCATAAGTTGTAACTGATGACAAAATTTCATTGAAGAAAGCTATGAAAAGTACATATGTTGAATTGTCACCAACAAAAATTAAATATAAATTTAAAGTTCTGAAGAATGCCATAGATAACCGTGATAATAAAATACATAATTTACAAAGAAAAGTAAAAAGATATGTTAAAAAAATTGAATCACTTGAAAGTGTGGTAAATGATTTGCAAAATTAAAATTTAATAAATTTTGAAGATGCAAACTGAGAAAATGAAGCAAAAAAACAGTACCACAAAAATATTCGCCTGAACTACGATCGTTTGCATTAAATTTAAATTTTCTATCACCTATGGCTTATAAGTATGTTAGAAAAACATTTCATTCAACCCTGCCTCATATCAGCACATATGTAATGTTGAAAATGCAGGTAATAATAAAATTATATTAAATTTAATTTTTGATGAAATGGCAATAAGACAACAACAGGACTGGGACGGTAAAAAATCTATTGGTTGTGTAGATATTGGAGATGGTGATACAACTGATGTCATGGCCAATCAAATTTTAGTTTTTATGGCTGTGTGTGTAAATCGCAGCTGGAAAATACCCTTAGAGTATTTTCCAATTACATCATTGAATATCTCTCAAAAAAAAAATATTTTAGGTACATGTATCGATAATATGTGTTACATGTGATGGCACATCAACAAACGTCAATACCATGGCATTATTAGGATGTAATATTTTAAATATAGAATGTACTCCGGTTTTTGAATTTAATAATAATAACATATTGGTAATTCCTGATCCGGTGCATATGTTAAAATTAGTTCGACTTTTGGGGACTTAAAAATATTTAAAACTAACACCAATGAAATTATTGATTGGAAATATGTAATTAGACTGCTTGAATTGCAAGATAAAGAACAGCTTCACGTTGGAAATAAGTAATATAATTTAAAATATTTAAATTTTAATTCATAATAATTTCTTATAGGTTGCTCAAATCTCATATATATTTCCACAATCAAAAAATGCGTGTAAGGTTAGCGGTGCAACGGCTAAGTAAATCAGTTGCTGACGCTCTAGATTTTTGCCGCATCGTATTAAAATTACCAGATTTTCATGGAAGTGAACCCACCCACTGCTAATTTTATTAGAATTATGAATAACACTTTAGATGTTTTAAATTCAAGGAAATCAGGTGGTTTCGGTTTCACCGAATCAGTTTCTGAAAGAAATTATTTGGAAATAAAAATGTTTGCTAAAGACACAATTAATTATATTAGTAATCTGAAAACAGATGAAGTAGTTTATTTTATAAACCACAGACGAAAAACTGGTTTTATTAGGCTAATAACGGCTTTAAAAACAATTGAACCACTTTATGCTATCTTTTTTGACAACCAAAACAGCTAATTTTTTTCATAATGTGATGGCTGCAAACGAAATTTGATAGCAATGTGCGTCCGCAAACTTCTGCAAACAGAAATTGAAACTTTGAAAAAAAAAGTTTCATTTTGTTCGATAAATTGAAAAACAGGAAAATGAAAAATTCGAATTCTGGAACAGAAAAAATATAAAATCGTTTTTTATAAAAATAAAGCGATTTCAAGCAATAAAAATAAATTAGACAAATATTGTTTGTTATTTTATATTATTTTACAAATATTTTTAGCTGAAAAACCCTGTAAATTGGAAAATATCGTAAGTTTAAAAAATAAAAAAAAAAAGTTTCTGTTTCTGTTTTTGGTGGGATTGACCCTTAAGAATTAATCTTGGTTATAATAATAACTCGACGGTACAACAATTTCGAAGTATGTAAAAACCTATCGAATTAAGTTACCAAATTTAAGTATTTATATAGGTATATAAATAGGTATATATAAACGTTTACTGGTAAGATGCCAGCCAATTGAGAGATGGTTGAATTGGAAATTGTATGCCATTACAAAATATAAAAATATTGCAGTTTACTGAACATATTAATAATGCATGCAATACGTTAAATAAAACAGTATATCGAGCTGGTATGATTGATGAGGAAAAATTTGAGGAAGTAGACGATCAGTTATTTTTAGTAGACAATTACTGCGAATTTTTAAACTCACATTTGTTGTCAGAATATTGCCAAAAAATTGTTGAGTATATAAGTGGTTTTGTTGTTAAAAAACTAACAAACAAACTCCGTTGCGAAGAATGCATCTCAGTTTTAGAAGGCGAATATGACCAAGAATCGCTTGTTGCCTACAAAAACAAGGGATTTTTACATACTGCATCCAAAGACGTTGTAACAGTTTGTTATGCTGTTGAAAAAAATTTAAGATTTTATCAAAAGTTGCTGGGAAATATAAATGATTCTGTATTAACTGATAAATATTTTAAAAAATTGTTTGATAAAAATTTATTTTCAAAACAGTTCCAGGATATGTTTGAAAATAATCACTATTGGTTATTAATCAAAGCCATAATTGATATATATCTAAACACTAGATATTATTATATTTCAAAAAAAAAAATATGAAAAAAATTCTGTTCGAAATATATTTAAAAAAATTATTTTATTCTTGGGAATGTTTTCATTTAGAGCATTAGGCCTACTGGGGATAGCTCTATAAAAAAACGCATCAACAAGGCTTACCTCAAAGGTGATGTGGAAACGGCCTCGTATTATATAACCAATATATTTTCTAAATAACTAAAATTCAATATTATTATTATAATTTCATATTCAATTTATAAAAATATAATAATAAATTACATTTTATATTTAAAATTATGTTATATTTATTTTAATTATTATTTATAAAATAAATTAACAATTTTTTTTTTTTTTAAATTTTTAGAATAACATTTCAAAAAAGAGCTTTTCTTAAATAAAAAAGCTGGGCCATCATTTCTGGGGACGTCACGCTGAAAAAATATCTCTTCCCCCCACAAAAAAATCTACCATAAATTCTATACTATAGCTGCTCCTGTATTCTATGCTCTAAGGTCTAAGGTTTTTCAATTTATCGGACAGAAAATGACACTTTTTTTCAAAGTTTCAATTTCTGTTTGCAGAAGTTTGCAGACACACATTTCCCACCAAAAACAGAAACAGAAACTTTTTTTTTGTTTTTTTACTTTTCTGTTCAAATTTTAACATTGCACACGCACCAAAAACCGAAACAGAAACAGAAAAACAATCTTTTCTGACAACAGAAACAGCTGATTTTTTTGATAATGTCATGGCTGCAAACAAAATTTGATAGAAATGTGACGTCTGCAAACTTCTGCAAACAGAAATTGAAACTTTGAAAAAAAAAGTTTCATTTTCTGTCCGATAAATTGAAAAACAGAAAAATGAAAAATTCGATTTCTGGAATAGAAAAAATATAAAATCGTTTTTTATAAAAATAAAGCGATTTCAAGCAATAAAAATAAATTCGACAACTGTTATTTGTTATTTTTTTACAAATATTTTTAGCTGAAAAACCCTATAAATTGGAAAATATCGTAAGTTTAAAAAAATAAAAAATAAAAAGTTTCTGTTTCTGTTTTTGGTGGGATTGACCCTTAAGTTGGGACAAAACAATGAATTAACCTTAAATCATTTTTTTAATAGAGTACCAGCTATATATAGTCCACGAGTATACACTATAGCTGGTACGACTATAATACTAACAATTTTTAGCATGTACTCAAAATAATTTTAAATTATACTTTTTTTATAGTAATTAAAAACAAAAAAGGAAAAGTATATTTTTTACTAGATTTGTCGATAGCCGTCGTAACTGCAGGTAAATTCTATTTTTCATGTTTAACTATATTATGCACTAGCAGTTACGAAGGCGATTATAAACAATTTTATACAATATTAATTTGTATAAGCATAATTCGTAATATTTCTAGAAAAAAAAAGATTTTATTTTTTTCAGGGTGACATTTATAATTTTTATTTCACTTTATGTAGTACCTACATCATTTTAATTTTTTTTTCTAATGGACAAGTTTGCTACAGCTCATGGTTTTTACTTATTGTTGGTAAAATTTATTTTCACATGAAAATTAAAATAAATTAATGAAAAATAGTTTAATACACACAGCTGAAAATTAAATATTTTAAAAATCTAAATTTAAAAGTAAAATTTTTGTTGTCCAGTAAGATTGCTATTTTAAAACAAACGAGAAAAGAAATTTGCAATACGTTTTCTCATAGAATTTCGATTTATGCCTTCTTCATTTTCTGGAGGAAAGTGAAATGATTGTGGCTTCTCAAAATATTTAGATTTATCTTTCTTGAAGCATATATCTTCTCTCAAGGGTTTCAATAAACTAATTGGTATATCGTTAAATTTCACTCTCTTTTTCTCTAAATATGATGAATCACCCATTGCTTTAACTTTACGAATGCTATATGGATTTTGATTTTCCTTTTCTGATGATAAAATATGATTAGTTTGAATTTTAGTAGTATTTCTCAACGGATGTAAATTATCAAGATTTCTACTAATACCATCTACTATTACTTGTTCAAATTCTTGCCGTAACACGGATGTTGGGATTGTTGAATCAATATTATTTGCTCGGAAATATGATTTTGTTACTGATAATCGATTAGCAAATCCATAAGTTTGATCATAATCATCAAAAGGATTACGTAAAATATTATTGTACGATAAATCTGATAATTGTGTAATATCATTTTTAAATGGAGTTTGTTTTAAAGAAAACTTGTTTTCTTGGACAATTTCTGGAAACAATTTCCTATTTGGATCCAATTCAATTGGTGTTAGTTCGAATTGTGATGAAGATTCGCGGTTATATTTGCGTTTAAATATATTTGATCGAATTGTTGACATTTTGAAACAAGATGATTTGATCGAGTTTGTTTCATCAGCATTTTTACAATAAAATACTTTTTCATAATCCTACAAAAAATAATAACATAATAATAATTTTTATTCTAAATTTTCTAATACTTACGACAAATTTTCGGCTATTCGGACTAAACACTAAATCAACTTCGAAATTTCTGATATCCTTTCGTCTAAACTTATCAAAAAATTAATAACTACAACAATATATGTACATATAAAAAAAACTAACCTAATTGGCTTTCTTTTACTCGATTCTTTTCTTAGTGTCTGTCTACATTTTGTATACAGCTCAATTGCGTCTTGAATAGCTACCATCCAGCTCTGACCAACATGTACATCTTTCGTACAAAATAAAAGGCCATCACCTAGGCACGAGATTTTAAAATTTCCAGGGAATAATTCATATATTTTACACTTTTTTAATGGAAATATACAACAACATTCTAGAGAATTTTCAGTTAAGGTATTCTTTGGACGATCCTTAAGTATTTTACAATACATAAAAATATCAGACATTAAAATACAAAAACGCTTAATCTGCGTTCCATTTCGCGTTATTTTATTTAGAATACCTTCTTTAATAATTTTTCGACTTGGTTTAACAATATTTGGTGTTCGATTTACTAATGAGTTTTGTAGATTTAATAGCATTAGAGTAGCCTCTTGATCTTCAATTACTGAATTTATATGACACGCAGTACTCTCAATTAGTTTTATTGATTCTAAGCGATATAAAATAAATATATATTTAGATATTTTAGAAAAAAAATCTTGCCTACCTTTCAATATTTTAAAATCAACATCTGCTGGACTAGTATATAATAATACCTGTGCTAATAAAAGTTTATAACGAGGTATCCTTTGTATAGGAACAATCATTAAAGAATTCAATTTTGTTTGAACTTCAGGACGACTTTCAGTGTCTTGAAGAAATTTACGAAATACTAGGTTTTTATTAGACAGTTCTTGCAAAATTAATAATGATTTTTTATAGTCAAAGGCATATATTGAATATATTTTAAAAAATGGTGCCATTTTTAAAAAAGCAGTTCCAACATTGTTTAAATCACCTTCTAGCTCTTTAAGAAATTCTCCATTTAAATTGTAAATCATTTCTATTTGCCCAAATAAAGTGTTATGTATCGATTCAGCAATAATATTTTTCTCTCTTAACGGAATTATAAAATATTTCATAAATATTTCTAGTTGATTGAGATACGTTTTTTCAGACATCATAATTTCCGATATTGCTTGAAAACGAAATTGCAGACGTTTATCGAGTTTGTTGTTTTCAGATGGACTATCTAACATTGAACAAACTAAAAAAATTATATACAAAAAAGTTGTAGTCTAAAGAGAATGTTTATAACTATTAATAATAATAATGTATATTCCATTATTTAGGATATAACTTAAAATTTAAGCTATAAAAAAGAAGCAAAAATATGTCCAATTAAATACCTTGTTTTCGGCTCTTAGCAGTCAGCAAATTTCTTTCATTTATTATTTGTTTTAACTCTTTTCTAAAGCTTATTGGAGTTTGTGGTCCATAAATATTGGTATTAATATAATATTGTGATGGATGTGACATTTTATATATTTTAAATTTGTTAGTTTAGTTTATTTGTAGTTGGAAAATATAATAATTTGATTTTTGAATATTTGACAGTTAAATTAGGATAGGAAGGACGGAAGGACAAGGACGCATAAGTATCGATAATAAGGTACTAAGGTATCGATAGGAAATACGCAAAACTATATTGCTGCCAACATCAAAGTACTGGTACTACCCTCTAGTTGTCTATAGTACATTTGTCAGCATTAGAACTTGTTATCGCTAACAAGTTGACTCTAATAGCGTGTTCACACTTACATTCTATACCCTGGTTATGGGCTTCTATACCCCTGGTATAAAAAATGGTGTTCACACTGAAAATACTTAATATATTTTGACATTAAGTTTGAAAATCAACTGGTATTAAAAATAAAATAATTTTAAATTTAAATTAAAATTAATGATTCTAATAATACTTTGCCAAAATTGAAAATAAAACAATAATATCATGCTATAACAGAAACAAATACGAAATAGGTAAGTTTTTTGCCAATTTTATTTCTTTCTTATTTTGCTTTTTTATACTCACTACATATGATTACGTTGTGAAGACCTACAATTGTTTGAATTTTAATTTTATTATAGAATTTTGTCAGATGTAATGACACAATAGAAAATAATATTTGTAGCGCAATTACCTCAACCGTACCATTACATGATAAATATCAGCTTGCCAATTTCTCCAAATATGACCTGGCTTGTATGTTATTTCTTTGTAAATAGCATTACATCTGATCTAAAAGCTTAATAGATATAATATAAAATAATAAATCTAGGAACGATTTGATAAAGTAAAACTATCAGCATTTTTCAACTTCAAATTAACTGAAAAATTATCACTTGCCTTCAATCAATTTTGGATATCTTACACATCAGTGATTTTGTTTTTGAGTTAACTATACCTACATTCTAAACTTTTATTTTCTTGGATAAAAGTATATTTTCTTCCCACTTTGCTAAAAGTTATAAATACTTTCAAAAAAGTACAGACACAATATACTTTCTAACAAAGTAATTTACATTTACATTCTTGGTAATATATTTTACTATTAAAAAAGTAAAAAAGAAGTTTTTAAAAGATCCGTTTTATATATCATTGGTAGAGAGTGAAATAAGAATCGCGCGATGGTGAGTTATTTATTTCTTAGAAAAGGTATAAAATACTTAAATTCTTAAGAAAGTAGTAAAATTAAAACTCATAATACTTTACCTACTATTAAACAACATGATATGGGATGGGAATAGCACAATAGCAACAGCAGTATAAGTATCTAGAAAGGCCGTAAGCACTTGAAGAAAACTGCAGTGTACAGTGTGTAGCTTTTGCAAATTTGTCCCTTTCGGCAACACTGAACACTCTACGTAAAGCTTAGAGTATATAGACCAGGAGAAGTTATAATATGAATTTGCTCCCACAAGCTGTGTCAGACGATTTTAGTTGTCAAAAATTTTCAAATTGCTGTCAAACATTTCGAGATTGGTTGTCAAAAATTTTCAAGTTAAAGCTTTTTAATTTTCAAAAAGAGCGTTTGGAAAAGTGCGAATTTTTGACATATAATAAAAATATTTTATAAAATAAGGTAAAATATAGTGAAAAAGTTATTGATAATAGTGAAAAAGTGATTAATAAACAATAAAAATGTATTATTGTGTTGTTAAAGGGTGCAAGAACCATTAATTTAATCAACGGTGAAGTTTAGGAGATACTCTTCACAAGTAAATATATAAAATTTAATAGATTATTACTATTATTGAAAATGTTTTTTTGAATAAATATACTTTTTTTTTTAAATAAACATTAAAATATATCAATGTTTTATTCAAAAAACTCTTTAAAAGTTGCAATAAAAATACGATATTATTATAACCACAAAAAAATTTAAATTTGAAAAGAGCTTTCAAAATGCCAAATTTGTAGACAGTGTTGTACTCAGAATAATTTTCTTTTGAGGCTTACTTATTTTTTGTGATGAACTATTGAAATAATATATATTTTATAATTCCTAAAGATGTGGTGATGTGTATGCAGTCGTATGCTGCTGTTAATTTAAGACCGGATGATTATCGTGTAACTTATAGAATGCGTGCGTTACATTTTCAGGTCGATGATTTTAAAAATAATAAATGTTCAGGACGCATATTACTGAATAACACAGCGGTTCCTGCTCTACAGCTTGTAAGTTTTATAACAATAATGTTTATAATATTATATATAAAATACTGACAATTTTATGTTTTCAAACGATAAGTTATTATATTATTATAAAAATAATATTATAAATAAAAAATATATGATTACAGTTGTTTTATTTATTTATTTACTTAAAAAAATCAAATGAATTCAAAATTTTATTTATTTGTATTAAGCAAAGCTTTTTTCACTAAAAAGAGCTTTTACCTTGCCTCACATTTTTTAAAGCCCTCCCTATAAAATAAATCTGTTTTCCCCCCACAAAATCGTCTGACACTTTTTTATAACTATAGCATCTCCTCTTCTATATACTCTAAGACGTAAAGGTACAGTTGAGAGAACTTGTTTGTACTAAAGTCCTCGAGTCCTCGCTGGCTGTACGCTTTGGCGTAGAATTTAAAAGTATGCTCATTTTTCGTATCATTTACGCATAGTTTACAACTTTACGTAAACTCTACTCTTTTTTGTATTAATTACATAGAGTATAACAATGTTCTCATTAATTTTTTTACGTTACTTTTACGAAAGGTTTTTAATTAAGGAAATGTTTTTTAAATAATTTTTCATAGAAATATTTTTTTTAATAAAAATATTTATTTCAAATTTTTAGTTAAATTTATTAAAATCTTCAGAGTTCCTGACATTTAGAAAGTTTTTATAGCTTAATCTGAAATATATAAATATTGAATTATACTAAAAATCTTAAATTTTATACATAATAATTTATAATAATTCACATATATTAATAAATTAGTCGCCAAATTTTTTTTTATATAACAAAGAGAGTTGTTATAAGTTGCCAAAGTTTGTCATACAGATTAATACAAAGTTGCGATATTAAATTGAAAATACAAAAAACATTAAAAGAGCTTACCAGTACAGTATAATTTTAATGAGATATTATCTAAAAGTGATTATAAAGTACAGAATCACATTTTTTTTAAATATATTATATCAAAATAATTGGCATTCATCTAAAAAATTATTGAAAAACATATTTTGAAGAAATTAATAATTTATTTGTAGTTAAAAAGATAAAAAATTGTGTCATAAACGGGAATAGATTAAAATCTTATCGACAAAATTATTAGTTATTTTATATTTTTAGAAAATTAAATCTAGTAGCAAAACATAACGTAGATCAATAGAAAGAAAAAAGAAATTTTTTTCTCTCGTAAATTTTAGTGTCTCTATGGACAATAATATCAAGTCAAATGATGAGTAAAGTTAATTGAGGAGAAGTTTTCAGCACAAATGAACAATCGAGAAGTTGAAATCTAAACTAGAAGGTAACATAGAAAAAAGCCAATAAGAAATTATAAGTGCAATAAACTTAATTTGCATTAAGAATATTGAAGAAAGAGAAAGAACTGCTGAAAACCAAAGTAAAAGAATTGGAAGTTACTTATATGTTGTTTGCTGTTCGAGTATATATAACTGACTGTGTGTGGTTGCTGGTTGATAAGAGCCATCAGCGCTTATCATATTTATTGATTGGCTGATTGCTCTCATCAATTATTACAACGGTAATAATATCGTACGATCATTCGTATGATTCGATTTTATAATTTACATTACCTGGTGTACCCTACAGTTTCTATCAGTTCAGTTTCGGTTGTATGCGACTGGTTAAGTAGACTGCACACATAGCTATCGATTGCAATCGATTAAATCATATATTATTATTTTTAAACTGTCAAATTTCATTCCTATTGAGATTTGCTTCAGTTTGGATTCGCAAAATTCCAATAGTTCCAAACTCTTTTGATTCGTTCCGTTTCGACCTATGTGTCCACTCAATAGATTTCCCATACAAAATATATGAAGACATCAAATTTGAACTTTACTAAAGGAATTGAAACTGAACCGATCGAAATTATGTAGCCCACAATTAATATTTATACTTTGTTTATTTTTTTTTTAATACAAAATGACAGCTTATAATTTCGAAAACAGTATTTCGTTCAATGTACTCTTAAATTCGCGTTGTAAATAATGGAGCGAAAATTTTTGATAATATGGATATTTAAAAATACATATTTTACTATAAGTAATCATTTTTTTTATTTTTTACGAAACCTTATAATATATATTTATGTAAATTTGTTTTTGAATTGATATTACACATTTTCTTAAAATTAATTCATTATCAATTTGTCATGGGTTAGTCAGAAAAGACAATCTTCATAAGGATATAAATACATAAATTTCAATAATTTTCAAAAAGTGGAAAAATTATTTAAAAACAAAGAAAAAGAATACAAATATTAAAAATTGTTATGAATCGTAGTTAAAATACATATTAAAAAAAATATTAGTGCATTAAATATTTATTTCCAGATAAGTAGGAAAATAATGAATTCTAAAAAAATACTTAAAATTTTGGAAACCGCATACGAAGTTATTTCTTCATACAAGACTACTTTTTCGTTACGCCTTTAACGAACTGTAAACATAAATACAGTATATATACAGAGAGATTTGTATATATACCATTTTCAGATTGTATTCAAAAATTTTAAGATTAAATTAGTAATTTTATAAATTGAATCATATTTCAAAATTTTTAAATCTTTTTTCAAATAAAATTAAAGAGTTTTCAAAAATATTTAATCAGTTTTCAAAGTATTTCTATTTGAATACCGATTAATTCTAAAGGATGATTTTCATGTAGCCGATATATTTTTCTAACTTTTAGACGGTAGCGAGCAAATACAAATTTGAATTAGTGCGAAAGGAAGATGAATCATCGTCGACATTTTTTTTATCGGGGTTTCTGCCATAAAGTCGGTGAAAAATATCGGTGATAAAGTTGTTGTTCGAGATACGCTATAAAGTTGGCCGACTTTTTCAATACATGCGCGTAAAAATTGTATGTTATAAGAAAAAATATACTCACACTACAAGACAATTTTATAGCAGAAATATTTTTTTTTATGTCATGAAGTTTGACTGTTTAAATTAGAATTTTTAAATTTAAAAAAATTTAAAATATATTAAAAATTTTAAATTCAAAATAATCAGTATGGATGTTAATATTGAAAAAAGTAAGTTAATATTACTATTAATATTACTACTACTGCTGAATATTATGTCCATTATTAGTGTTCCTTATCTTTGATAATGTAAAAAATCAAAAAATTGGTAATGTAAAAAATATAATCATTAATTTAAAAATCTAATTATTTTTATACACTGTATACACAGTATTATTAATTTTATTTTTAGTTTATACACCTGTAAGATCTAAACAAAACAGAAAGAATTCAAAAATTTTAGGTTAAACTTCCCAAATGTCAAAAATTTAACCATAATTTACTATAAAATTAAAAATTTCATCTCTCGCTCTTTCCTTACTGATGACTAGTATACCGTTTACATTCTGTTTGACCGATATCGGTTACATGAAAATCATACTTAATCGGAAAACGATTCAAACTTTTTGAAAAATGATTAAAATATTTTGAAAAACGATCAATTCAATTTGAAAAATTATTTAAAAAATTTGAAAAATTATTAAAATATTTCGAAAAACGACTAATTTAATCTAAAAATGGTATAAAACGTAAAGCAAAAACTGGGGCATTTATTTATTATTTTAATTTTAAGTCCTCGTTCACACCAAGATTTTCTTTCTTAAAATTAACAAAACTATCGCTGTTCATGTAGTAGTACATTTTTGAGAATGTATTAGTAATATATTTGAAGTTTCTGTCAATAATGTCAAAACAAAACTTGTGAAATTAATTAAAATATTAAAGAAATTTTCATTGAAATAATTTTTTGTGGACAAAAATAAAAATATCTGAAATTTCAATTGAATATTTTAAAAGTTTTTTCATTTTACATTCAAATTTAAACTTCTGCTTAAATTTTCTCCTCTTTTTGTCAAAATCGCAAATTTTTTTTCGTCTAACTCAAAATAACAAATAATATTTTGGAAATATTAAAATAATTATTTGATTATTGATTTTCATTTGATATCATACTTCGAAATATTTGTCAAAAATATCAGTTGTTATAAAATTTCCCTTGAGAAATTCATTTTTTGCAGGGTTGGTACACAAAAACATTGTAAATAACAAAGCAAAATATGTATGCTCGACAACTTTTCATTGTTAATAACTTTGTTAATTTTATAGTGTGCATTAAAAATTTTTGTGTTTATACACAATAATTTTTATGTAGTAGTATGATTTTATACTATCCGTGTGAGATGTCAAAATAGTTTT
Source organism: Rhamphomyia laevipes (assembly GCA_963920725.1). NCBI lineage: Eukaryota > Metazoa > Arthropoda > Insecta > Diptera > Empididae > Rhamphomyia > Rhamphomyia laevipes. The sequence continues at coordinate 29,412,612 of OY987255.1, forward strand.
GTTAATTTTGACAAAACAAAGCCAGAGTGAACCTAGACTAAGGAATAAAATTCCTACTAAATTAATATTATTTATTTATCTAAAAATACAAGTGTTGAAACAAACAAAGTGTTTGTTTCAAAAACGCGTTTTTTATGACATAAGCAGAGTTCGCTAATACCGCGATTACAATTGACGCTTTCTAGACGCATTCTAGACGTAGCATTTGTCAAAATAAAGTTGAAATGTATGGAGTTGTATGAAAGTAGTTACAATGCACGCAGTTGTTTTGCATATGAGTTCCTGCATGTGCCATCTTCAGACGATTTGTCAGCGTTTGATTGATTTAATAATTATTAAATTGTCGCTATCAAATAACATAATTATTTAATTCATAAAAAATGATTTGGTTGCACCGGATACGATTTGCAAAAGTTCCCAAGCCTTAATTATTTTGGTTGTCTCTGACAATAATTATTAATTTGAAAAACGCTGACAATTCGTTTTAAAAATATATCAACTTTCGCCCAAAAGCTAAATTTGAAATTGATTGAACTAAGTATGGGAATTGAATTTAGATCTATCGAAGAAATCAGACGTTTTATTTACAACACATTGGCGTAGCCGGAAAACTTTGTTCTTTTTATTATTTCTATTATTAAAGTTTTTGTATTAAGTTTATTTATTAAAATTTGTTAAACTTTAAGTAAAGTGAAAAAAAAAAAATTAATTATTTTTTTTAATAAAGTTTAAAGTAATATATATTGAAATAATATATAAAATTATTGTGAAAACATAATAATAAATTTTCGCGTAACAAGACATTTATATAATAAATTTTATAAAAAAATTTTTAAACATTGTAGTTGTTATTGTAATTATAAAAAGATTTTATACAGAAAAAAAAAATTTGATAATTATTGTTCAAAGTTAAGTGATTTTTACTAAAAGATTTCAATAAAAAATTATAGAACATAATTTGAAAGTTTAAAAATTCTTTTTCAAATCAACCAATATTAAAATAAATTTCAATAGTTAAAAAAAAAAAGTGTATTTATTTTTTAAGATCTTGGTAGTGTATTTTGTGTTTTCTTTTAAAAAACATTGTGAATATTACTACTCTAGTATATTTTTCAAAATATACAACAAAAATTGAAAGACACTTTCCAAATAAAACTGTGTTCAGAATCCAACCAAACTACAACGTTTTTGTGAGGGTTTTGGCTCTAAATACTATACAAATTGGTAAGTCTATTTTATGTATTTAATTATATTATATTTGTAACAAATTACAGTGTTCCATTATAAATATTTAAATTGACATTTATATAATTTTTCAATTCATAGATGAAATGAAAAATATTGTTAGTTACCTAAATATTTCATAATTTTATTTAAAAACCAATTAATATATGGACGTAAAAACATTAAAGGAGAAATTATCACAGTTGAAAAAGGAAAGGGAGGATCAAAAAGTAGAAATAAAAAGTTTTAATGAATCGTTTCTAAGTGAAATTAAAAATTATACCAGTAGGGAAGTTTATAACCTCATAAAAACACAAATTTCATCGGAGTGTGGTCACTTTACTAGATTAGAAACCACCGATAGAATCCTAACGAAATTACATAACGTTATAACTGAGTATCGAGATAATCAAGACGAAGAGATTCATCAATTAAAAACCAAATTATTAACAAAATTAAAATTAATAAAAGAATTTGAAGCAAAACAAAAAAATTCTGAAGAAATTAATCAAGAAACGGAATTAAAAGTTGAAGAACTTAGTAAACAACTACAAGAAAGTTTACAAATAAGAAACAAATTAAATACCTAGCTTCAAGAAAATATAACACGCGTAAATAAATACAAGAACAAAATTGATAATATTAATACTCACCAGAAAGAAAAACAAAAAGATTTAGATTTAAAAGTGGAATTTTTGGAAAGGAAAGTTGAAGAAAAAGAGATACAAATAAAAGCTCTTGAAGAAAGTTTGGAAGGAGTATATGAAAATAGTTCTAGCGCTAATAATTATTTAGAAAAGACCACGGTTGAAACCTCTATTGTTTCACAAACATTATCCGAAAATATTCTGACAGAAACGCACGAAAAAATTAAGACATTAGAAATGTCTTATGAAAATATTGGTAAAATTATTACAAGATTTGTACCTCATTTTACAGGTGCTAGAACACCGAATTTAGCGGGGAAGATATATGAATTCGTAAATGCCTGCCAATTAGCACTAAAATGTATCGACGCAAAAGAAGAGGAAATATTTGTCTCTCTTCTAACAACTAAATTAGGTGGAGACGCATTCGAGCTTGTCCGAGCACATTCTGTAAAGAAATTAAAAGATTTAGAAAAATTAATTAAATCTACTTATTTTTCAGCCAGGACATTAGAAAGCGTTATGTATGAATTAAGCCGTACCTATCAGTTCGTAGCTGAAGACATGAAAAGTTTTTCTAGACGACTTCAATATTTAGAAAACTTGGCAGAAGAAATTATAGCAGAGTTACAATGCTAATGATTCAGTTGCATTGCTTAATGAATTGCATAATTCTGTATTAAAAGCATTTAAAATTGGCCTTGTTGATATCGGACTCAAACAATTTATGTTAACATGCAATGAAACTGAATTCGATAAACTTGTTGATTCGGCGTTAAAAACATCTATGTTGTTGGGGTCGCAATTTAACAATTATAACTAACAACAAATGTTCACACAAATTCCTTACCAAAACCAAATTCCTGTCCAAAGTCCGCAGTTACTAATGAATAATAATATAAATAATAACAGTTTAGCTAACAATAATATGTTTCCTAATAGTAATTTTTATAATCCTAATTTTCCGAGTAATACCGTACAACAAATTGGTCCTAGCATTACAACACAAAATTATTTACAGAACCATATGATTTCTTCTTCAAATATAGGTCAGAATTCCCCCATGCCGAATACGACTTTTGTCATGCTAACCAACGCCGAATATGCAAACTGCAGAGAGATAATACAAAACGCATCAACTTCAATTACAATTTGTAAACATAGAAAACCCATTCTAACTAGTGAAAGTCCAGATTGTCTAGTAGATTTATTGCAGCATGCCGAAAGTTCGAAAACAAACTGTAAATACATGGCTGTACCAGCGACAGAAGGAGTCGTAATAAAAATGGTATCAACAAATCAATGGCTTTACAATTTACACATTCCATTGACAATAAACATAAATTGCGAAGGCATTCATTATAGTGTGAATGGGAATCCTGCAGCTGTTAAAATCATGCGAATTTAGAAATAATCGAATTAAATTACCATTCGAAAAAACACTCTATACAGAGTATGAATATAAGCAATCTAGAGTAAATCATTCGTTCATTTGGGATACTTTGAAAATTAAATTGTACAATTTAAAAAACAAAACACACAACGCAACAGAATACCATAGAAATAAGCTGCCTTTAAGTGTCGACAACCATAAAGAAATAATAGCCAGCCTAACAGAAGGTAAAAAATCAATAGAAGAACTAGAAAAAGAAATTAATCGAGCAGAAGAGTCAAGAAGAATTTTAGACCAGGACACAGAGATCGAAATACATCGCTACTCCATAGTCTCAACTGGTTCTGCACTTGTGTTTTTAACTATAATTGTTATAATCGTCATAGTGATAAAGAGAAAAGGCAAAAAAAACTGAAAATGGGATGTCGTTACAGCTTAACACAATCACTCCAACCACAACCTTGGGGGCAGAACAACCAAGCAGCTCTAGGCGTTTAGCACCGCGTCCAGCAGCTCCTAAAAATTTAAATAGGAAATCAATAATTACATTTGCTTGCGTATAATTACTATTTTGCAACAATTATTTTTGTTAATTAATATTCAATTATATACAATTGAAAATTGTTAATTATAGTAATATTCTTGTTAATTAAAATTCAATTAAATACAATTCAAAATTGTTAATTATAATAATATTGAATTACATATGAAAGTAAAAAAAATCATTATTAAATTAAGTATATATACATAAAACTTAATATTGTCTTTTTTGGGTATTCTATTTTCTTAATATTTTTATTGAAACGTATTTTGGAGTAATTCAAAACCGATATTAAATTTAAATAAATGCATTATGTAAAAAAAAAAAAAAAAACTAAATATAAAAAATTGAAAATTATAGTAATCTTAATGTTAGCGTTGTAAAGTCAATGTTAAAATTCAAATACTTTTGTTCTATACAAAATAAATAATAAACTAAAAAAGTATGTTAAATTTCTATTTAAAATATTCAACTATTAAGTTAGCTTTGAAATTATACATTATGTACTTTGTACTATAGTGTACAATGAAAATATGGGAATCCATATTCTATACGAAATTAAAATTATTAAAAATATAATAATAAAAATGATAATAACTTGTACTAAAATAAGAATCAATAATATTATTAATTTTCGTTAAATATTGTATTATGTTACGAAATAATAAAGACAAATACGAGTTGAATCAATTTGAAAAGGCTCAGTTTGGGATACGGAAGAATGTTGTGCATATGCGCTTCCTGCATGTGCCATCTTCAGACAATTTTACAGCGTTTGATTGATTTAATAATTATTAAATTGTCCCTATCAAATAACATAATTATTTAATTCACATAAAAAATTATTTGCTTGCACCGGATACGATTTGCAAAAGTTCCCAAGCCTTAATTATTTTGGTTGTCTCTGACAATAATTATTAATTTGAAAAACGCTGACAATTCGTTTTAAAAATATATCAACTTTCGCCCAAAAGCTAAATTTGAAATTGATTGAACTAAGTATGGGAATTGAATTTAGATCTATCGAAGAAATCAGTCGTTTTATTTAGAACACAGTCTAAACGTAGTCTCGGTAAAAGTTGGCAATCTTTTAATTTTTTCGCTTTCATCGCGCTTTGCAGTGTCAAAATATAGAAAAATTTAAAAATTAAAAAAAAAATTTCAATTCAATTCAAAATTTTATTTTATTAATTTAAATTCAAGAATTTAAGAATTTACAAAATTAAATTTAGAAATAATATTTTTCTGTCAAAAAAATGTAAACAAACAGTTGTTATTTACCACATCTACGTTTTCTATTGTGTCTACTCTGTTTGTAGATTGCGTTCGAATGCGTTTAGAGTGCGTAATGAAAGCGACAATGTAACTCAAGCATAAAAACGCGGCACGATTATGTATACTTATTTTGCGAAGATCGAATAATATGAATATGAGTGTTTTTGTGTATGGTTAGGTGAAAAAACGGTTCAGAAGCGGCTTTTTTGCTTAAAGGGTAATTATAGATAAGAAGAGTTTCTAAATATTTGTTTTTCTGGCCCTGAGGTTCAATGCAGTAATCGGTATTTCAATTCTTAATTCTTCTGATAGCCCGAACAGAATCAACGCAGAATACATACGCATCCTACATAAGAAATGCCAAAAAAAGTTAAAATGTATGAAAATATATGAAACCGATTATAACAAACGCAACCTACGCAGCCTCGTCGCAGAATCGAGAAAAAAGTTAACCAACTTTTAACTTTTTCCGTAAGTACGCTGGTAAATGTCACATTAAATGTCACAAAAATTTGTTGTTGTAAATTGGTAGGTTTTTCGCAGCAAAACTACTTTTGATTGTGTTCGGTAAATATTTTTTCTTATGTTGGCTGCGTACATTGGCTGCGTACGAATTTGATTCTGCTCGGGCTATGAGAAAGAAAAATCTACTTGATACCTTTTGGTACTGGCAGCCCCATTTTTTAAAATTTCAAAGATTTCAAAGAAACGACCAAGGACCAACGACCAATCAAAGAAAAAATATCGCCAGAAATATAATTTTAGAATTATTTCATGATACAATAAAATTATTATCGCTTTATTGAAGTATACCAATAAATTAATATAGATTCTACTAGAAAACTAAAATGCCGCGAACTAAAGTCTATAAAAGTTCTAAAAGAAATCGGGAGAAAGAAGATATAATGAATGAAAATGAACGGCTCCGAGAATATGATTCTGCCGCTGATCAAGAACTGAATGCAATTGCTTTACGATTTTCTCGCAGTTGTGAAAACTATTGCAATGAATTCACTAAACTTACATATATGTTAAGTAAGAAAACACTGGAAATGACCTTGCATGACCTTTTTACTGTAAGCTTATTTTCCAATTTCCATATGATTAAATTTATAACAGAAACAGTATTATATTTTCTTTAAGTATGGAGAAAATATAACTTCAACTGATTCGATGAATTCTAGTAGATTGATTAATGGTTCAATTATATCAACCGGAACCGTTCGTCGTCAAAAATCGAAAGATGAAGGTATTTTTTATTTTATATGTAATTTTAACAGGGCTGCCAGGTCTCCGGTTTTCGCCCGGAGTATCCTTTTTTCAAAGTCAATCTCCGGTCTCCGGCTTTGAAAGCTTAATCTCCGGATTTTGAAGTTTAATATATTATATTTTAAAAATACATTATTTTCATTATTTAAATTAAATAAAATTATTGAATTAGATGATGCTTTTAAAGTAGCAGACTATTTAAATTTATTATTATGAAATTGATTTGGTAAAGCCAGTCCAACAAGAACTAACCAATAACGATTAACTTTCTGTGGATCAAAAGTAGGTCAAAGTCTATAAAACAGGATGTTTTTCTGATCTTCCTAAAATTGTTGGACATATTTTATCTGTGTCTGTAAGTAACGCATTTACAGAGCGTGTTTTTTCATTGATGGGAAATTTGTGGACTGATGAAAGGAACTGCCTGTCTATAGAAATGGTTAAAGCTGAACTTTGTACCAAAATTAATTATCGTATGTCATGCAGTGAATTTATAGATTTTCTGAAGAAAAAAGTACAAGATAGCTTATTAAAAAGCTGTCAAAAAATAGCAAATATGATTTTGCTAAAAAAGACTAATTCAAGGTTCCTAATAACCAAAGTATTAAAGTTTAACAGTATTTTAATTTATGTTATTTATTTTATTTAAACTGTTTATGGAGAATCTATTAACAAACAGCACATTATTTTATTTTTCGTTATTTTTTTATTGTTATATTATATACTGTTAAAAAGACTAAAATACTAAACAAGAATTTCTCTATAATAAAAATATATTAAAAATTAAAGTTTTTTTTATTTCTCCGGTTTTGGAGGTTGATCTCCGGCTGAAAAAATTTAACTCCGTTTTTTGTATGGATTTCATATGGCAGCCCTAAATTTTAAGTATATTAACTTAGAGCATTAAGAATTTGACACATGGAATTTTGTTTTTAACATTTATTTTTATTGCTTTGGTAATGGGTATGCTCTTTTTATTGAACTTTTTGTGTGATACTATTGAAAAGGATACTTAACAGAAGATAGCACCAATGCAGGTCCAACTAATCAATTACCAATGATTAAATCTACGCTTGGTAGGACACCAGGTCCATTAAGTTCAGCTATAGCACGTTCACGCCGCAGTCGTTCGGCGTGTGGTTACTTAAACAGTGTATAGTGGTTTGTATAGCGTCAGTTCTTTTAACCTTTATTTATTGTGTAATGTATTTCTAATCTTCCTTTTTTTTGCTGAGCGATGAATACCTTCAATACCTTCTGTGGAATATATCTTAAAGTTTTACTTCTAATGTAATATGCAACTATGCATCTATTACTTAGGAATCAAGCAGCAATGCTCGGTATCCTTATAGAAGCTTTATAATAATTGTTTCTATTCCAAGGCGTTTTGCCCTATTCAAATTAAAACAACCAGTTTGACTTCTGATAAAAAAGTGATTTTTATTTTTCAAAATTCGTTCTTTATATACCTTAACTAATTACCCAAATTTTGCTTATGCTACATTAATCTATTCTATATCATAATATATTAAAATATATTTTCTCACACTAATTTGAAATTACATTACTTTTAAAAAAAATATAAATTTAAATTTGTAATCTTACACTTACTTAAAGTAATACAAAAATATTTTCTCATAATAAACTTAAATTTGAATTTAGTAATTCTACACCTAAGAATTATTCTATATTTTAAAATCGTTTTCCAATATAATAATTTTTATTAATAAAGTTTAATTAAATTTTAAATGATATTACATCCCTAACCCTTTAAAGAAATTTTGTTTATTTTAGTCTTAGAATAAAAAAATTTGCTTAAGTATAATCGTTATCAAATAATATTTTTGATTAATATTTTTATTTTCTATTGAATAAGATTAACCTGTTATTATGAATTTCTTTTATATTTTCATTTATTTTTATCTTGGAATTAACCCCGTTTAATTCCACAACTTCATATGGCCCTTTATATGGTGGTTCCAATTTTTTGCGGTTTCCAACTTTTAGGTAAACCATATCACCTATAGATATATTTAAGGGATTTACTGATTTATCGAACAGCTCTTTTCTTTTCGCTTTCGCTATATCTAAAAAATGTTTTGCTTTTTCATGTGCTCTTTGTAAACGAAATCTAATTTCTTCTGCATAATTTTCTAAATTGTTAAATGGTATGTCGTGAGTTAATTTGTTATCTGATGGTAATTTTACTAATTTACCAAATACAAGTTCATATGGTGAAAAATTTGTGTCAGTATGTGGTGTTATATTGTAACTAAATACATAATAAGGTAACCATTTATCCCAGTTGAAGTCTTCCATAAATGATGTTAAATATTCATTCAATACCCTGTGATTTCTTTCTATAGAGCCTAATGTTTCATGATGGTATGGTGTTGAAGTTATATGGTCTATATCAAAATATGAACATATATTTTTAAATACTTCATTAATGAATTCTTTACCTAGGTCGGTTTTTAATGTTTTAAAACTTCCGTATTTCAAAATAAATTGTTCTACTAATGCTGTGGCTATTGTTTTTGCTTCTTTGTTTTCTAATGGAATGGCTTCAATATATTTTGTTAGCTCACATTGTATGGTTAGAATGTATCTGTAGTCGTTTGCAGGTCTTAAAGGTCCAACGGTATCTATACTTATCGTTTCGAAACTTGTTGTAGGTGTTTGTGTAATTATCAATTTTTCTTTGGTATGTCTTACTTGTTTATTTTGTGTACATAATTTACAACTATTAATATATCTTTTCACCATTTTGTTTAAATTTTTCCAAATGTATCGCTGTTTGATTTTGCTGATTGTCCTTTTGACTCCTGAATGTGCTCCTGCATATGGTGTGTTATGGAATTCCTTTATAATTTTATTTTGTGTGATATCACATTTAATTTTTATTGGAGCATCATATAATATTATATTCAAATTTGTTTGCCTTTCTTTGTTTAGTTTTTTAAATGCATTTATAAATTCAACAATTTTTACATACTCAAATATTTCATTGTTATTTTTTAGTGCTAGCGTATTTATACTTGTATATTTCATTTTAGATATTAGCTTCTCCAAAATCAAATCTAAATTTAGATATGGATTATCACTAATTTCTACTAAGACGTCTTTTTTATTAATAATTATTGGCAAACTTATATTACTTTTGACTGTGAGCTCCTTATTTATCATTTCTTTATCAATTTTAAAATTTAAACGTTTAACATTTCTAATCTCTGCAATTGAGGTACAGTTCCATATATAAAGTTGATCAGGCTTTATTAGTACTGTTTTTTCAGGATTTTCAGCTTTTTCACTTTTTTTGGTCATTGCTCTAGTTATTACGTTCATGCTAGACGTGGGAATCATAGCTTTTAAATAATCTGAATCTAGGTTTATTCGGGAAAGTGCATCTGCATTTGTATTCATCTTGCCTTCCTTATAGACTATATCAAAATCATAATCACATAAATCTAGTCTTATCCTTGTCAGTTTTGATGAAGGGTTTTTGTGTGTAAATAAACTAACCAGTGGCCTGTGGTCTGTAACGACAGTAAATTTTCGGCCATAGAGATAAGGTCTAAAAAAATTTATTGCCCAATGGATGGCTAATAATTCTTTTTCTATAATAGGTTTATTTAATTCGTATTTGTTCAAAGTTCTGCTAGCATATGAAACTGGTAAATCATTACCTATATCACCTTGAGAGAGTACTGCTCCTAGTGCGAAGTTTGATGCATCTGACGTTAGTATAAATTTTCTTTTAAAATCTGGATATTTTAATATCCGAGGATTTATCAATTTATTTTTAAGAGTTGTGAAAGCATTTTGACATTTCTCAGTCCATTCAAAAAGTGTATTTTTTTTTGTAAGTTCATTGAGAGGTTTGGCAATTTCTGCAAAATTAGCGATAAACCTTCTATAGTAATTACAGAATGCTATAAATCTTTTTGTTTCGTCTGCATTTTTTGGTATTGGATAATTTTTTATTACTTCATGTTTTCTTGGGTCTGTTTTGATTCCTTCGTTTGTTATTAAATGTCCTAAATATGTGACTTCAGTTTTTAAAAAATTACATTTTTGTGGATTGAGCTTTAAATTGTATTGTCGTAATTTGTTAAATGTTTTTATTAGACTTTTATTATGATGTTGTAAACTGCATCCAAAAATAATGATGTCATCTACATATAAGAATGCTTCAGCTTCTAAACCAGCTAATGCTATGGATAACATTCTCTGAAAGCTATTGGTTGATATCTTAAGTCCGAATGGCAGTCTTTTAAATTGATATAAACCTTTATTTGAAGAGAATGCAGTTAGTGGTCTTGATTTTTCATCTAATTCAATTTGATGAAATGAGCTTGTCAAGTCTAAAGTTGAAAAATATTTTGCTCGCCCAAGAGTGTCCAATACATCATCCAATCTTGTTAAAGGGAATTTGTCATCCATTATCTTCTTATTCAACTGTCGAAAATCTACTACTAGTCGCCATTTTTTATCTTCTCCATCACTTTTTTTAGGTACAATTAATAGAGGTGAATTATACGGACTAATAGATGGTTCAATAACGTCTTCATCTATCAATTTTTGTATTTGATTATTTATTTCATTAGTATGTGCTTGTGGTAATCTATAGTTTTTTATGTATACCGGATTATCATCTAGAGTGGTAATTTTCTGTTTGTAGAAATTATTTGTTGTTAAGATGTCACCATTTATATGAAATATGTCTGTGTAATCCTTACAAATGTCTAGTATTGATTCTTTTGCAGTGATATCAATATTATCTATATTTAATTCTTGTAATAATTTTTTGTATCTATCTTCTTTGTTTTGTACATGATTTTGTTGATTTAATTTTATTATGTGATAGTTTTCTAATGGTTCTATTTCAGGTTGAATGTTGGTTAGTGTAACTTCATTTTCTAAAGTGTTCATTATTTTAATATGCACAACACCTTTTGCAGGTACTAATGTATTAGCTACGTAAACACCTTCTTGAATTTCTTGATTTTTTATAATGCTATCAACTTCAACTTTTATATTTATTACTTGTATTTGTTGCATTCTGGCTGGTATGATTATTCTATTGCATTCTGGTAGTTTAGTTGTAAGCGGTAAAATAATATCTGTATCATTGATACATATAGCAATTGTAAAATCTTCGTAATCAATTTTACATAAATTCTTTGTTAGAAAGTCTCTTCCCAAAATCCCATCAGTTAAAATTGGAAAATTATTTTCTACTATGTGTAATTCTTGTTCTATACTTTCATTTTCTATAATTAAAGTTGCAGTGGTGCTCCCAATAGAGAAAGTTTCAGAATCCGTTACACCGGTTATTTTACATGTATTTTCTTCTAATATTATATCTGGATTTAAAGTGTGATTTTTTAATATTGATATATCAGCTCCAGTATCTATTAAGAATGTTTTTGTACCTAAAGTTATACTAGTATTGATTGTTATATAGTTCGTTAGATTTTTATTTATATTACATATTTTTATTGTGTTTAGTTTGTTTTTGTAAGATTTAAGTCCCTCGAACGTTGGGCATCGGGGACTGGTTGGTCGTTTCCCGAATGCGCACTATTTATGTAATTTATGCGTCTATAATTTTGATTGTTTGGATTTCTATGATTCTGTATATTGTTGTTGTTATTATTATTATTGGTGTGTCTATAGTTGTTATTCCTTTGGTAATTATTGTTCCTGTAGTTATTGTTATTCCTGTTATTTATTTGATTGTTTCTAGTTGCATTATATGATGGTGTCCAGTTTTTGTTATTATTAAAATTTGGTCTAGAATTGAAGTTTCGTTGTTGAAAATTTATGTTATTAAATGGTTTTCGTCTTCTTGCATTATAATGATGTATTTGCATGTCATTTGGTTGTTCAACTTCCATCGCTAATTGAATTGCATCTTGTAGTTTTCTGGGCCTTGCTGCAAATATTGTAGTTTTTATTGGCTCATTTAAACCAGTTTTGAATGCATTTAATGCAGTTTGGTCATTTAATTTTCTTATAATTTCTTCATTTTCGTCACCTAGTTCCGTTATTTGCAGATTATTTAGTTCTGCAGTTAAGTTTTCAATTTTTGTAGCAAAATTCTTGATACTATTATTGCCTTGCCTAACTTTTGTTAGATCTGAATGCACCTTTAAAGATGTAGTATTAGTTTTGAATGTATCTTTAAAGAGTTTTTTGAAATCAGTTAATGATTTTGGTGTTTGTTGAGAACTTAACTTGATTCTTACTTTATTTGATATTTTTGTTTTGATAACAAATTCTATCAATTTTGTTTTTTCTAAATCGTCCTTGAGAGTGTCATGTATATATTCAATGATATTCATAAAATTTTCAAGGTTTTTATTATCTCCTTCAAACTCAGGAATTAGTTTAAAAGCAGTTGTTATGTCCAATGAAGCCATGTTTTTGTTATTTATTCTACTTTTACTAATAATATTTTTATTCGTACCAGTATCTAATTCTCCCTTAGTATCTGATTCTTCCTCTTCTTCTAACATTGAATCTTCCAATATATTCTGTGAATATTGGTTTAATATTATTTGTACTTGATTGTAATATTGATTGAACTTTGCATTATATTCATCTAAAATATCTTTATCGAAATTATCTTTAATGGCAATGTAAGTTAGCCAGTAATTTTTCTTTATATTTTTAATAATTGTATGTTTATTTAAAATGTATTCTGGTGAAAATTTTCGTTTGGGATTTTTTGTGAAAATAAGTGAAATATTTTTAATATCTTTAATAAAATTTTCTAAGCATTCTAATTTTTCCATCAATATTTATTATATTATTATAAATCTACATATATATTTTGATTTTTACATTTGATTTATTTTATAAAAAAAATTAATTAATTCCTCAGTAATAATTTGTGAAGGAATAGCTTGGTTCAAATCTATCTTATTTAGTTTATTAATTTTTGAATTTAATTTTCTACATTTAAATTTTTTATGTCCAACTTTTTTACAGTAGTTGCATCGTAATAATGATAAATTTTCCATTTTACTATTTTGAATTTAGTTTTTTATATTGTTATTTATTTATTTTAATAGTCTTTAGTTATATGTATATATCTATTTTTTAAGTATTTTGTATCGCGTTTCTAGTTATTTGTTTATTTATTAACTTATACATAAAATTTTTCAAATAATATATGGAAACTTGTATTATAATTATTACTATTATTATTAATATTATTAATTGAGTTGCAGTTAATTGCAGTTCTTGTCTTGAATTTACAGTTGCTGAACCACCTCCAGCACTATTATTAATAATAACCTCTTCAGGTTTTGAATTTTGACCACCCATTTTAAATAAAAGATATTCATAACAACACAAAATTAAAAAGTTTTTAGATAAAAATCTTTAAATCATTTATAAGAACAATAGCTATATGTATAATTTTTTTTTTTTTTTTTATCTATTTATTATTTAACTTTACTATATTAATTAATTATTACCATATTGTTTCTTTACTTAAATAAATTGTCATATTTTTTAAAAGTGTCTTCTAGCATTGTTGATATATCTTTGTTGTTCTGGCTCTTTTTCTTGTTGTTTTTTCTGAGTCTTCTTTGTTGGTTCTTTAGATTCTTTATTTGTAACTTAAAATGTTGTTTTTCGTTTTCAGTTACTGCTATCGTTGTCAGCCTATATAAATTTTTAATTTCTTTCTTTTGTTGTATGATGCGGCCACCTCTGGTTTTCTGTCTTTGCAACTCTGGTGGTGTTGGTTGTTGCTTGATGTTCTTTCTTCTGTATTCTTCTATGGTAATTGGGCGAGGACCAGCTTGAGGATTTTGTTTTAATTCTTCTTCCAGTTGTGCTTTCGTATTTTGCTTTACTTCTTCTTCCAAATGGTTTGGCAGGATCGCCATGTAATGTATTTCTAATCTTCCTTTTTTTTGCTGAGCGATGAATACCTTCAATACCTTCTGTGGAATATATCTTAAAGTTTTACTTCTAATGTAATATGCAACTATGCATCTATTACTTAGGAATCAAGCAGCAATGCTCGGTATCCTTATAGAAGCTTTATAATAATTGTTTCTATTCCAAGGCGTTTTGCCCTATTCAAATTAAAACAACCAGTTTGACTTCTGATAAAAAAGTGATTTTTATTTTTCAAAATTCGTTCTTTATATACCTTAACTAATTACCCAAATTTTGCTTATGCTACATTAATCTATTCTATATCATAATATATTAAAATATATTTTCTCACACTAATTTGAAATTACATTACTTTTAAAAAAAATATAAATTTAAATTTGTAATCTTACACTTACTTAAAGTAATACAAAAATATTTTCTCATAATAAACTTAAATTTGAATTTAGTAATTCTACACCTAAGAATTATTCTATATTTTAAAATCGTTTTCCAATATAATAATTTTTATTAATAAAGTTTAATTAAATTTTAAATGATATTACAATTGTACGTGAGAATAATAAAAACACATTTCTTTTTTAATAATTAACAATTGTAATCATTTATTTTTTAACGTTATAATTGTTATTAATTATTTTATTTTATTTATTTATTATTTATTTTTTTACGACTAATTATTTTTTACGACCATTCATAAACACGACGTACATCAGAATGCAATTATATCTCTAAAATCCCAGTTACAAAAAAATGAATTATCGCACAATTTGTTATTGCCAATCCCAGCAAACGTTTTTTCTAAGTTGACAGTTGACGGACCAGCCGCCACAATACTGCCCCCTTAGTGATACCGTTCCGGTATTACGATACTTCTTCCTATTCTGGTCTTCTTTGTTTTTATAGAAACTGGAATATTTTCTTCTGATGTTGTTTTTTTCTTTGACGGTGTGGTTTTTTCTTGTGGTATTGTTTTTGTATTGTTGGTTACTGTATTTTCAATTTCTTTTTTTGCAATATGTGCCGCCTTTAACCTGTCTATTGAAATATTTGATACGCGCTCCTCAATTTGAATTTTGAAATATTTTTCGAAACGTTCAATGATTTTGTACGGTCCTTTATACGAATTCTGCAACGGTTTTTTTATTGCATCAATACGTACAAAGACATGTGTACAAGTTTTTAAACTTTCATGTACAAATATACGTTCTTTGCTGTGATTAGATGTACTTGTTGGACGAATTTTTGACATTTCAATTCGAAAGTGTTTAACAAATTCAGATTCATTCAAATGGCCCTTACTGCTTACAAAAAATTCGCCTGGTAACCTTAAAACTGTGCCATATACCATTTCAGCTGGTGATGCCTTGACGTCTTCTTTATATACTGTTCGTAAACCTAATAAAATTGTTGGTAAAACTTTTGTCCAACTATGTGTTTCGTGACATTTAATAGAAGATTGCAGGGTGCGATGCCATCGCTCAATTAATCCGTTGCTTTGCGGATGGTACGGCGTCGTTTTTAAATGATTAATACCTAGTAGTTTTGTTAATTCACGAAATACTTGGCTTTCAAATTGCCTACCCAGATCAGTAGAAATTTTTGTCGGAATTCCGAATTGAGCGATCCAACCTGATACTAAATTCTTTGCGACAGTTTCAGCTGTTATGTCATGCATTGGTATCGCTTGTGGCCAATGCGTAAACCTATCGATAATTGTTAAGCAATAAGAAAAGTTTTCTGATGGCGGTAATGGTCCAACGATATCGATATTTATATGCGAAAACCGTTCGTTTGGTGTTGCATATGAAGCGTATTGTGTTTTATTGTGTTTTTGGACTTTTGCACGTTGACATTTTAAACAACATTTCACAAATTCCGATACTTCTTTTTTCATTCCGGTCCAAACGAATCTTTCACCGATTAATTTATTTGTTGATTTAATACCTGGATGTGATAAATTATGTATTTTTGCAATTACCTGGTTACGAAATTTCTTTGTGATGTATGGTCGCACGCTTTTACCAGATGTATCGCAATATATTTGATTATCTGTTCCTGTAATATTGAACAATTTTAAAATTAGTGAATTTTCTTGAGTTTGTTCAAGAATTGATTTAATTTCGATGTCATTTTTTTGATCCCTAGCAATTTCTTCGAAATTTATTTCATTGTTGTTTGTAATACATGATATTCTGGAAAGTAAATCTGCAACGTCGTTTTCTGAGCCTTTGACATGTTTAATGTTTGTTGAAAATTGACTTATATAGTCCAAATGTCGTAATTGGTGAGGTGAAGCCTTGTCATTTTTTTGATGGAATGCGTAAATCAAAGGTTTATGGTCTGTATAAATTACAAACTCTCTTCCTTCTAACATGTGTCGAAAATATTTAATTCCCAAATATATCGATAATAATTCTCGGTCATATGTGCTATAACGTTTTTCGGTTTCGCTTAACTTTTTAGAAAAAAAACCAAGTGGTTCCGAAACTCCATCTTTATTAATTTGATTCAATGCCGCACCAACTGCTACGTCAGATGCGTCGACGTATAGTACGATTTCTGCGTTTATTTCAGGGTGAGATAATAAGGTTGTATTAATCAAATCATTTTTACACTTCATAAAATCTCGCTCTGTATTTTCTGTCCATTCAATTGGAGTTTCATCTTTTTTTTTGTTTCCAGTTATTAATTTTTGTAATTTCATTTGCTTGTTGACAGCGTTCGGAATAAAACGTCGATAGTAATTTATCATTGCTAGAAATCGTTTTAATTCTTTCGCTGTTTTCGTTTTTTCATACGCTTTAATAATTTCAACTTTTTTTGGAAGTGGACCTATACCTTTAGAATTTATTATGTGACCAAGAAATTTGACTTCAGACTTTCCAAATACACATTTTGCTGCGTTAATTGTCAAACCGTTTTCTTGAATACGTTTAAATATAATTTTTAAATGTTGTTTATGTTCTTCTTCGGTTTTCGAAGCAACCAAAATATCATCGACATACGGAAACACGAACGGTAACTCTTTTAAAATTCCATCTAAATAACGTTGTTGCGTTTGTGCTGCGTTCCGTAAGCCAAATGGTGTATACATAAATTCAAAAAGGCCGAATGGTGTCGTTATCGCTGTTTTTGATATATCTTTTTGTTCAACTGGAATTTGGTGATACGCTCTTTGCAAATCCAGTGTTGAAAATATCGTAGCTCCACATAATGCATGCGAAAAATCCTGTACAAAAGGTATTGGGTATCTATCTGGTATGGTACATGCGTTTAGGCGACGATAGTCACCGCATGGTCTCCAATTACCATCCGATTTCCGTACCATATACAGTGGTGATGCCCAACAACTTTTCGATGGTCTACATATACCTTTTTTTACCATGTATTGGAATTCATTTCGGGCTGCGTCCAATTTTTCTGGAGATAAACGTCGAGACTTAGCAAATACTGGTGGTCCAGTTGTACTGATGAAATGTGTCACATTACTTTCGTTTTTGTTGATTTTTTTATTACTGAATATAGTAATGTCCTGAAATTCTTTTAAAATATTTGAAAAATTATCATTAGTATTATATAATGTAAATACATTGTATGGTGAAAATTTGGTTATACCAGTTGATGATAGATTTGTGATTTTATCGATTAATTTATTATTTTTTAAATCGACTAATAATTCAAAATTTTCGATGAAATCTGCTTCTATTATTGGTTGCGTGACATCTGCAATTATGAATGTCCATTTAAATTGTCTTCGCAGTCCTAAATTTACGTCTATTAATTTTTCACCATATATTTTGATTCCAGATCCGTTTGCTGCGAATAACTTTTTTGAAATTGATTTTAAATTTTTTTCATTTTTAGTAGGAGGTATTACAGATATTGCTGCACCAGTATCGATTAAAAATTTTTGAGCTGTGTCACGATCTGATATGTAAAGTTGATTAATATATTTTTTATGTGTATCTGAATTTTGAGTTATATCTGTATTTTGTTCATTTTTAGAATCAACAACAAACCCTCCTTTGAATGGTTGATTCACTACTAGTTTTTTTGTTTTTGGAAATTACAAGGTTCTTTACACTTTTTTGCATTTATTCCAAATTTATAGTGGTACCAGCATTGATCGAATTTTTGTTTATTATTTGGTGTATTACCACGTTTATTTTGAAAATTATACGATCGGGAATGTGAACGTGATCTCATTTTTGGATTTACGTTTTCTAATCGACTCAATCTTTGTGTTATTTCGTTAAGCTGTATTTCAACAGCATTATTTTTATTTGGTATATTGTTATTAAACGTATTTACAGTTGGTGGTTGAAATGATGTTGCATTTATTGAACCTGTGTGGTATTCACCACATTCCATTACTTTATCTGCCATTTTTGCTAAATTTTGCAAATTTTCTTCGCTTATTGAAATTATCACTCGAATTTGAGTTGGTAACCGTGATAACCACATTTGTCTTAGCAATATTTCTCCGACTTTATCGCCAGCCAACGCTTTCATTTCGTTCAAAAGTTCAGATGGTTTTTTATCACCCAATGATATATCATCTAGCAATGTTTTAATTTTTCGTTGTTCGGACATTGAATATCTTTCGATTATTTTGTCCTTAAGATTTTGGTACATTGCATTTTGTGGTGGATCGATAATTGCATCATGAACTTGACCTAATATATTCGTTTCGATTGATGTCAAAAGCGTGTAAAATTTTGTTGCGTCTTGAGTTATTCCGGCTAAATTGAATTGCGCTTCAACTTGTCTAAACCAAACTAATGGGTTAGTTGGCCAAAATGGCGGAATTTTCACAGCAATGCGGTTGATCGATTTATTTTCAAAATTTTCTTTACTTTCTTTTGCATCAATGACGGTTGATTTTGAAGATTGTGACGATTCTCCTGATTCTTCGCTCATGTTGATGCTAAAATGTAAAATTGTATAAAATACATTAGTGTAATCAATACAATAGGAACATGAATGTTTAATTGTTTTTTCCGAAATTTTTTTTTTTTTTTTGGCGAAACTTTTATTAATCACTATTGTTCAAGGTTATGTACAGACGCTATTTTCACTAATTTTTTTGCACGTGTTCGAATACGTTTTTTTCAAATCACGTCGGGGTCACCAATTATAGTGGTTTGTATAGCGTCAGTTCTTTTAACCTTTATTTATTGTACGTGAGAATAATAAAAACACATTTCTTTTTTAATAATTAACAATTGTAATCATTTATTTTTTAACGTTATAATTGTTATTAATTATTTTATTTTATTTATTTATTATTTATTTTTTTACGACTAATTATTTTTTACGACCATTCATAAACACGACGTACATCAGAATGCAATTATATCTCTAAAATCCCAGTTACAAAAAAATGAATTATCGCACAATTTGTTATTGCCAATCCCAGCAAACGTTTTTTCTAAGTTGACAGTTGACGGACCAGCCGCCACAAGTGCAATAAAAGTCAAAATACCAACAGCGCATAATGCACGTTCAAAATTAAGGACACCACAACCGACTCCACGAGGACAAGTATTTAGCGTAGATCGAGCTCAAATTACACCCAAGATTTGTGGCGATAGTCCACCAGCTTTATATAGATGGGCAAAACAAGGTGAAACTATAATTTCATTGGCTGGTAGCCCCGTTGTTGCACAAATGTAAGTTACATTTTTTTTTTTTTTTCATAAATTAATGATTTCAATAATTTTATTATTTCTTAGGACACCAGATTTTGTAGCTAATGTTAATATACCAATTCGTAATGGCATGCTGTCCTTAAGGCCAAAGAAACTAGACGAAATTAACAAGAGTATGGTTAACAAAATAGATTCTGAAACAATACAGCAGATAAAACAATTACAATCTAATTTGTCCTCCATATTAAAATTTGCTGAACAAGGTTGAGAATATTAAGTAAGGCCAATATTCGTTCTTTGCATTACATATTTATAAAAATAATTTTGTGTGTCCTTGGAATATTTTTTGTTATTACCGTATTTTCAATTCCTAGGCATATTTTTTGTGTTTATACAGTCAAATTTTATAAATTTTATCAATAAATTGTCAAGCTAAATATATTAATTATTTGAAGAAAAAAAATATAACAATATAAAATTTCACATATTTTTTACAAAACGTAAGAGTTCTTATTTTTGTATAGGTTTGTATACTCATATTCATCGATTTGATTTAATCATTAGTTACCAAAAATATAGATTTATACATAATGTACCTATGTGTGATGAAAAAAGTAGAAAATAGACGAATCATTTTATTATATTGACAACTTCAAAGAATCCCTTTTCAAATATGTTGATTTTATTTTTATATACATATGTACGTTTCAACGAATAGTCTTGATTTATATGGTCATAAAATTTTAACTTGTTATTTTATCTTACATACTTGTCAAAGATTCCGAGTATGACAAATATTATTTATGTCTGATTCAGAACCTTTTTGAACTGAAAATATGCCCAAGTATTTTTATTAAATTTGCAGTTAAAATCAAAGTATATAGTATGTGTACTGATTTCCTATATCTAAAGTTGAAATGTTTTAAATTGTATGAAAGTATTTATAATAAACGCAGCCATTTCACAGCTATGAACAAAAGTTGTTTTACTTTTAATTTTTTAATTGTTAAATTCGAAAAAATTAAAAAATAAAATATTATACAAAATGCTTTAGGAAAAATTAAATATGTGAATAATTTTTTTTTTATTTATTTATTTATTTCACCAAAACAAGGTATAATATAATTTAATATAACAATACAATATAATACGAGTATAATATAATATAATATATAAAAAAGTATAAATACATATCTAATTTACAAAATAATATAAATCTAATATTATTACATAAAATATATGTACGTCAAATAAAATTTTTAAAATTATAATAAAGTTTCTGTACATATTACTATTATTGATTCGGCGTTAAAAACATCTATGTTGTTGGGGTCGCAATTTAACAATTATAACTAACAACAAATGTTCACACAAATTCCTTACCAAAACCAAATTCCTGTCCAAAGTCCGCAGTTACTAATGAATAATAATATAAATAATAACAGTTTAGCTAACAATAATTTGTTTCCTAATAGTAATTTTTATAATCCTAATTTTCCGAGTAATACCGTACAACAAATTGGTCCTAGCATTACAACACAAAATTATTTACAGAACCATATGATTTCTTCTTCAAATATAGGTCAGAATTCCCCCATGCCGAATACGACTTTTGTCATGCTAACCAACGCCGAATATGCAAACTGCAGAGAGATAATACAAAACGCATCAACTTCAATTACAATTTGTAAACATAGAAAACCCATTCTAACTAGTGAAAGTCCAGATTGTCTAGTAGATTTATTGCAGCATGCCGAAAGTTCGAAAACAAACTGTAAATACATGGCTGTACCAGCGCAGAAGGAGTCGTAATAAAAATGGTATCAACAAATCAATGGCTTTACAATTTACACCTTCCATTGACAATAAACATAAATTGCGAAGGCATTCATTATAGTGTGAACACTTGAAAATATGGGAATCCTGCAGCTGTTAAAATCATGCGAATTTAGAAATAATCGAATTAAATTACCATTCGAAAAAACACTCTATACAGAGTATGAATATAAGCAATCTAGAGTAAATCATTCGTTCATTTGGGATACTTTGAAAATTAAATTGTAAAATTTAAAAAACAAAACACACAACGCAACAGAATACCATAGAAATAAGCTGCCTTTGAGTGTCGACAACCATAAAGAAATAATAGCCAGCCTAACAGAAGGTAAAAAATCAATAGAAGAACTAGAAAAAGAAATTAGTCGAGCAGAAGAGTCAAGAAGAATTTTAGACCAGGACACAGAGATCGAAATACATCGCTACTCCATAGTCTCAACTGGTTCTGCACTTGTGTTTTTAACTATAATTGTTATAATCGTCATAGTGATAAAGAGAAAAGGCAAAAAAAACTGAAAATGGGATGTCGTTACAGCTTAACACAATCACTCCAACCACAACCTTGGGGGCAGAACAACCAAGCAGCTCTAGGCGTTTAGCACCGCGTCCAGCAGCTCCTAAAAATTTAACTAGGAAATCAATAAGACGGCCAAGCGACCTAACATTTGCTTGCGTGTAATTACATTCGCTTGCGTATAATTACTATTTTGCAACAATTGTTAATTAATATTCAATTATATACAATTGAAAATTGTTAATTATAGTAATATTCTTGTTAATTAAAATTCAATTAAATACAATTCAAAATTGTTAATTATAATAATATTGAATTACATATGAAAGTAAAAATAATCATTATTAAATTAAGTATATATACATAAAACTTAATATTGTCTTTTTTGGGTATTCTATTTTCTTAATATTTTTATTGAAACGTATTTTGGAGTAATTCAAAACCGATATTAAATTTAAATAAATTCATATGTAAAAAAAAAAAAAAAAACTAAATATAAAAAATTGAAAATTATAGTAATCTTAATGTTAGCGTTGTAAAGTCAATGTTAAAATTCAAATACTTTTGTTCTATACAAAATAAATAATAAACTAAAAAAGTATGTTAAATTTCTATTTAAAATATTCAACTATTAAGTTAGCTTTGAAATTATACATTATGTACTTTGTACTATAGTGTACAATATTTTTCTTTCTATACGAAATTAAAAATATAATAATAAAAATGATAATAACTTGTACTAAAATAAGAATCAATAATATTATTAATTTTCGTTAAATATTGTATTATGTTACGAAATAATAAAGACAAATACGAGTTGAATCAATTTGAAAAGGCTCAGTTTGGGATAGGGAAGAATGTTGTGATATGCGCTTCCTGCATGTGCCATCTTCAGACAATTTTACAGCGTTTGATTGATTTAATAATTATTAAATTGTCCCTATCAAATAACATAATTATTTAATTCACATAAAAAATTATTTGCTTGCACCGGATACGATTTGCAAAAGTTCCCAAGCCTTAATTATTTTGGTTGTCTCTGACAATAATTATTAATTTGAAAAACGCTGACAATTCGTTTTAAAAATATATCAACTTTCGCCCAAAAGCTAAATTTGAAATTGATTGAACTAAGTATGGGAATTGAATTTAGATCTATCGAAGAAATCAGTCGTTTTATTTAGAACACAGTCTAAAGGTAGTGTCGGTAAAAGTTGGCCATCTTTTAATTTTTTCGCTTTCATCGCGCTTTGCAGTGTCAAAATATAGAAAAATTTAAAAATTAAAAAAAAAAATTCAATTCAATTCAAAATTTTATTTTATTAATTTAAATTCAAGAATTTAAGAATTTACAAAATTAAATTTAGAAATAATATTTTTCTGTCAAAAAAAATGTAAACAAACAGTTGTTATTTACCACATCTACGTTTTCTATTGTGTCTACTCTGTTTGTAGATTGCGTTCGAATGCGTTTAGAGTGCGTAATGAAAGCGACAATGTAACTCAAGCATAAAAACGCGGCACGATTATGTATACTTATTTTGCGAAGATCGAATAATATGAATATGAGTGTTTTTGTGTATGGTTAGGTGAAAAAACGGTTCAGAAGCGGCTTTTTTGCTTAAAGGGTAATTATAGATAAGAAGAGTTTCTAAATATTTGTTTTTCTGGCCCTGAGGTTCAATGCAGTAATCGGTATTTCAATTCTTAATTCTTCTGATAGCCCGAACAGAATCAACGCAGAATACATACGCATCCTACATAAGAAATGCCAAAAAAAGTTAAAATGTATGAAAATATATGAAACCGATTATAACAAACGCAACCTACGCAGCCTCGTCGCAGAATCGAGAAAAAAGTTAACCAACTTTTAACTTTTTCCGTAAGTACGCTGGTAAATGTCACATTAAATGTCACAAAAATTTGTTGTTGTAAATTGGTAGGTTTTTCGCAGCAAAACTACTTTTGATTGTGTTCGGTAAATATTTTTTCTTATGTTGGCTGCGTACATTGGCTGCGTACGAATTTGATTCTGCTCGGGCTATGAGAAAGAAAAATCTACTTGATACCTTTTGGTACTGGCAGCCCCATTTTTTAAAATTTCAAAGATTTCAAAGAAACGACCAAGGACCAACGACCAATCAAAGAAAAAATATCGCCAGAAATATAATTTTAGAATTATTTCATGATACAATAAAATTATTATCGCTTTATTGAAGTATACCAATAAATTAATATAGATTCTACTAGAAAACTAAAATGCCGCGAACTAAAGTCTATAAAAGTTCTAAAAGAAATCGGGAGAAAGAAGATATAATGAATGAAAATGAACGGCTCCGAGAATATGATGCTGCCGCTGATCAAGAACTGAATGCAATTGCTTTACGATTTTCTCGCAGTTGTGAAAACTATTGCAATGAATTCACTAAACTTACATATATGTTAAGTAAGAAAACACTGGAAATGACCTTGCATGACCTTTTTACTGTAAGCTTATTTTCCAATTTCCATATGATTAAATTTATAACAGAAACAGTATTATATTTTCTTTAAGTATGGAGAAAATATAACTTCAACTGATTCGATGAATTCTAGTAGATTGATTAATGGTTCAATTATATCAACCGGAACCGTTCGTCGTCAAAAATCGAAAGATGAAGATATTTTTTATTTTATATGTAATTTTAACAGGGCTGCCAGGTCTCCGGTTTTCGCCCGGAGTATCCTTTTTTCAAAGTCAATCTCCGGTCTCCGGCTTTGAAAGCTTAATCTCCGGATTTTGAAGTTTAATATATTATATTTTAAAAATACATTATTTTCATTATTTAAATTAAATAAAATTATTGAATTAGATGATGCTTTTAAAGTAGCAGACTATTTAAATTTATTATTATGAAATTGATTTGGTAAAGCCAGTCCAACAAGAACTAACCAATAACGATGAACTTTCTGTGGATCAAAAGTAGGTCAAAGTCTTTAAAACAGGATGTTTTTCTGATCTTCCTAAAATTGTTGGACATATTTTATCTGTGTCTGTAAGTAACGCATTTACAGAGCGTGTTTTTTCATTGATGGGAAATTTGTGGACTGATGAAAGGAACTGCCTGTCTATAGAAATGGTTAAAGCTGAACTTTGTACCCAAATTAATTATCGTATGTCATGCAGTGAATTTATAGATTTTCTGAAGAAAAAAGTACAAGATAGCTTATTAAAAAGCTGTCAAAAAATAGCAAATATAATTTTGCTAAAAAAGACTAATTCAAGGTTCCTAATAACCAAAGTATTAAAGTTTAACAGTATTTTAATTTATGTTATTTATTTTATTTAAACTGTTTATGGAGAATCTATTAACAAACAGCACATTATTTTATTTTTCGTTATTTTTTTATTGTTATATTATATACTGTTAAAAAGACTAAAATACTAAACAAGAATTTCTCTATAATAAAAATATATTAAAAATTAAAGTTTTTTTTATTTCTCCGGTTTTGGAGGTTGATCTCCGGCTGAAAAAATTTAACTCCGTTTTTTGTATGGATTTCATATGGCAGCCCTAAATTTTAAGTATATTAACTTAGAGCATTAAGAATTTGACACATGGAATTTTGTTTTTAACATTTATTTTTATTGCTTTGGTAATGGGTATGCTCTTTTTATTGAACTTTTTGTGTGATACTATTGAAAAGGATACTTAACAGAAGATAGCACCAATGCAGGTCCAACTAATCAATTACCAATGATTAAATCTACGCTTGGTAGGACACCAGGTCCATTAAGTTCAGCTATAGCACGTTCACGCCGCAGTCGTTCGGCGTGTGGTTACTTAAACAGTGTATAGTGGTTTGTATAGCGTCAGTTCTTTTAACCTTTATTTATTGTACGTGAGAATAATAAAAACACATTTCTTTTTTAATAATTAACAATTGTAATCATTTATTTTTTAACGTTATAATTGTTATTAATTATTTTATTTTATTTATTTATTATTTATTTTTTTACGACTAATTATTTTTTACGACCATTCATAAACACGACGTACATCAGAATGCAATTATATCTCTAAAATCCCAGTTACAAAAAAATGAATTATCGCACAATTTGTTATTGCCAATCCCAGCAAACGTTTTTTCTAAGTTGACAGTTGACGGACCAGCCGCCACAATACTCCCCCCTTAGTGATACCGTTCCGGTATTACGATACTTCTTCCTATTCTGGTCTTCTTTGTTTTTATAGAAACTGGAATATTTTCTTCTGATGTTGTTTTTTTCTTTGACGGTGTGGTTTTTTCTTGTGGTATTGTTTTTGTATTGTTGGTTACTGTATTTTCAATTTCTTTTTTTTGCAATATGTGCCGCCTTTAACCTGTCTATTGAAATATTTGATACGCGCTCTTCAATTTGAATTTTGAAATATTTTTCGAAACGTTCAATGATTTTGTACGGTCCTTTATACGAATTCTGCAACGGTTTTTTTATTGCATCAATACGTACAAAGACATGTGTACAACTTTTTAAACTTTCATGTACAAATATACGTTCTTTGCTGTGATTAGATGTACTTGTTGGACGAATTTTTGACATTTCAATTCGAAAATGTTTAACAAATTCAGATTCATTTACATGGCCCTTACTGCTTACAAAAAATTCGCCTGGTAACCTTAAAACTGTGCCATATACCATTTCAGCTGCTGATGCCTTGACGTCTTCTTTATATACTGTTCGTAAACCTAATAAAATTGTTGGTAAAACTTTTGTCCAACTATGTGTTTCGTGACATTTAATAGAAGATTGCAGGGTGCGATGCCATCGCACAATCAATCCGTTGCTTTGCGGATGGTACGGCGTCGTTTTTAAATGATTAATACCTAGTAGTTATTAATTTCACGAAATACTTGGCTTTCAAATTGCCTACCCAGATCAGTAGAAATTTTTGTCGGAATTCCGAATTGAGCGATCCAACCTGATACTAAATTCTTTGCGACAGTTTCAGCTGTTATGTCATGCATTGGTATCGCTTGTGGCCAACGCGTAAACCTATCGATAATTGTTAAGCAATAAGAAAAGTTTTCTGATGGCGGTAATGGTCCAACGATATCGATATTTATATGCGAAAACCGTTCGTTTGGTGTTGCATATGAAGCGTATTGTGTTTTTGGACTTTTGCACGTTGACATTTTAAACAACATTTCACAAATTCCGATACTTCTTTTTTCATTCCGGTCCAAACGAATCTTTCACCGATTAATTTATTTGTTGATTTAATACCTGGATGTGATAAATTATGTATTTTTGCAATTACCTGGTTACGAAATTTCTTTGTGATGTATGGTCGCACGCTTTTACCAGATGTATCGCAATATATTTGATTATCTGTTCCTGTAATATTGAACAATTTTAAAATTAGTGAATTTTCTTGAGTTTGTTCAAGAATTGATTTAATTTCGATGTCATTTTTTTGATCCCTAGCAATTTCTTCGAAATTTATTTCATTGTTGTTTGTAATACATGATATTCTGGAAAGTAAATCTGCAACGTCGTTTTCTGAGCCTTTGACATGTTTAATGTTTGTTGAAAATTGACTTATATAGTCCAAATGTCGTAACTGGCGAGGTGAAGCCTTGTCATTTTTTTGATGGAATGCGTAAATCAAAGGTTTATGGTCTGTATAAATTACAAACTCTCTTCCTTCTAACATGTGTCGAAAATATTTAATTCCCAAATATATCGATAATAATTCTCGGTCATATGTGCTATAACGTTTTTCGGTTTCGGTTAACTTTTTAGAAAAAAAACCAAGTGGTTCCGAATCTCCATCTTTATTAATTTGATTCAATGCCGCACCAACTGCTACGTCAGATGCGTCGACGTATAGTACGATTTCTGCGTTTATTTCAGGGTGAGATAATAAGGTTGTATTAATCAAATCATTTTTACACTTCATAAAATCTCGCTCTGTATTTTCTGTCCATTCAATTGGAGTTTCATCATTTTTTTGTTTCCAGTTATTAATTTTTGTAATTTCATTTGGTTGTTGACAGCGTTCGGAATAAAACGTCGATAGTAATTTATCATTGCTAGAAATCGTTTTAATTCTTTCGCTGTTTTCGTTTTTTCATACGCTTTAATAATTTCAACTTTTTTTGGAAGTGGACCTATACCTTTAGAATTTATTATGTGACCAAGAAATTTGACTTCAGACTTTCCAAATACACATTTTGCTGCGTTAATTGTCAAACCGTTTTCTTGAATACGTTTAAATATAATTTTTAAATGTTGTTTATGTTCTTCTTCGGGTTTCGAAGCAACCAAAATATCATCGATATACGGAAACACGAACGGTAACTCTTTTAAAATTCCATCTAAATAACGTTGTTGCGTTTGTGCTGCGTTCCGTAAGCCAAATGGTGTATACATAAATTCAAAAAGGCCGAATGGTGTCGTTATCGCTGTTTTTGATATATCTTTTTGTTCAACTGGAATTTGGTGATACGCTCTTTGCAAATCCAGTGTTGAAAATATCGTAGCTCCACATAATGCATGCGAAAAATCCTGTACAAAAGGTATTGGGTATCTATCTGGTATGGTACATGCGTTTAGGCGACGATAGTCACCGCATGGTCTCCAATTACCATCCGATTTCCGTACCATATACAGTGGTGATGCCCAACAACTTTTCGATGGTCTACATATACCTTTTTTTACCATGTATTGGAATTCATTTCGGGCTGCGTCCAATTTTTCTGGAGATAAACGTCGAGACTTAGCAAATACTGGTGGTCCAGTTGTACTGATGAAATGTGTCACATTACTTTCGTTTTTGTTGATTTTTTTATTACTGAATATACTAATGTCCTGAAATTCTTTTAAAATATTTGAAAAATTATCATTAGTATTATATAATGTAAATACATTGTATGGTGAAAATTTGGTTATACCAGTTGATGATAGATTTGTGATTTTATCGATTAATTTATTATTTTTTAAATCGACTAATAATTCAAAATTTTCGATGAAATCTGCTCCTATTATTGGTTGCGTGACATCTGCAATTATGAATGTCCATTTAAATTGTCTTCGCAGTCCTAAATTTACGTCTATTAATTTTTCACCATATATTTTGATTCCAGATCCGTTTGCTGCGAATAACTTTTTTGAAATTGATTTTAAATTTTTTTCATTTTTAGTAGGAGGTATTACAGATATTGCTGCACCAGTATCGATTAAAAATTTTTGAGCTGTGTCACGATCTGATATGTAAAGTTGATTAATATATTTTTTATGTGTATCTGAATTTTGAGTTATATCTGTATTTTGTTCATTTTTAGAATCAACAACAAACCCTCCTTTGAATGGTTGATTCACTACTAGTTTTTTTGTTTTTGGAAATTACAAGGTTCTTTACACTTTTTTGCATTTATTCCAAATTTATAGTGGTACCAGCATTGATCGAATTTTTGTTTATTATTTGGTGTATTACCACGTTTATTTTGAAAATTATACGATCGGGAATGTGAACGTGATCTCATTTTTGGATTTACGTTTTCTAATCGACTCAATCTTTGTGTTATTTCGTTAAGCTGTATTTCAACAGCATTATTTTTATTTGGTATATTGTTATTAAACGTATTTACAGTTGGTGGTTGAAATGATGTTGCATTTATTGAACCTGTGTGGTATTCACCACATTCCATTACTTTATCTGCCATTTTTGCTAAATTTTGCAAATTTTCTTCGCTTATTGAAATTATCACTCGAATTTGAGTTGGTAACCGTGATAACCACATTTGTCTTAGCAATATTTCTCCGACTTTATCGCCAGCCAACGCTTTCATTTCGTTCAAAAGTTCAGATGGTTTTTTATCACCCAATGATATATCATCTAGCAATGTTTTAATTTTTCGTTGTTCGGACATTGAATATCTTTCGATTATTTTGTCCTTAAGATTTTGGTACATTGCTTTTTGTGGTGGATCGATAATTGCATCATGAACTTGACCTAATATATTCGTTTCGATTGATGTCAAAAGCGTGTAAAATTTTGTTGCGTCTTGAGTTATTCCGGCTAAATTGAATTGCGCTTCAACTTGTCTAAACCAAACTAATGGGTTAGTTGGCCAAAATGGCGGAATTTTCACAGCAATGCGGTTGATCGATTTATTTTCAAAATTTTCTTTACTTTCTTTTGCATCAATGACGGTTGATGTTGAAGATTGTGACGATTCTCCTGATTCTTCGCTCATGTTGATGCTAAAATGTAAAATTGTATAAAATACATTAGTGTAATTAATACAATAGGAACATGAATGTTTAATTGTTTTTTCCGAAAAAAAAAATTTTTTTTTTTTGGCGAAACTTTTATTAATCACTATTGTTCAAGGTTATGTACAGACGCTATTTTCACTAATTTTTTTGCACGTGTTCGAATACGTTTTTTTTTCAAATCACGTCGGGGTCACCAATTATAGTGGTTTGTATAGCGTCAGCTCAAATTACACCCAAGATTTGTGGCGATAGTCCACCAGCTTTATATAGATGGGCAAAACAAGGTGAAACTATAATTTCATTGGCTGGTAGCCCCGTTGTTGCACAAATGTAAGTTACAATTTTTTTTTTTTTTCATAAATTAATGATTTCAATAATTTTATTATTTCTTAGGACACCAGATTTTGTAGCTAATGTTAATATACCAATTCATAATGGCATGCTGTCCTTAAGGCCAAAGAAACTAGACGAAATTAACAAGAGTATGGTTAACAAAATAGATTCTGAAACAATACAGCAGATAAAACAATTACAATCTAATTTGTCCTCCATATTAAAATTTGCTGAACAAGGTTGAGAATATTAAGTAAGGCCAATATTCGTTCTTTGCATTACATATTTATAAAAATAATTTTGTGTGTCCTTGGAATATTTTTTGTTATTACCGTATTTTCAATTCCTAGGCATATTTTTTGTGTTTAACAGTCAAATTTTATAAATTTTATCAATAAATTGTCAAGCTATAACAACCACATCCACAAACGTCAAATAAAATACTACTGCCATCTATCGTTAATTAAAATAACAATAATTTCAATATGGCAAATCTAACCAACAATAATTTCAACATGGCAAATCTAACCAACAATAATTTTAACATGGCAAGTCTTCATAATACAATTGTCGCATCTATTGCAGCCCACCACATCAGCTATCGAGGGTATATAAGCAGTGTGCGCACAAGAAAATTTCGTCTTTTGACTTCTGCTCATCATATGCAAACAACTAAGTTGGTTCATAAATAGTAGATTTCCGAAGACTTCCTAACAATTAAAATTATTATATTTTGTAAAATTATATTTTTTGAAAGACAATAAAATTATATATTTTTTTAAAATTAAATAAAAACAATTGTTATATTGGCGCCCAACGTAAAACCAGAGGAAAAAAAGAATTATTATGGCAAGTACGAGAAGCAAGAAAACATTGGAAGTAGATAAGACTCAGGGGGCTCATGCATCGGAGGTAGAACATGCACCACCAGTTGGACATGAACTATTATCTGAACATGACCCACCACTTGAAAATATATCTACTTCACAACAATCGTCACAACAATCATCTCAACAGCCATCACCACAGCAATCTCAACAACTACCATCGCAACAATCATCACATTATGCACCACCGTCGGCTCTACAATTAACAGATGCACAATTTCAACAACTTCTATTGCCACGGCAAAACATTAATTTCAGTGGATGTAATGAACAATTCAACGGCGAATATGACGCAAGAAAATTAGAAGAATTTCTGGCTCATATCAACATATACAAAAATTTAAAGAACATGTCCGATCATGACGCATTACAAAGTCTACCATTGTTACTTCGAGAATACGCTAGAACCTGGTGGCAAGGAGTATCTCCAACAATATATACATGGAACGAGGCAATCAACGCTCTACGGGATACGTTTGCTCCTATAAAACCGGCATACCGGATATACACAGAAATTTTTGAGCACAAGCAAACTGAAACTACCCCAACAGATTTTTTTATATGCAAAAAACGTGAATTATGGAAGTCGAAACTACCAGAGTCAACATTATGATTGGTAATAAATTGAAAAGTTGTAGATTTATTTCAATTCCTGGTGCTCAAGATAATAGGACTCTTCTTGGCATAGATTTTCTGGAAAAATCCGGAATTATCATTAACATGGCACAACGATATTGGTATTTCGTGGACCAGCCTACGAAGAAATTCAATTATTTCCAATCATCACGAGCATTGCCAACAGTAAACGAAGCACCAAAGTCACCACAAACACCATCACCGCTAAGGTCGTTTGTAGAACCAATACTACCAATAACGCCGTTAGGAAAAACACCAGCGAGGTTATTAGCAATTAATACATCCACACCAATGGATACATCAGCATCACCATTTATTGAGCATATGAATTACTTACCGTCAACACCACCACATGATACCATGATGCGATAATCCGCTGTCCCAAAATCCATCTACCAGTGCATCCAAAGAATCACGAGAAGATTTTGAATTAAACACAGTTGAAATCGAATTGCGTGTAGATGAAGGTGAGAATTTAAAAACAAACCAACATGGTGAACTCCCAATTACTGAAGAGAGCAACAAATGGATATTTATAGTAGAAGATACTGCAAGCAGATGGGTAGAGTTATTTGCATTAAAAGAAGCTACAGCTGAGATTTGTACAACGATTCTATTGAACGAAGTTTTTCTAAGATTTGGAATGCCACGTCGACTAATTAGCGACAATGGACCTCAATTCATTTCTGCAATTATGCAACATTTGACATATTGCCTGAAGATTCAACATTCCTACACCCCAGTGTATCATCCTCAAGCCAATCCGGTGGATAGAAAAAACCGTGACTTGAAAACTCAATTAGCCATTATGGTGGAAAATGATCATTCAACTTGGGATCAACATTTACCTGCGATTCGATTCTCACTCAACTCCGCACGATGTCAAAGTACTGGATATTCACCTGCTTTTCTGACATTTGGACGTGAATGTCGAACTCCAACTGATGTCAACAACGATCTAAGTAGCATATTGGAAGCAGAAAACTTCATACAGGAAGTTACTCCAAAACTACAACAATTAGCTCGGATATTAGAATCCGCAACTACAAATTCCCAACTATCGAAACACAGATGTAATACAACAGCGAACAAGAAACTACGAGCACATCCGGAGTATAAGATTGGTGACCTAGTATGGATAACTACTCACGTTTTGAGCAATGCATCGAAAGGAATCTCATCCAAGTTTGTTCCCAAACGAGACGGACCTTATGCAATAATTCAACAAATTGGAACTACCACTTACGTTATGGCTCATCCATCGTCATTGGATATCCCGATCGGTACCTATCACTCAACGATGATGACTTACCGCCACCGATTTACCGCCACCAATGCAATCGATTCGAAAAAGAGGACGCCCACCTAAGCCTACAACTAAACTGGCCACTTCATCGAGACGATCTTGTAGCCAGAGGGGAGACTATAACAACCACATCCACAAACGTCAAATAAAATACTACTGCCATCTATCGTTAATTAAAATAACAATAATTTCAATATGGCAAATCTAACCAACAATAATTTCAACATGGCAAATCTAACCAACAATAATTTTAACATGGCAAGTCTTCATACTACAATTGTCGCATCTATTGCAGCCCACCACATCAGCTATCGAGGGTATATAAGCAGTGTGCGCACAAGAAAATTTCGTCTTTTGACTTCTGCTCATCATATGCAAACAACTAAGTTGGTTCATAAATAGTAGATTTCCGCAGACTTCCTAACAATTAAAATTATTATATTTTGTAAAATTATATTTTTTGAAAGACAATAAAATTATATATTTTTTTAAAATTAAATAAAAACAATTGTTATAAAGCTAAATATATTAATTATTTGAAGAAAAAAAATATAACAATATAAAATTTCACATATTTTTTACAAAACGTAAGAGTTCTTATTTTTGTATAGGTTTGTATACTCATATTCATCGATTTGATTTAATCATTAGTTACCAAAAATATAGATTTATACATAATGTACCTATGTGTGATGAAAAAAGTAGAAAATAGACGAATCATTTTATTATAATGACAACTTCAAAGAATCCCTTTTCAAATATGTTGATTTTATTTTTATATACATATGTACGTTTCAACGAATAGTCTTGATTTATATGGTCATAAAATTTTAACTTGTTATTTTATCTTACATACTTGTCAAAGATTCCGAGTATGACAAATATTATTTATGTCTGATTCAGAACCTTTTTGAACTGAAAATATGCCCAAGTATTTTTATTAAATTTGCAGTTAAAATCAAAGTATATAGTATGTGTACTGATTTCCTATATCTAAAGTTGAAATGTTTTAAATTGTATGAAAGTATTTATAATAAACGCAGCCGTTTCACAGCTATGAACAAAAGTTGTTTTACTTTTAATTTTTTAATTGTCAAATTCGAAAAAATTAAAAAATAAAATATTATACAAAATGCTTTAGGAAAAATTAAATATGTGAATAATTTTTTTTTTATTTATTTATTTATTTCACCAAAACAAGGTATAATATAATTTAATATAACAATACAATATAATACGAGTATAATATAATATAATATATAAAAAAGTATAAATACATATCTAATTTACAAAATAATATAAATCTAATATTATAACATAAAATATATGTACGTCAAATAAAATTTTTAAAATTATAATAAAGTTTCTGTACATATTACTATTATTGATTCGGCGTTAAAAACATCTATGTTGTTGGGGTCGCAATTTAACAATTATAACTAACAACAAATGTTCACACAAATTCCTTACCAAAACCAAATTCCTGTCCAAAGTCCGCAGTTACTAATGAATAATAATATAAATAATAACAGTTTAGCTAACAATAATATGTTTCCTAATAGTAATTTTTATAATCCTAATTTTCCGAGTAATACCGTACAACAAATTGGTCCTAGCATTACAACACAAAATTATTTACAGAACCATATGATTTCTTCTTCAAATATAGGTCAGAATTCCCCCATGCCGAATACGACTTTTGTCATGCTAACCAACGCCGAATATGCAAACTGCAGAGAGATAATACAAAACGCTTCAACTTCAATTACAAGTTGTAAACATAGAAAACCCATTCTAACTAGTGAAAGTCCAGATTGTCTAGTAGATTTATTGCAGCATGCCGAAAGTTCGAAAACAAACTGTAAATACATGGCTGTACCAGCGACAGAAGGAGTCGTAATAAAAATGGTATCAACAAATCAATGGCTTTACAATTTACACATTCCATTGACAATAAACATAAATTGCGAAGGCATTCATTATAGTGTGAACACTTGAAAATATGGGAATCCTGCAGCTGTTAAAATCATGCGAATTTAGAAATAATCGAATTAAATTACCATTCGAAAAAACACTCTATACAGAGTATGAATATAAGCAATCTAGAGTAAATCATTCGTTCATTTGGGATACTTTGAAAATTAAATTGTACAATTTAAAAAACAAAACACACAACGCAACAGAATACCATAGAAATAAGCTGCCTTTGAGTGTCGACAACTATAAAGAAATAATAGCCAGCCTAACAGAAGGTAAAAAATCAATAGAAGAACTAGAAAAAGAAATTAATCGAGCAGAAGAGTCAAGAAGAATTTTAGACCAGGACACAGAGATCGAAATACATCGCTACTCCATAGTCTGAAAATGGGATGTCGTTACAGCTTAACACAATCACTCCAACCACAACCTTGGGGGCAGAACAACCAAGCAGCTCTAGGCGTTTAGCACCGCGTCCAGCAGCTCCTAAAAATTTAACTAGGAAATCAATAAGACGGCCAAGCGACCTAACATTTGCTTGCGTGTAATTACATTCGCTTGCGTATAATTACTATTTTGCAACAATTGTTAATTAATATTCAATTATATACAATTGAAAATTGTTAATTATAGTAATATTCTTGTTAATTAAAATTCAATTAAATACAATTCAAAATTGTTAATTATAATAATATTGAATTACATATGAAAGTAAAAATAATCATTATTAAATTAAGTATATATACATAAAACTTAATATTGTCTTTTTTGGGTATTCTATTTTCTTAATATTTTTATTGAAACGTATTTTGGAGTAATTCAAAACCGATATTAAATTTAAATAAATGCATTATGTAAAAAAAAAAAAAAAAACTAAATATAAAAAATTGAAAATTATAGTAATCTTAATGTTAGCGTTGTAAAGTCAATGTTAAAATTCAAATACTTTTGTTCTATACAAAATAAATAATAAACTAAAAAAGTATGTTAAATTTCTATTTAAAATATTCAACTATTAAGTTAGCTTTGAAATTATACATTATGTACTTTGTACTATAGTGTACAATATTTTTCTTTCTATACGAAATTAAAAATATAATAATAAAAATGATAATAACTTGTACTAAAATAATAATATAATAATAATATTATTAATTATCGTTAAATATTGTATTATGTTACGAAATAATAAAGACAAATACGAGTTGAATCAATTTGAAAAGGCTCAGTTTGGGATAGGGAAGAATGTTGTGCATATGCGCTTCCTGCATGTGCCATCTTCAGACAATTTGTCAGCGTTTGATTGATTTAATAATTATTAAATTGTCCCTATCAAATAACATAATTATTTAATTCACATAAAAAATTATTTGCTTGCACCGGATACGATTTGCAAAAGTTCCCAAG
This sequence comes from Rhamphomyia laevipes, assembly GCA_963920725.1. NCBI lineage: Eukaryota > Metazoa > Arthropoda > Insecta > Diptera > Empididae > Rhamphomyia > Rhamphomyia laevipes. Next base: position 29,449,691 of record OY987255.1, read on the forward strand.
CCTTAATTATTTTGGTTGTCTCTGACAATAATTATTAATTTGAAAAACGCTGACAATTCGTTTTAAAAATATATCAACTTTCGCCCAAAAGCTAAATTTGAAATTGATTGAACTAAGTATGGGAATTGAATTTAGATCTATCGAAGAAATCAGTCGTTTTATTTACAACACAGTCTAAACGTAGTCTTGGTAAAAGTTGGCCATCTTTTAATTTTTTCGCTTTCATCGCGCTTTGCAGTGTCAAAATATAGAAAAATTTAAAAATTAAAAAAAAAATTTCAATTCAATTCAAAATTTTATTTTATTAATTTAAATTCAAGAATTTAAGAATTTACAAAATTAAATTTAGAAATAATATTTTGCTGTCAAAAAAAAGTAAACAAACAGTTGTTATTTACCACATCTACGTTTTCTATTGTGTCTACTCTGTTTGTAGATTGCGTTCGAATGCGTTTAGAGTGCGTAATGAAAGCGACAATGTAACTCAAGCATAAAAACGCGGCACGATTATGTATACTTATTTTGCGAAGATCGAATAAAATGAATATGAGTGTTTTTGTGTATGGTTAGGTGAAAAAACGGTTCAGAAGCGGCTTTTTTGCTTAAAGGGTAATTATAGATAAGAAGAGTATTCTAAATATTTATTTTTCTGGCCCTGAGGTTCAATGCAGTAATCGGTATTTCAATTCTTCAGAGAAAGAAAAATCTACTTGATACCTTTTGGTACTGGCAGCCCCATTTTTTAAAATTTCAAAGATTTCAAAGAAACGACCAAGGACCAACGACCAATCAAAGAAAAAATATCGCCAGAAATATAATTTTAGAATTATTTCATGTTACAATAAAATTATTATCGCTTTATTGAAGTATACCAATAAATTAATATAGATTCTACTAGAAAACTAAAATGCCGCGAACTAAAGTCTATAAAAGTTCTAAAAGAAATCGTGAGAAAGAAGATATAATGAATGAACGGCTCCGAGAATATGATGCTGCCGCTGATCAAGAACTGAATGCAATTGCTTTACGATTTTCTCGCAGTTGTGAAAACTATTGCAATGAATTCACTAAACTTACATATATGTTAAGTAAGAAAACACTGGAAATGACCTTGCATGACCTTTTTACTGTAAGCTTATTTTCCAATTTCCATATGATTAAATTTATAACAGAAACAGTATTATATTTTCTTTAAGTATGGAGAGAATATAACTTCAACTGATTCGATGAATTCTAGTAGATTGATTAATGGTTCAATTATATCAACCGGAACCGTTCGTCGTCAAAAATCGAAAGATGAAGGTATTTTTTATTTTATATGTAATTTTAAGTATATTAACTTAGAGCATTAAGAATTTGACACATGGAATTTTGTTTTTAACATTTATTTTTATTGCTTTGGTAATGGGTATGCTCTTTTTATTGAACTTTTTGTGTGATACTATTGAAAAGGATACTTAACAGAAGATAGCACCAATGCAGGTCCAACTAATCAATTACCAATGATTAAATCTACGCTTGGTAGGACACCAGGTCCATTAAGTTCAGCTATAGCACGTTCACGCCGCAGTCGTTCGGCGTGTGGTTACTTAAACAGTGCAATAAAAGCCAAAATACCAACAGCGCATAATGCACGTTCAAAATTAAGGACACCACAACCGACTCCACGAGGACAAGTATTTAGCGTAGATCGAGCTCAAATTACACCCAAGATTTGTGGCGATAGTCCACCAGCTTTATATAGATGGGCAAAACAAGGTGAAACTATAATTTCATTGGCTGGTAGCCCCGTTGTTGCACAAATGTAAGTTACAATTTTTTTTTTTTTCATAAATTAATGATTTCAATAATTTTATTATTTTTTAGGACACCAGATTTTGTAGCTAATGTTAATATACCAATTCGTAATGGCATGCTGTCCTTAAGGCCAAAGAAACTAGACGAAATTAACAAGAGTATGGTTAACAAAATAGATTCTGAAACAATACAGCAGATAAAACAATTACAATCTAATTTGTCCTCCATATTAAAATTTGCTGAACAAGGTTGAGAATATTAAGTAAGGCCAATATTCGTTCTTTGCATTACATATTTATAAAAATAATTTTGTGTGTCCTTGGAATATTTTTTGTTTTTACCGTATTTTCAATTCCTAGGCATATTTTTTGTGTTTATACAGTCAAATTTTATAAATTTTATCAATAAATTGTCAAGCTAAATATATTAATTATTTGAAGAAAAAAAATATAACAATATAAAATTTCACATATTTTTTACAAAACGTAAGAGTTCTTATTTTTGTATAGATTTGTATACTCATATTCATCGATTTGATTTAATCATTAGTTACCAAAAATATAGATTTATACATAATGTACCTATGTGTGATGAAAAAAGTAGAAAATAGACGAATCATTTTATTATATTGACAACTTCAAAGAATCCCTTTTCAAATATGTTGAATTTATTTTTATATACATATGTACGTTTCAACGAATAGTCTTGATTTATATGGTCATAAAATTTTAACTTGTTATTTTATCTTACATACTTGTCAAAGATTCCGAGTATGACAAATATTATTTATGTCTGATTCAGAACCTTTTTGAACTGAAAATATGCCCAAGTATTTTTATTAAATTTGCAGTTAAAATCAAAGTATATAGTATGTGTAGTGTACTGATTTCCTATATCTAAAGTTGAAATGTTTTAAATTGTATGAAAGTATTTATAATAAACGCAGCCGTTTCACAGCTATGAACAAAAGTTGTTTTACTTTTAATTTTTTAATTGTCAAATTCGAAAAAATTAAAAAATAAAATATTATACAAAATGCTTTAGGAAAAATTAAATATGTGAATAATTTTTTTTTTATTTATTTATTTCACCAAAACAAGGTATAATATAATTTAATATAACAATACAATATAATACGAGTATAATATAATATAATATATAAAAAAGTATAAATACATATCTAATTTACAAAATAATATAAATCTAATATTATAACATAAAATATATGTGCGTCAAATAAAATTTTTAAAATTATAATAAAGTTTCTGTACATATTACTATTATTGATTCGGCGTTAAAAACATCTATGTTGTTGGGGTCGCAATTTAACAATTATAACTAACAACAAATGTTCACACAAATTCCTTACCAAAACCAAATTCCTGTCCAAAGTCCGCAGTTACTAATGAATAATAATATAAATAATAACAGTTTAGCTAACAATAATATGTTTCCTAATAGTAATTTTTATAATCCTAATTTTCCGAGTAATACCGTACAAAAAATTGGCCCTAGCATTACAACACAAAATTATTTACAGAACCATATGATTTCTTCTTCAAATATAGGTCAGAATTCCCCCATGCCGAATACGACTTTTGTCATGCTAACCAACGCCGAATATGCAAACTGCAGAGAGATAATACAAAACGCATCAACTTCAATTACAATTTGTAAACATAGAAAACCCATTCTAACTAGTGAAAGTCCAGATTGTCTAGTAGATTTATTGCAGCATGCCGAAAGTTCGAAAACAAACTGTAAATACATGGCTGTACCAGCGACAGAAGGAGTCGTAATAAAAATGGTATCAACAAATCAATGGCTTTACAATTTACACATTCCATTGACAATAAACATAAATTGCGAAGGCATTCATTATAGTGTGAACACTTGAAAATATGGGAATCCTGCAGCTGTTAAAATCATGCGAATTAAATTACCATTCGAAAAAACACTCTATACAGAGTATGAATATAAGCAATCTAGAGTAAATCATTCGTTCATTTGGGATACTTTGAAAATTAAATTGTAAAATTTAAAAAACAAAACACACAACGCAACAGAATACCATAGAAATAAGCTGCCTTTGAGTGTCGACAACCATAAAGAAATAATAGCCAGCCTAACAGAAGGTAAAAAATCAATAGAAGAACTAGAAAAAGAAATTAATCGAACAGAAGAGTCAAGAAGAATTTTAGACCAGGACACAGAGATCGAAATACATCGCTACTCCATAGTCTCAACTGGTTCTGCACTTGTGTTTTTAACTATAATTGTTATAATCGTCATAGTGATAAAGAGAAAAGGCAAAAAAAACTGAAAATGGGATGTCGTTACAGCTTAACACAATCACTCCAACCACAACCTTGGGGGCAGAACAACCAAGCAGCTCTAGGCGTTTAGCACCGCGTCCAGCAGCTCCTAAAAATTTAACTAGGAAATCAATAAGACGGCCAAGCGACCTAACATTTGCTTGCGTGTAATTACATTCGCTTGCGTATAATTACTATTTTGCAACAATTGTTAATTAATATTCAATTATATACAATTGCAAATTGTTAATTATAGTAATATTCTTATTAATTAAAATTCAATGAAATACAATTCAAAATTGTTAATTATAATAATATTGAATTACATATGAAAGTAAAAATAATCATTATTAAATTAAGTATATATATACATAAAACTTAATATTGTCTTTTTTGGGTATTCTATTTTCTTAATATTTTTATTGAAACGTATTTTGGAGTAATTCAAAACCGATATTAAATTTAAATAAATGCATATGTAAAAAAAAAAAAAAAAACTAAATATAAAAAATTGAAAATTATAGTAATCTTAATGTTAGCGTTGTAAAGTCAATGTTAAAATTCAAATACTTTTGTTCTATACAAAATAAATAATAAACTAAAAAAGTATGTTAAATTTCTATTTAAAATATTCAACTATTAAGTTAGCTTTGAAATTATACATTATGTACTTTGTACTATAGTGTACAATATTTTTCTTTCTATACGAAATTAAAAATATAATAATAAAAATGATAATAACTTGTACTAAAATAATAATATAATAATAATATTATTAATTTTCGTTAAATATTGTATTATGTTACGAAATAATAAAGACAAATACGAGTTGAATCAATTTGAAAAGGCTCAGTTTGGGATAGGGAAGAATGTTGTGCATATGCGCTTCCTGCATGTGCCATCTTCAGACAATTTGTCAGCGTTTGATTGATTTAATAATTATTAAATTGTCCCTATCAAATAACATATTTATTTAATTCACATAAAAAATTATTTGCTTGCACCGGATACGATTTGCAAAAGTTCCCAAGCCTTAATTATTTTGGTTGTCTCTGACAATAATTATTAATTTGAAAAACGCTGACAATTCGTTTTAAAAATATATCAACTTTCGCCCAAAAGCTAAATTTGAAATTGATTGAACTAAGTATGGGAATTGAATTTAGATCTATCGAAGAAATCAGTCGTTTTATTTACAACACAGTCTAAACGTAGTCTTGGTAAAAGTTGGCCATCTTTTAATTTTTTCGCTTTCATCGCGCTTTGCAGTGTCAAAATATAGAAAAATTTAAAAATTAAAAAAAAAATTTCAATTCAATTCAAAATTTTATTTTATTAATTTAAATTCAAGAATTTAAGAATTTACAAAATTAAATTTAGAAATAATATTTTGCTGTCAAAAAAAAGTAAACAAACAGTTGTTATTTACCACATCTACGTTTTCTATTGTGTCTACTCTGTTTGTAGATTGCGTTCGAATGCGTTTAGAGTGCGTAATGAAAGCGACAATGTAACTTGCGGTTTACACTAGACTTTTTCTTAGACAGAACATATGTTTTGTCTACGAAATGTCAAGTGTAAACCAGATAGGATTTCTGTCCCGACAGAAAAATCACGATTTTTCTGTAGATTTTTTTTGACATTTGTTAATTTGCAAATGGCGATATTTGATAAAAATGTAATATTTGATCCTGAAATTTAAAATTTAATAACTTTGGGGTGATTATTTGGCGGAAAAAAATAGTTTACTACTAAATAAATAAAAGATACATATTATTGAGGTGTGAACAACTATATTATTGAAAATATTTTTATTTTAATATTTTTATAGCTAATTGTTTTCTTTGTGACGACATGATTAAAATGAAATGTTAGACAGAAATATCTGACATCAAATAGCCAGCATGTTTTTTTTACCTGTCAAAAAAAAATATCAGATAGAAATGTGTAACATTTATATCAGGAATTTATGGCTAGTGTAATCACAGCGTAACTCAAGCATAAAAACGTGGCCCGGTTATGTATACTTATTTTGCGAAGATCGAATAATATGAATATGAGTGTTTTTGTGTATGGTTAGGTGAAAAAACGGTTCAGAAGCGGCTTTTTTGCTTAAAGGGTAATTATAGATAAGAAGAGTATTCTAAATATTTGTTTTTCTGGCCCTGAGGTTCAATGCAGTTATCGGTATTTCAATTCTATCTACTTGATACCTTTTGGTACTGGCAGCCCCATTTTTTAAAATTTCAAAGATTTCAAAGAAACGACCAAGGACCAACGACCAATCAAAGAAAAAATATCGCCAGAAATATAATTTTAGAATTATTTCATGTTACAATAAAATTATTATCGCTTTATTGAAGTATACCAATAAATTAATATAGATTCTACTAGAAAACTAAAATGCCGCGAACTAAAGTCTATAAAAGTTCTAAAAGAAATCGTGAGAAAGAAGATATAATGAATGAACGGCTCCGAGAATATGATGCTGCCGCTGATCAAGAACTGAATGCAATTGCTTTACGATTTTCTCGCAGTTGTGAAAACTATTGCAATGAATTCACTAAACTTACATATATGTTAAGTAAGAAAACACTGGAAATGACCTTGCATGACCTTTTTACTGTAAGCTTATTTTCCAATTTCCATATGATTAAATTTATAACAGAAACAGTATTATATTTTCTTTAAGTATGGAGAGAATATAACTTCAACTGATTCGATGAATTCTAGTAGATTGATTAATCGTTCTGTCGTTGGACGAAATATTAATATAAAATCTTAAAACAAATAAAACAATTTATTTCAATGTTATATTTTCAGATTTTATTCCTACGAAAAAATAAACATCTTTCATTATTTTTATTTATTTAATATAAAAAAAAAATTACTTTTAATATTTTTTCCAGGATCAAACTTTAATTATCTTTTATTTTTATATTTTTAGCAAACTAAATAAATTTATTTAAATTTCTCCTTTTTCACATAACCATGTGTATCCATATTATCCTTATTTTTGGTTACAAAAAAAATCCACTTCCTGTCAAAACCATAGCTTTACTGTCTCCTTTTTTCTTCGCAACCCAGTTAAAATTATTACCAACGAATTGACAGTTGTGGAATACAATAAAAAATAAAAAGTTAATTATCGACAGATGACATGCCCTCGACCGTGTGAATACTGGAATCAGGATGAACACAAACCGGGTTGGGTACATTTGCCCGTTTTTCAAATGGCCGAATTCAAAATCCCGTTTTTAAAAGCCCGTTTTTTATAAATCCCGTTTTCTAAAGCCCGTTTTTTATAAATCCCGTTTTCTAAAGCCCGTTTATAAGTAAAAAAATATTTTTAATAATTCGCGCGCGCGAATTATTAAAAATATTTTTTTACTTATAAACGGGCCAACATATTAAAATAAAATAAGTTTTAGACGGTTGATATTTTATTATTGCGTTTTAATATTTCATAATGCAGTTTATATACATAACTGCGTATTAAAAATATGCAACATGCATTATTATTTATATTATTACGCAGTAATGCATACGCAGTTTTCATTTTGTTATTGATTTTCGTTTAGAGAAGTTTTAAAATTTGTTTTTCCGTGAAAACGATATGAATATTTCAATAATAAAAAGTAATATAAATAAAGATATGCTCGTTATCAACGGCTATACTTACCACCTTGATATAAAAATAAATAATATATTTAGGTGGGCTTGTTCCCAAAGAAAAAATTTATTATGTAAAGGTCGCGTCAATACTGTTTTAAATGAAGGCCAACACGAGATACGCAAAGGACCATCAGACCACAATCATGACCCAATATCCCATAAAAAAGCTGTTTCTGAAACAAATGCAATATTAAAAAATGTTGCCAAAACATCTAGTATGCGTATTCAAATGAAAATATAAATTTTTTGTTTTATTTTTTTTTGTGCAATTAATAGTAGTTTTAAGATATTTTTATAAATGTGGATAAATAAATTAATTTCATCACATATATATTTTTTTTTTAAAACGGGCTAAAAACGGGCAAAAAACAGCATGGTCTAAAAAATGGGCTTTAGAAAACGGGATTTATAAAAAACGGGCTTTTGAAAACGAGATTTATAAAAAAAACGGGCTTTTGTTAAAACGATATTTACGAAAACTGGCAAAACAGCCGATCCCACACAAACCGGTGATTGAATATCTAAAACAACTAATCTACCGACTGATCGATTCTTCTTTACACTCACATCAGATAGTTGAACATCGACTACTCTAATTTCATTATCTAAACCAGGATATAATTTAATTACTCGACCCTTTCTCCACATTACTCTCGGTTCATTAGGTTCCACTAACAGAACAAAGTCATCTAAATCTATTTGTTTTCTTGTACGTAACCATTTTTCTCTTTTCATAATTTCTGGAAGATATTCTTTAATCCATCTCTGCATGTACTTTTGAATCAAAAATTGAGCTCTGCGATACGATTTCCTGCTAAACTGGTCCCGATCAGTGAACTTCCCAGGTGGTAAAACCTTATCAGCATTTTCGTCACCAAAAATTATGGAATTAGGAGTTAACGGTAACGCATCCGACGGCTCTGTGGGTACATGAGTTAATGGCCTACGATTCATCATATAAGAAATTTCTTTAAGAACTGTTTCCAGCACTTCTTCTTTTGGTACTTCATTTATAAAGGTAAAATTGACACATTTTTTTATTGAACCAATTAATCTTTCCCATACACCACCAAACCAGGGTGAGTATGCTGGAATGAAATGCCAGTCTATATGTAGTTGATTTGCAATTCTTTCTCCAAGTTCTTGTTTGGTCTCTGCCAAATCTTTTAACAAAATATTTTTAGCACCGACGAAGTTTTTTCCATTATCTGAATAAAAATTACTACTTTGACCTCGAACTGACAGAAAATTTCTAATTGACAGCAAACAACCATCTGTGGATAAATCTTTACATAATTCAATATGGACGGCTCTGTATGTGAGGCATGTAAAAATAATTCCATATCTTTTTACTGTAGATCGACCAATCTTTACACCATATGGCCCAAATGCATCAATACCTACATGTGTAAAAGGTTTACACCCGAAATCTAATCTGGCTTGCGGTAAGTTACCCATCTTTGGAAAATACGGTACTGATCTTAATAATTTACATACCTGACAATTCGATCTTACTCTTTTAACAGCTTTACGAGTATTGATTATCCAAACCAATTCTCTTAAATCACCAATGGTTGTGTCCTCGTTGGCGTGGAAATTTTTATCATGAAACTTGTGTATAAACAAGTCTACCAAAACATGTTTATTTGGTAAAATAATTGGATTCCTAGAACTATACGAAAATTTGGTGGATTGAACTCTTGATCCCATCCTAATTAAACCATCGTCATCTAAAAATGGCGAAAAATGTCTTAGCTGACCAGCAGCTTCATAAGTCAAATCAGAAAGTTTACTTGGGTTCAATCCCTTCATAATATTAATTTCATTTAACTTCTCTATAATTTCAGAAAACGTGTCACTTTGAATTTTTTTGAATAAAATTAGTTGTGCAGCTTTAAATTCATTTGCTCCAATGTAAATTTGTTCTTTGTTACATTTAAATATGTTTCATTTCTTCATTCGTAATATATAAGCTATTACTCGAACAAACGAATTCCAATTTGCTTGACATCTACCACTTATTTTATTTAATACTGAAAATTTATTTTGAACGTGTTGATGAATTAATACTTTCGGTATATTTTCATTCTTTACAATTTCATAACCCGGTATAATTGTCCATTCAGACTGTTTTAGATATAAAAATGAAGCACCTTTAAACCATCTCGCTGTATTTCCTTCAAAACTATTATTATCATTCCACTTTGTAGCATCATCAGCAACATTTTGTTTGGTTAACATAATACCACTGATTTTTTGTTGTCAAGTCTAAAATTTCTCCTATTTTGTAGCTAAACGATTTAAATTTATAATCTTTCGAATTAATCCAGCATAACACAGTTCTAGAATCTGATAATAACATCACTTGATTTATATTAAATGTGTATAAACTTTTTATAGTATTTGCCATTCGAGCACCAAGAACAGCTGCTTGAAGTTCGAGTTGAGGAATAGTTAACTTTTTGATTGGCGCAACCTTTGCTTTACCCATTACGTGACTAATGTAAATTTCAATCTCATCTTCCGCTATAAATGTAAAATATGCAGTTGCAGCAAATGCTAACTCTGAAGCATCAACAAATATTATTAACTGCACTTTAGAAAGTTTTAGGATTAATTGGTGAATATCGTCTAGGAATACTTATATTTTCAATTAACGCAATTTTTTCTAAAAAATTAATCCAATTATCATTAAGATGATCATCAATCGGTTCATCCCAATCGACTCCGCTCTTCCAAACTTCTTGTAAAATAAACTTTCCTCGTATAAGAAAATGAGCTATTAGTCCTAGTGGATCAAAAATTTTCATTATAAATTTTAAGATTTCTCTTTTAGTTGCCACCTTTTCAAAACATATTTCATCAGTTTTAATTTTAAAAATAAATTCATCCTTTTTGGTATCCCAAAACATACCAAGAATTTTAGTGACAAAATCTCTATCTTTATCAAAATTCATATTCACTAACCTTTTTTTAACATTTTCTTCAGGTAACAACTTCAATAACTCCTCGGAATTCGATTGAAATCCAACTAAATCAAAACCACCTGACTTGCAAATATCAATTAGATTAAAACATACCTCAGCTGCTTCATCTATATTTGGTTCACTACCAAAGACATCATCTACGTAAGTGTCATCAATTAAAGCTGTTACGGCTTTAGGAAATATCTTTGAATATTTTCGAGCATGTTCGTTTTTAACAAATTGCGCACCAGATGGAGAACAGGTTGGTCCAAACATCATAACTTGCATGATGTATTCAGTAATTTCACTATCTTGATCACCATCTCGCCATAAAAATGGTTGACATTGTTGATCGTCTGCACTAATTTTAATCTGATGAAACATTTCCTTTACGTCAGCGTTAAACGCAATTTTCTGTTCACGTATTTTTAGTAAACCTTTTAACAATGGTGCCAAATTATCAGGTCCTTTCAACAAACATGAATTTAATGATATACCATTTACTGCAGCAGCAACGTCGCAAACATCTCTTGGTTTGGGAGGATCTTTATTTAAATTTACAACAACAAAACGAGGACAATACCAAACTCTTTTCCAATTTGTATTAATATTATTTGGTGTTGCCTTTCGAACATAACCCTTTTCAATTTGTTCACGAATATGATTATTTTTCCAATCTAATAAATCTTTTTTAACTAAAGCTTTTTCCTCAGTTGCCATTCTCTTCAGTGCCATTTCTCTATTTCTTGGAAGTGTAACATCATCTGAATTCCACAACAATCCAATTTCGTAACGTTGACCATCATATTTTAAAGTTTGTGCCATTATATCATTAGATCTTTGCTCTTCATTGCCTATTAAAACTATTTTCTTGGCTGTAACACCAAAATTTTCAATTGAAAAATAGCTTTTTACCAGCTGATGCAAATTTTCATCATCTTTTGTTGCTTGGTGATAAGATAAACGCACTGATTGGTGATAATTAATTTTTTTAACATGAAGACCAATTGATGGTGTTGATGGACCATAAACTAGCCAACCAAATTGAGATTTACTAGCAATCGGAGATTTTTTATTGCTAACTTTATGATTTTGTAATTTCATGTATTTAGGTAAACCAATTAACAATTTCGGTTGTACCTTTACCATATCTCGTAATTTTAATCCTTTCAAATGTGGATAACGTTGAACCATTTCTTGAACATTAAAACTTTGTTCCACCAAATCTAAATTTTTTACTGAATACACATTTTCAAAAATGATTGGTTTTCCACCATCAATCGATAAAACCATTATGTCAGCACGTTTAGAATCTTCTTCTCTGGTTATTCCCTTTGTCCAGCGTATGTTCAACGTTTCTGGTTCTGCTGTCAAATTCAATTTATTAAAGATTTCTTCATCCATCATTGTTACTCCTGAACCATCATCAAAAAGTACATAAGTGTCAATCCATATTCTTTTATTTGACCCATAAATCTTAACTGGAACTATTTTGTACAACATTGCATCTGTTTTAATTGTATGATTATTATTTTGAAAAGTTGTATTTAAATTTGTATTTATTTGACAGTCATCTTGCACCACCCTTGCACTTTGATTTGGAATAAAACTAGTTGCACTTGCACTTAAATTTTGTTGAGGTTGATTGTCTTTATGTAATAGCTTGTGATGAAATTTATCACAACCATTGATGAAACATTTTTGCTTACGTTGACAATTTTTGTAATATGTTTAACTGGCAATAAACAACTAGAACAAAGTTTATTGTCAAAAACAAATTTCCAACGTTGTGATGGTAACATTTCCAAAAACTGATGACAACATTTTAACGAATGTTTTTGTTTACACAAATAACATGAAATTATATTATTTTGATGAGTATGAATTCTTTTTGATGTACTTATTGTTTGAGAGTTTTTTCATATGGTTTTGCTATAAAGTCTAAAACTGGTAACTGGTAACTCACCAGCAATATCATTTAAAAATATAGAAAAATCTTCTAAATTTTCATCAACTTTCGAAATTTGAATTGTTCTTTTTAATCTTTGCCACTCTCGATAATGTGATGGCGCTAATTTAATTTCTAATTGACTTAAAGCAAATTCATTATTTAAATCCTGATGTCGATTTAAAGCTTTTACACTTGCCACGAAATTTAAAACTTCTATTGAAAATTGTCGTAATCTTGGATCTCTCTCATCTTTTATTTCAGCAAAATTTAATAAATCTTTTATTAAACAAACAGCTAAAATTTCTTTTCGTCCGAAAACCTTTTTTAACTCTTCAATAATATCTGAAGCTTTTGTTGAAAATCTTAATAAATGAGACACTAATTTTGCTGCTTGTCCTTTCAAACATTTCGATAAACGTGCTGTATTTTCACTCTCAGTGTACATTCCAGCTTTCGTTGTTTCTTCATAAATTGTTATGAATGCTGCCCAATTCGATACTTCACCGTCAAAAACAGGTAATTCCTGTAAATATTTTCGACATTTTCTAGCATCTACAATACTAATATTTGTATTATTTTTACATTCATTTAATTTATCATTATTTGCAGAACTATTTTGAAACGTAGCTAATTCTTTTTTAATTTGGTTGAATTCCGCATACATATTTCCAATTTGCAACATTTTATTTTGATGTAGTTCATTTGAATGCAATTTCTTTTGATTTTGTACTTTTAATTTTTCGTTTTCCTCAGAAACGAATTTATGTTGAATTACGATTTTTTTATATTCTTCAATAATTTGTTTCAAAATACTTTGTAATTTTTCAAAATCTTCTTTATTTACATTTCCATTATCAATCAATGGACTTTCTACATTGGATGACGATTCAAAACAAAATTCACACTTCCAATCAACTGTTGATACCGAATCATCAACACCAACACAAATGTAGTGGAACCAATTGTCACACTTATCACATTGTACACCATCTTGATCCTCACCTACATTTGTGGAACATTTTTTACATAACTCAGCTTGTTCTGGAATATGTTTAATAGAATTGTCATCCTTTGCACTCATTTCGGTTGCTTGTTTAACCCAATTGAATTTTATAAAAGAATAAAATAATGTCGTTGGACGAAATATTAATACAAAATCTTAAAACAAATAAAACAATTTATTTCAATGTTATATTTTCAGATTTTATTCCTACGAAAAAATAAACATCTTTCATTATTTTTATTTATTTAATATAAAAAAAAAATTACTTTTAATATTTTTTCCAGGATCAAACTTTAATTATCTTTTATTTTTATATTTTTAGCAAACTAAATAAATTTATTTAAATTTCTCCTTTTTCACATAACCATGTGTATCCATATTATCCTTATTTTTGTTTACAAAAAAAATCCACTTCCTGTCAAAACCATAACTTTACTGTCTCCTTTTTTCTTCGCAACCCAGTTAAAATTATTACCAACGAATTGACAGTTGTGGAATACAATAAAAAATAAAAAGTTAATTATCGATAGATGACAGGTTCAATTATATCATCCGGAACCGTTCGTCGTCAAAAATCGAAAGATGAAGGTATTTTTTATTTTCTATGTAATTTTAAGTATATTAACTTAGAGCATTAAGAATTTGACACATGGAATTTTGTTTTTAACATTTATTTTTATTGCTTTGGTAATGGGTATGCTCTTTTTATTGAACTTTTTGTGTGATACTATTGAAAAGGATACTTAACAGAAGATAGCACCAATGCAGGTCCAACCAATTACCAATGATTAAATCTACGCTTGGTAGGACACCAGGTCCATTAAGTTCAGCTATAGCACGTTCACGCCGCAGTCGTTCGGCGTGTGGTTACTTAAACAGTGCAATAAAAGCCAAAATACCAACAGCGCATAATGCACGTTCAAAATTAAGGACACCACAACCGACTCCACGAGGACAAGTATTTAGCGTAGATCGAGCTCAAATTACACCCAAGATTTGTGGCGATAGTCCACCAGCTTTATATAGATGGGCAAAACAAGGTGAAACTATAATTTCATTGGCTGGTAGCCCCGTTGTTGCACAAATGTAAGTTACATTTTTTTTTTTTTTCATAAATTAATGATTTCAATAATTTTATTATTTCTTAGGACACCAGATTTTGTAGCTAATGTTAATATACCAATTCATAATGGCATGCTGTCCTTAAGGCCAAAGAAACTAGACGAAATTAACAAGAGTATGGTTAACAAAATAGATTCTGAAACAATACAGCAGATAAAACAATTACAATCTAATTTGTCCTCCATATTAAAATTTGCTGAACAAGGTTGAGAATATTAAGTAAGGCCAATATTCGTTCTTTGCATTACATATTTATAAAAATAATTTTGTGTGTCCTTGGAATATTTTTTGTTTTTACCGTATTTTCAATTCCTAGGCATATTTTTTGTGTTTATACAGTCAAATTTTATCAATAAATTGTCAAGCTAAATATATTAATTATTTGAAAAAAAAAAATATAACAATATAAAATTTCACATATTTTTTACAAAACGTGAGTTCTTATTTTTGTATAGGTTTGTATACTCATATTCATCGATTTGATTTAATCATTAGTTACCAAAAATATAGATTTATACATAATGTACCTATGTGTGATGAAAATAGACGAATCATTTTATTATATTGACAACTTCAAAGAATCCCTTTTCAAATATGTTGATTTTATTTGTATATACATATGTACGTTTCAACGAATAGTCTTGATTTATATGGTCATAAAATTTTAACTTGTTATTTTATCTTACATACTTGTCAAAGATTCCGAGTATGACAAATATTATTTATGTCTGATTCAGAACCTTTTTGAACTGAAAATATGCCCAAGTATTTTTATTAAATTTGCAGTTAAAATCAAAGTATGAAAGTATGTGTACTGATTTCCTATATCTAAAGTTGAAATGTTTTAAATTGTATGAAAGTATTTATAATAAACGCAGCCGTTTCACAGCTATGAACAAAAGTTGTTTTACTTTTAATTTTTTAATTGTCAAATTCGAAAAAATTAAAAAATAAAATATTATACAAAATGCTTTAGGAACAATTAAATATGTGAATAATTTTTTTTTATTTATTTATTTATTTCACCAAAACAAGGTATAATATAATTTAATATAACAATACAATACAATACGAGTATAATATAATATAATATATAAAAAAGTATAAATACATATCTTATCTAATTTACAAAATAATATAAATCTAATATTATAACATAAAATATATGTACGTCAAATAAAATTTTTAAAATTATAATAAAGTTTCTGTACATATTACTATTATTTTAGGATGGAGTAGAGCTGTTTTTTATATGTTAGTTTAGATATGGATGGGGCATAAATTGAACTGAAAATTATGCAGCATCGGTTTATGGGATTCATTTTTCCATATTCCGTGCGATGCTGATGTTCAAACAGTATTTTAGTTTATCTTGTTTAATACATATATCAATTTTGTAAACAACATGACGTCAAAAGACTGATGTAATTTACAAAATTTTAATTTGATTGTAGATGTAGATGCTACATTATGATGAAGTAAATATAATCCTATTTGAATTTTGACACATTTTTCATTATATTGTTATATAAAATAACTCTACTTCCCAAACATATTTTCCTTATCGCCCTGCTTCCCACACATATTTCATTCCTTATATCAAATCCCATGAAATATTACTCCCACACATTTTTAATCCTAATTATGCAATTATGCATTTATAATAATCTAAATGCACAATTACAATTTATAATAATCTAACTGCACAATTCCTAAGAAGACGCTACCAAAATAGCAAACCTGGCATTATTATAAATCAGAAGCAAAGTAATATTAATTACTTTTTGTTAAGCTTAAGTCAGTCTTATACAGTGCTCCTTCCAGTAAACACAATAATAAATTTGTAATTTAAAAACTTAAATAATAAAATAATAATTCTAAATAATACTTGAGTTTCCTTTCACAATTATAACTGGCGCAGTCGGAACGTTTTAAATTTAACATTTTAAATAAAGTTATTAAAAAAAAAAAAAAAAAACGAAAAAAAAACCTACAAAATAAATAACAAACATAACTTTTGTGAAGTTATTTAAAAATAAAAATTTGTTTAAGGAATCCAGTGAAAGTAATTACTATATTGAAATTATTTAAACACTATTCTGGAAGTAAAATAATTAAATAAAAAAGTGAAATAAGTAAAATTATAAAACTTAACAATCAGTTAAAACTGAACAATTTAAAAAAAAAATATATCAGTGAAAATTGAACATTTTATTAATAACAAAAATATATTAATTATTTTAACAAAAAAAAAAATCAACATAATTATTTAACCAAAAGTTAATAATTGAACAACACAAAAAGAAAGAGTTTTAGACAACAATCAACAGTTCAAAGTATATTATCAACAAAATTCAATATTTACCAACAACATTCAGAACATCAGAATCCTGATATTTCAAACAACAAAAAAAAATTTTTTCAACATTTACCAACAAGAACAACAGATTCCAGCCTTTACTAAATCAACAAAATACATCAGCAGTAAGTTCTCAATATAAGAACAACAACGGTAAATACAAAATTTTAATTATTATACAAATGTTTCATATTAAAAATCTGAAAAATATATTACCTAAAATCTGAAAAATATATTAAATAAAAATTAAAAATCTGAAAAATATATTAAATAAAATTAAAAATCTGAAAAATATATTACCTAAAATCTGAAAAATATATTAAATAAAAATTAAAAATCTGAAAAATATATTAAATAAAATTAAAAATCTGAAAAATATATTACCTAAAATCTGAAAAATATATTAAATAAAAATTAAAAATCTGAAAAATATATTAAATAAAATTAAAAATCTGAAAAATATATTACCTAAAATCTGAAAAATATATTAAATAAAAATTAAAAATCTGAAAAATATATTAAATAAAATTAAAAATCTGAAAAATATATTACCTAAAATCTGAAAAATATATTAAATAAAAATTAAAAATCTGAAAAATATATTACCTAAAATCTGAAAAATATATTAAATAAAAATTAAAAATCTGAAAAATATATTACCTAAAATCTGAAAAATATATTAAATAAAAATTAAAAATCTGAAAAATATATTAAATAAAATCTGAAAAATATATTAAAAATCTAAAATCTCAAAAATATTAAATAAAAATAAAAAAAAAATAACACAAAGAGTTCATATTAAAATAAATATAAATTTTACTACTCTAAATAAAAGTGTTTTACTATTACATAAATATTGTATAGAAAAAAATTATTTGAATTTTTCTAAAATCAAAGAATAGAAAATAAATAACATAAATAATAAAAAATGGATAACGAAAGTAGAAATTCATTAGATTACATAGCAAAGCATATAAGTTATATTACTGCATTTGATGGTAATAAATATTATCTTTCTGGTTTCATAGGTAGAATTGAATCACTACTTCCATTTATTACACCTCTATCAAATCCATTAAAAACAATTGTTTATAGTTATATTACTGACAAAATTGTTGGGAAAGCCAGACAAAGTTTAATCAGAACTGGAATAATAGAATCTTGGGATAGCTTAAAAGCTATATTAATTAAAAATCATGGTGAAAGTACACCAATAATAGATTTATTAGATGAACTAAAGTCGACTAGATGTGACTCTACGATCGATATGTTCTATCAAAAAGTTAGTAATTTGTTATGTAGAATTAATAATGCAAAATTATTAAATGGTACAGGTACAGCAGCGGAAACAGCTGAAAGTAATAGACAAGTTTTAAAACATTTTAAAGAAAATTTACCACCTTTAGCAAAAAATCTAATTGGATGTAGAAATCCTACAACCTTAGAAGATGCTTATTTATTATTAACAGAATTCGGTTATTTATCATTTACCCATAAAAAATATAAATCTGTTCAAAATAATACTTCTAATAATAATTACAATTTCAATCGTAATTACAACTCTCCAAATTACAATTCACAAAATATTCGTAATAACTCTCAAAGCAATCGTAATAATAATAATAATTATGATAGATATTCAAATAATTCTGTCAACAATCAACGTAATAATCAACAAAATAATTCTCAAAACCAAAATGTAAATGAACAAAGAAATAATAACGTCGGTAGCGGTCAATCGCGTAGATCTAGTAATTATCCAAGGAGTGGAAATTCTAGACAAAATTACCAAAATAATCGTAATTATAATGATTCTAGAAATAATGAAGTTGTACCAATGGAAATTTCGGTTAACCAATCAATCGAGAACTCTACTCGAAATTTTCAAGCACCTGCCCGCGAACACTCCCTTATATAATAATAAATAATAAAATTCGCAACATGAAATTCGTACTAGATAGCGGCGCTGAAAATAGCATTATAAATCCTTTTATTTGTAGCAGTAAATGGAAAATAAACTCTCCAAACAAATTAATTAGAGTACTTGGTAGAAATATTGAGATTAACACTCAATATAGTTTCCCTATTTTCAAAGAATTTAATGAAAATAATAATTATCAAATTCAATTTATAGAATACCAATTCCATAATAAATTTGATGGTATAATTGGAAATAATATATTGGTTGATTTAGATGCGATAATCGATTTCAAACAACGATTACTACGCACACGCAACGCAATAATTCCTTTTTATTTGAATGAAGAAGAAGAACTTTATTCTAACAATCGCTATACGGATGAGTCAATCCATGTTTTCAGTAACGAATTTCACAATAATATTCCTTCAGATAATATTTCTGAAAATTTAAAATCAAATGATGTAATAAAATTAAAATCATTATTATCTTCTTATAAAGATGTTTTTTTTTAAAGAAGGAGACAATCTTTCTTTTACTAATGATATAAAACATCAAATTAAAACCAAAGTAGATAAACCAATTTACAATAAACTGTATCGATATCCTGAAGTTCACAGAAAAGAAGTTGACAAGCAAATAAAAGAAATGCTTGATCAAAAAATTATTAAACACAGTAACAGCCCATATAATTCTCCAATATGGATTGTACCAAAAAAAATAGATAAATCTGGTAGACAAAAATGGCGTATCGTTATAGATTACAGAAAGTTAAACGAACAAACTATAGATGACAAATTCCCGATTCCAAATATCGACGGATTGTTTGATAAATTAGGTAAATGTAGATATTTTTCAACCATTGATTTAGCCAAAGGTTTTCATCAGATCGAAGTTTCGTCTGAAGACCGTACAAAAACAGCCTTTTCTACTTCAAATGGGCATTATGAATTTATTCGCATGCCTTTTGGGTTAAAGAATGCACCCTCAACCTTTCAAAGACTTATGAATGATGTACTGAAAGATTACATTAATAAAATTTGTGTCGTATATTTAGACGACATTCTTGTTTTCTCTTCTAGCTTAGAAGAACATTTACTCTCTTTAAAAAATTTTTTGCAACGTTTAAGAGAAGCAAATTTAAAGATTCAGATAGATAAATGTAATTTCGCAGCAGTATCGACAAATTATTTAGGTTATTTCATTACCAATGCTGGTATTAAACCTGACATGAAAAAAGTTGAAGCTATTCAGAAAATGAAACTTCCAACTTCGGTTAAAGAAATTAAGCAATTTCTCGGTATAACAGGTTATTACCGCAAATTCATCAAAGATTATGCAAAAGTTGCATTTCCTTTAATAAAGTATCTGAAAAAGAATACTAAAATAAATAAATTAGATAATGATTATATTGAAGCTTTCAATAAACTTAAACTTTTATTAATTAGCGACCCCGTTCTTAAAAGTCCCGATTTTAATAAAGATTTTGTACTAACGACTGATGCATCCAATCATGAAATTGGTGCAGTGCTTAGTCAAAATAACCATCCTGTGTGTTATGCTTCACGCACATTAAATGATCACGAAACGCAGTATTCCACAATTGAGAAAGAATTACTTGCGATTGTTTGGTCTGTTAAATATTTTAGAATTTATTTGTATGGTAGAAAATTTCAAATTTTCACCGATCACAAACCGTTGGTATGGTTAAATAATATTAAAGAGCCTAATATGCGTTTACAAAGATGGAAATTACAGCTAAACGAATATGATTTTTCAATTAACTATTTAAAAGGTAAAGAAAACAACGTAGCAGATGGATTGAGTAGATTTGTACCTAACAAAGAAATTAATAATGATAATGAAAACGTTTCATACAATAGTGAAGAAAATATCTTCCAAAGTATTTTCAATAATGAAATAGATATTAATAACGACGATTTAGTATCAACAGCAGCTACAATTCATAGTGGAACAGAAGATGATTCTTATTATATTCCAGTAACAGAGAGAGCCATAAATCTGTATAAAAATCAAATATATTTACAAACTGGTAATATTGAAAAATCCATAATAAAAATTAAACACAAAAAAGTTCAAAATCATATTACTATCAATGAAAATAGTAATTTATTGAAAATAATGAAAGGTACATTAAAAGACAAAGGCGTCATGTGTATTTATTGCGAAAATATAAAATTGTTCGTACGATTTCAAGAAATTTATGTTAAAAATTTTGCAAATAATAGTAATCTAAAATTACTTAAATCAAATATTAAATTAACGGATGTTATCGATAAAGAAGAAATGCTATCTCTTATTAAAGAAGAACATTTAAAGAATAATCACCGTGGTATAAATGAAATATTTTACGAATTAAAACAAAAATACTATTATCCTGATTTAATGAAAACAATCACTAAGTATATTAATAACTGTGATATTTGTATAATAGCAAAACATGATCGTCAGCCTATAAAAATTCCCTATAATGTAACTGAAACACCAAACAAATTTAATGATTTAGTACACATAGATATTTGGTTTCCTACTAGAAACGTAATGTACGTTACTACGATAGATAAATTCAGCAAATATGCTACTTTACACAAATTGAACGATAGAACTTGGATTTCTATTTTAAAAGTATTAAAAGAAAGAATTACATTTTTAGGCAAAATGCAAAAAATAATTTATGATAACGAAAGTTGTATGCTTCATAACACAGTTGAATTATTTCTTAAAGAAAACAATATTGAATTACATACTACAACAGCTGGAAACAAAACCGGTAACGCCGATGTAGAACGACTACATGGCACTCTAAATGAACATTTACGTATTATGAACGCGGATATATTAAATAAAGACGAACTTCATGAAAAAGTTCAAAAATCAATCACATTTTATAATAATACTATACATAGCACTACAAAGCTAAGACCAATAGATTTCCTTATTAAAAATTATGATCGCAACGATATTAAAGCTCTATCAACCAAATTTCAAGAAGAAAAAGAAAAACGAATCGAAAAACTAAACAAAAATCGAAATTCTAACTATACTTTGGCAGAAAACATCGTAAGTAATAGAAAAATTGGAAAAATTACTCCTAAATATAAAAAAATAAATAACTATAATAAAAATAACGAAAATATAATAGATACTACTAATAAGCGTAAAATTAGGTATAATAATAAACAACGAAAACGAAAATATCAATATCAAGAATAAAACAAATATAAATAAATCTCAAAACGAATTATTATATATCGTTTCAGATGCATCTAATCATATTTCTGATACAATTAACTTACGTCGTGAGCCAATCAATCGAAGTAATACCCATAAATAATGACAATGGATATTCGGTGTTCAAATTAGACGAAAAATTGATGGTGGATTCATATACCAAAATTTTACATATAATTAACTTAGACGAATTTGATCAATTAATAAATACAATCGAAGAAAACATAGAATCCCTACAGTTAGATGGAAATAACGAAAATTTAAACATTTTATTTAGAGAAATTCTATTAGCAAAACATAATTTAAATACTATTGTACCACATATTTTAAAAAATAAAATTAGACAAAAACGAGGTTTAATTAATATTTTAGGTTCAGCAATTAAATTTGTTTCAGGAAATATGGATAATGAAGACGCTACAGATATATACAATCATTTAAATAATTTAGACCAAAATATGAAGGAATCAACAAATCAAATAAATAAACAAGTTATAATAAATAATAACTTGATTAAAAATTTAAATACTATAGTCGATGATATAAATAAACAACGCGATAGATTTAACCATTTTATAAACGAAACTGATAAAACATTATTAGCTATACAACAATCAAATTATATTTTTAAATTATATGTAGACATTAATATAATCAATAGACAATTAGAGAAAATCTCTGATATTATTCTAATGAGTAAATTAAATATATTAGCTCATGATTTATTAACTGAAAATGAAATTAATAGATATAATATAACAGCTACTACTTTACCATATTTAACAAATAGTATCCTATTTAAAGATAATTCATTGATTCTAGTAATCGGCATTCCAAATTTTACACTAGAAAAATATTATAATGCACTAGTGATTCCTTTCCGTAATAACCAGAAAGAACAATTAGATTTTGAAATCGAAGAAATTATTATTCAAAATAATAATGTTTATAAGAAAAATAATGAAATTATATTAAAGAAAAACTTAATTTTTCATAACAATAATTGTATAAGAAATATTTTTCAAAAAACAAATGTTTGTGAACTAAAAATAAATAATGTAACTTCAATAAATAAAATTTTCGATGATTTAATAGTAACAAAAAATTTACCAATAATTGAAATAAAACAAAATTGTATTGATCAAAATATAGTAATAAAAAATAATAATGTAATTAAATTTAGCAATTGCAAAATAACAATAAAAGATAATGTATTCAAAAATAAAATTGCAAATTTTACAAATAATTTGCTACTACCTATTGCTCATACAAATTTTACTAAAATTTTAAATAAATTGTCATTAGAAAAACTACATATTGAAAATACAGAGAATCGAGAAATAATAAAATATATTCAATTTAAACATAATGTTACAAACTATAGTTATTTAAGCATAGGCTTAGTCCTTATAATTATTGTATTAATAATATTATTTTTTAAATATAAAAAAAATAATAAATCTGGAAGGAATGTTACTAAAATAGAATTTATTAGCAAGCCAGTTGCTGATCCTTTTGCGGGGTCCGCAAACGCTTTTAAGGGGGGAGATGTTATATAAAATAACTCTACTTCCCAAACATATTTTCCTTATCGCCCTGCTTCCCACACATATTTCATTCCTTATATCAAATCCCATGAAATATTACTCCCACACATTTTTAATCCTAATTATGCAATTATGCATTTATAATAATCTAAATGCACAATTACAATTTATAATAATCTAACTGCACAATTCCTAAGAAGACGCTACCAAAATAGCAAACCTGGCATTATTATAAATCAGAAGCAAAGTAATATTAATTACTTTTTGTTAAGCTTAAGTCAGTCTTATACAGTGCTCCTTCCAGTAAACACAATAATAAATTTGTAATTTAAAAACTTAAATAATAAAATAATAATTCTAAATAATACTTGAGTTTCCTTTCACAATTATAACTATATGCCCATAAAATTCGGTATCTTCCATTTGCAAGATTTACGAGTAGAAGTTCTACTCACAGAAGTTCTTCAGTGAAAAATTAAAGAAACATCAAATATTTATTTATTTTATCAATATCACAAAGTAACTAACAACCAAACTTTCTTCGAAATATGTATAATACAGAAAACAAAAACATAATAAAAAAATAAGAAAATATAACAATTTTAAACCAATGTAGAATCCTTTCTGTAACATTAATAAATAGATAGTCAAATTATTATTTTAATAATAATATTATTTAATAATTAAATATTTAACATTACAATTACAAAGTATAGTAACAAATTCTTACGATAAATGATTCATTTGCAAGTTTAGAAAAAAAAATACAACGAAAAACTAATAGTAAAAAAGAAGAAATGAAATATAGAATTAACCATTAATATATAATTAATAATGAAAGAACATTTAAAATATATAGAAACACTTCAACTGATGTTTTCAAATAGATTACTTTTAATAGCACTTGAGGATAATGACCTGAATTACACAAAACCCTCTTTATGTACTAAAATAAATTTTATTTTATTTAAATTTATTAAAATTTTATTTTTTTTACGCGATATGTACGTACATTTTGACCTGCAACTTTTTTTGTACGTCAGGTACAGCTTTCAAACCTTCAGCTTTTTGATAGAGAATAAAATGGCGGTTAATTTAAAATTAAAAAAAAAAAATTTTTACGTAACTTTTTTGAGAATTTTGATTTTACTAAAAAAAAAATCAACTTTTTGAGATAATAAATTTGCAGCTTGGCAACACTTAATATCATCAAATTATACATCAAAATAAAGCTACGACAATTACCTGTCGAATAAAAATTATTTAATAGTAGTTATTGTTATGTTCCTAAACGTTGTGGGTTCAATAATAATAAGTCGAATCGTTATATAGGAATTAACAATAATTTATTTAAATAACAATTTTTAATATGAAATATATAACTTAATAAAATGAAATGTATGAGTAGAGCTCCGCCTGCGTTGCGTATTATTTAACCTCCAAAAAAAAACTGAACTGACCTTCTACCAACATCAACATGCACAATAGCCTCGTTTAAATTATGGACATAACCCTATGCACTTACGGGTATTTTGTGTGTTCAAACGAGAAAATTTGTGAAATTATGTACATAGGGATATGTTGAAAAAGTTAAGGGCATAACTCGATTTATTTACATAATTTTGACAATTAAATTATTAACGTCAAATCAAAACAAAATTGAAAAAGTTAAAAAAATATGGATGCACAAATAAACAATACAATTTTAAAAGAACGGCCATTTACTGATGAAGAATCAGATGAAATAATTAATATTATGATGGATCCAGATTGCAAAATATTATTTGATTCAAATAAACGCAATCATGTTGCTGGTTGGAAGTTTGTGCAGCAGAAATTGTCAGAGAAAGGAATTGTAAAAACAGCCGATAAAATAAAAAATAGGTAAAATTTGGCATTTCTTGAAATAAATAAATAAATTGTAATGAAAACTAATTTTAGGTTCAGCAATTTAAAAAATAAATATTTGGCCATAAAAAGAGAGCTCTCTTCTGGTTCTGCTACTCCAACTTGGAGATATTACATAAAATTCCAACAATATATGGGCGAGAGTCCACAGGCAAGTCCAATCATTATTGGAGATTCCTTAGCTGAAGATAGTGAGGCTGGCAACTACATGGAATTTATGAACAATCTTCGTGATGGTGATCCTCCTGATATATTTATTGATGAAAATAACGTCTGTAACGTGAATGATGAAGAAAATTCAACTGACCAATCCGTCAACATGTGAGAATAAGAAAACATTTTTCAATCTAATTTTTTTTATTTTTTTTTTTGTTTTTTAAGTGGTCCAGAATCTTCTTCATCGCGTTCTGATACTCGTAGCCGTAGGTCCAGAAAAATTAATAAACAGGATAATAATGAAATAGTGGAGTTGCTGAAAGAAAAATTTAGTTATGATAAGGCTAGGCAAGAAAAATTAGATAAGGAAAATAAAGAAAGAAATGATGCATTGCTAAATGTTATGAAAAATTTTACTGTAACTTTTACTAGTGTTTTCAGGAACCAAAATCAGTAAAACAAGCTAAAATTATTTCTTAAATGAATTTTATATTATTTTAAATTAAAATTAAACATTGCAGTTCCTGTAATCCATAAAAATAGAAAATTATTTGTTATTGGTTAGTGTACAATGAATTTCATATTATTTTTGAAAAAAAGTTAAACTTATGCAATTGCTTATTTCTTTCTTTATTTCCTTATCAATTTTTTCTTTTTTTTCACATAAAATTAAAAAAGTTTTTTATTTTTAATATAAATATTGTTGTTTATTTGAAGTTATTATTTTTATAATGAAATTTGAATTAAAAATATAAATAATTATAATTTTTTTTATTAAAACCGAACGTTTTTTTTTAAACAAAACTTATTGTAACTAAAAGTTTTTTATATATTCTAGTATGGAGTCCCTTTTCAAAATTCCGTCTGATGTATCAAATGCATATGCTATCATATCCGGTTGTACGAAATTTCGTTCAAATTCCTGTACAGCTTCTGACCATCGAATATCATAAAATTCATTATTGTCTTCGCAAATATTGTGTAATATACAACACGTAGTAATGATTTTTATAGTTTTTTTAAAATCGCGTAGAATGAATGTGACCCCACATACATATCTATATTATAATGTAATTCAAACCTACTTTCACTGGTTTATTTTCTTGTTCATCCATTATTTCCTTTAATGTTGATAATAATTTAAAAGCATGCAAATATAGATTAAGAATAATGAAAAAAGAATAAGAATGAGAAGTGAAAAACAATGATAAAAGAATAAAATTGATGAAAAATAGGTATGAGAAATGAAACAAAACCACAAACAGAATAAAAATGATGGAAAAAGAATGGAAATAGGATTATCAAAAGGGTTAGTAAAAGCAAAACTATAATGAAAAAAATATAACAATGAAAAACAATATTATAAAGAATAATAATGATTAAATAAAGAATAAGTAAGAAAATAAGAATAACATAATTAATATTTTTTTTATTAATTCCTAACTGGGCCTCTAAAAATATAAAAAGTATAAAATTGTTAATATTTAATATACATTTCAATTTAATATGTATTATCCAACAAACTTACCAGCTGTTTAGATGGAACTGCTGTTCCTAATAATAATTTTCGTCCCAAACAATCAGGATTTTTAAAATCTTCCTCCTTAAAATGTATAGCACACACTCTAAATGTGGTATAAAACTGATTGGAATGTAAATTTACCGCTTCAAGCCATTTCTTCCTCATCACCATTTCCTTAGGGAAACTAAAATATATTTTTTTTTAACATTTCACAACAAAAATTATACAAGCCTCATAAAAAAAATATCCTGACTACAGCACTGCCTACAAAATACAAAATGACAGAATTGGAAGCTTTTTATAAAAAAAGAGCTTTCAATTGAAAATATTTCATAACAAAATAATATTATTTTTATTTTATATTTTTATACTTTTATTTGCATTAAATGTATTACATTTTAAAACTAATTTAAATTTAAAAAACATTATTAATTAAAAAATCATATCATTATAATTATTATAACATTAATTTTTGTATATTTACCTGTAAAGTGTGATTGCGCCATTTTGCCGTAATTTCGTATTTATGTTTGAATTACAATTTTTCACTACACAATATACCATTTTTTAATATTTTTTTTCAATATTTATTTAAAATACAACTTTAATTCTTTCAAATAATAAGTAATTATCACAATATTTATAATATTAATATAACAATTTTTTTTTGTACAAAAAAGCTCTTAATAAATATATTTTGACAGCATCTGCGACATCAAATGACAGCATCTGCGAATTCTAAAGCTCAAAAAAATCTACCATAGCTTGTTGTAGGTAAAAACTATACTATTTCTGCTCCTGTATTCTATGCTCTAAGGTTAAAACTTGAACAGGAAAGTAAAAAAACAAAAAAAAGTTTCTGTTTCTGTTTTTGGTGGGATTGACACTTTACGACGAATTCATGCCCGCGCATATTTTTTATATGAATATTTGAATTTTCTATTTTTAAGTTTTTATTTTCGAATTTTTTTGTTTTTCTGAAAAAGTTGGTTCAATTTCTACTTTAGTGCGGTGCGGCGTTTTTGAAAATTCAAAAATAAACTTCAATCGAATAAAAAACAAACGTCAAAAAATAAATTAATTTTAATTAGAATTAATTAGATGTCATATCTAATAGAGAAAATATATTTAAAAATTATTATTTATAGATTATCATAAAATGCGCCGCACTTTTAAGACGAAACGATGAACTGTATTGAGAGAAATCAGTTCGACTTAAATGCGACGAAACAATGAATTCATCTTCAATCATTAAGAAATATTTGACAATAGCTGATTTTCGAAATTACATATTTTCTGTATGATTGGTTGCCTACTTGGGTTCTGTAATGGTGTTGTTATAGCGAATTCGAATCTCTTTCCGGTCTGATGATCCTTGCCTTGGAGTCCAACATGTGTTGGAGTGCCAGGGCTCTCCGGTGCCTAGAACCGATCATCTTGAAAGATTTATTTGCTGTACTTGCTGAATTAAATTGCCGGGGTGAAAAGACTTTTTAGTATTTGTTTTTGCCTCCATAAACTTTAATAAAATTGTAAAAAAAAAAAAATTACAGTGATATCAGCTAAATAAAATATTTTATCATTTTTATCATTTTATTGCTTTTTTTTAAAGTTCCGATTTTTTTTCAAGTTTTATGCCGGATTTATATTGAAATAATTTGCTGGTTATGCATAGATTTAGAAAGAGATAGTTTATTATATTTTACATTAGAAAAAAATAGATCGCTGCTGATATTTTTTGATAGAGATTTTTTTTTTGACAGGGAAATATTTCATTTGACAATAGTCATATGGATTACGTCATATGTTCAAATATACTCGTAATATATAAATAAAGCAAACATTTTTTATATACAAACATTTTTTATTTTTTATATAGTTATTTAATTGAGTTTCTTGTTCATCCACATACTCATAATTTTCATAATCATAGTAATCGTGCATATCATTTTCGTTCTCCATTTTTTTTAATATTGTATTTTATTTAAAATGGCAATACTTTTATTAAATGCCAGAAAACCGTATTGCCATGCTAAAAAGTTTATCCCTGGTTTTTAAAAAATATACTTTCCGAAGTATTGCAAATGAAAAATATCCCTTGCAAGAAAAAATATCCCTTGCAAGAAAAAATTATCCCTTGCAAAATAAAAAAATATCCCTTGCAAAGAAAAATATCCCTTGCAAATGAAATATTGCGGTTCCTGTCGCACTTATTAATTTGTTCATTAAAAATTACACATCTCTTTCTAAATTCATGCAAAGCCGGCAAAGTTTTTCAATATAAATCCGCCATTATTCTTAAATTTTTATTCTTGATTTTTTCTAGTATTATTCCAACATTTTTAACAGTTCAGTAATCTTCATACGCAACAACTTTTGAGGTGCGTCACAATACCAAACCATCATCATAAACAGATGTCAAAGTGCAAATTTACTTCAAACTAATAATTTCATATCTTCTATCTAATCCAAGTCTTTCATTTGGTTGGTACCTTACTTGACCCTCTCACCCTACCTGAAGTTACAATTATTGTCGGTAGAAAATATCTGGATTTTTTTTGGAAACTTGTTAAATCATGTGTGTATATTGGAAGTTGAATCACCTTAGACAAAACCTACACTATTTTACAAGCCAAGAAATGAGATTTCGCACTAACACAAGCGCGCATAATTTAGTTAGACTTTTTACAAAATTTTTATGTGTTGATATGAAAATTTTGTATTTAAATGAAATGAAAACTCTTGTTATTTATATTTTATAACAAGTATATATCGTTTTTATTTACAATTTTTTTAACAATATCATAATTATAAAATATAATAATAATAAAATCCCGTGAGGAGGACCTTTTATTATTATTTTTTATATAAAAGTATGGAAGATACAATTATGTACAATGAGATATCATTTAGTTTATAGAAATATTAAATTAGGTATTTCAAATAAAAAGCAATACCTCACCTAAAATAAAAAAATAAAATTAAAATTTTAATTTAAACCTCAAAACCACCAACTGTCATATACCATTAATTCATTTTTTTAAAATTATATTCTTATATATATTCCATTGTTCAATTGAATTTGAATATTCTTCATATGCATTTGATATATCAAATTTATCTAAATTACGATAATAATTTGACGATTTACTACCATGTACTAGTATCAATAATACTAGAAATTGTTTTACGTATTTTATTTTTAACATCTTGCCATAACATTTCAATAATATTTAATTCATGATGATGATAATAATATTTATTTTTATTTTTTGTCATTGCTAAACAATTATTATATTTTAAATTTTCTACATAAACTTCTTTTAACAATAATTCTTTATTTGTTCGATTCTTATTTGTTAATTTACAACATTTTTCTAATATCCATTCACGTAAATCATATATATTCCAATTTTGAATAGGTGTTTCATGAAATTTCGAATAAAATGTGTATAATCACTAAATATGATTTAACTGTTTTCCGATGTATGTAACATTAAACGGGCAAACCATTCTTCAAATTCATTTAAATTAATTATTTGATTATCAATAATTAACATTGTATGTGATAGTTCATGTATTAAACTGTTATGGATTTTTTTTTGTTATTTATAATAAAATAAAACACTTTTAGTTCACCTTTTTACTTTTTATTTAATTACTAGGTTATTTGTTTAATTACAAAAAGATATTATTTTATTAGATTTATTTTAAGTTGTTTAATATGTTCCTGTCTCAGTGTCGACTGATTCTAGCATTCTAAAAAGGTTTTCTATCAAGCTAAACCTTTCGAAATCAATCTAATTTGTCACGCCTATTCGAAAATGCGTGGACGAATCAAATTAGTTTTAATTATTTTACAATTATGTGATATTAAATAATTTATATATTAAATTATTTTCCCAACACATTTCGATGACGGTCAATATTTCATATACTGAAATTTGAGTGTCGCCGAAATTTGTGAGAAAATGATTTAACGTGTTTTTTTTTCTTTTAAAAAAAATATACAAATTATGCAAAGTGCATAATTTATTTATTCTAACGGAAACATATTTGTTATTTAATACATGAATTACCTTGACCGCATATAATTCATGAACATTGAAAATGTAATTTATATTATTAATATTATTTTAATTATGAACATATGGTACGAAGACATACTTATCAATATTCTAGAGAATATTGATTATGTCTCCGGACCAAATGTATATTTATGAGGTTTAAAAGGGTGCCTCATAACACCCCTCCCCCCTTAAAAAAAAATTAGAAAATAAGATGAATATATTAATTTGAAAATTTACAAGTGAATTTGCATACTAAAAAAAAAATGTTTTACGTATTCATATATACTTTATTTAAAAAAAATTTGTTTAACTCTTTATTTATTTTTTATATATATATGTACATATATATATTTATTTATAAACATACTGATCTGATACTTAAGTTTTTGACATTTACGTATATGAAATCTTATTTTAAATTTACTTATTTTCAATTAAAGTGTCTTATTTCTCTAATTTTAGTGTCTATTAATTACACATGACCTTAGTCAACTAATATAATATTGTATATTATATGTATATATTTTTCTTTTGTTATTTTTTTTTTTTATATATATTTATTTATAATATTTTGTTTACATAAAAATTTCTATAGTTATAATATGAGTACAAATTTTTTATATTTATATTTGTTATATATCAAAGTTTTAAAATTTATTTGCTCAGTTTTAAAATTTATTTTCAAATTAGTTGTTAGTTAATTAATAATATGTTTTGAAATAAAGAACAAAAAAAAAATTTTTAATATTGATAAATGAAAATAGGTATATATATATATTTTTATATATATTATTATTATGTAAATGAATATAAGTATGTATATATGTATTTTTATATATTATTATTTTTTTTTTTAATCTGTAGCTGTAGGTGTTGAATTTATTGTTCTGGTACATTTAATTTTAAGATATTTCTTATAAGCATATAATAATACAATTAAAATTATTGCAAGAATTGAAGAGATTATTAGAGTAATATGCGTTTTATTTATAATTATTTGTGGTGTAATTATTGGGTGTTTCAAAGAGTTTATATTTATGCTAAATTTGTCTAAATTAAATTCTTCCATATGTTGAATTTGTGGTGAAACTATAGTCATATTTTCTGGAATATGTATAGATATATTTGGTAATAAACTTTCGAAAATATAGGAAATTGGCTTATATTCTGTATCTGAAGTTTGGGCTTGTAGGTTAACTTGTTGTGTAAAAGCTTTACAATTTTGCTTTAGTTTAAAAATGCCGCTATTTATTAATTTTACAAAGGAAGAGTTCGTATTACCTATTATTTTTATTGAGGTTGGTTTTGGCACTACATACAACCATGTATTAGGAGCAAATAAATTTGACCAAATTTCATGTGAGAGTTTGAATATGTTTATATTACAATTGTCTGGTTTTACGTTTCCTGATATTAAGTTAATTTCGCAATTTGGAATATTTGTACTATGGTAAATTAAATTTTGATAACATAGATAATTATCTATTTGATATTTTATACATTGATTTAAATCTTCTCTATTAAGTGAAATGTACCGTTGTAAATCTTCATTTGTAGCTAAAAAATCGCTTGTAGTTTTTATATAGTAGAATAAATTTTCCTTATAATGAATGGGTAAACTAGTAGTTTTGTACAAATCAAAAATATCAGAAACTAAAGGTATTTTGACTTGTATTAATAAATTTTCGTGTAAATGAACAGGTTCCACTAATATAATTGAATTCAAGATTCTTAAATTTAGTCTATTTAAATTAAATGGGAATTTTTTATTAGTTTGTTCAAGTTGGATTTGTCGGATCGCTTGATTAAAAGTGTTAGAATTTAAAAATTTATTGCTTAATTTTCCAAGTTTTGCCTCTTGAATGAGATCAATTACTTGATTTTGATTGTATAGTAAATGATTTGAGAATGTTGTTATTATTGTAGACATTTCATCAAATACGTGAAATGTTTTATCTAATATGGTTAAATTATCTATTTTTTGTATATAATGTCATTTAATTTGGCTTGAATAATTTTGAAGTTTGTATTTAACTTTTCTTCTGTTAAATTATAATTATTTATAAATTCTGAAATAATTGTAGTTTGTGCTTCCTCTAAATGATATAAAGTTATTTGATTTTCGTTAACTGTCTTCAATGCTTCATTTATTCTGTCGGCATCGTCGGAATCCATGGTACCGAATAACAAGTTTTGTAATTTACCAAGGCCATTAATAAGACCTCTTTTTTGTCTATTAATTTTTTTGATTGTAAATAATTGTTACATAATTTCATTATTTTTCTGGACTTCTACCACTAAATTTTGTATTAAATGAAGGTTTATTTTACAGTTGTCTGTTGGTTCCAGTCGTAATACACTTTTGCATACTGTTGATAGGGAATTGAAATCATTTATTAAATGTAGTTCATCACTTTTGAAATTTGTACTGTCTAAAGTGAATAAGAATTTCCAGTTAGATGTAGTTTTTTGAAGTTTACCAATTTTTTCCGAGTATATTTAAATTTGTAATTTCTGCATTACAGCCAAGCAATTGTGTTGTTAATAAAATTAATATTCTGTAAGAATAAATCAATTGAGAAAATATCGAATTTGAATATATATATATATATTATATACATGGATTTGTTTTTAGGATATGAAATTTTTTAATAAATTATTATGTACGAGTTTGTTTTTTCTACCTATTTTAATAATTGAATTCACTGGTGATTTTATTTCTACTATTTCAAAAGGACCTTTATAAGATGGTGTTAATTTTTTATTGGTACGATTTTTTATTTCTAGTAAAACTTTTTCGCCTACTTGAAAAGTTTTTTCTTTTGAAGTTTTATCGTATATAGATTTTGATTTTTCTTTTGACATTACTTGATTTGTTCGTACTAAATCATAACCGTTTTGCAATCGAGCTTTTAATTCTATAGCATAGTCATCATAATTATAGATTGGTTCAATTGCTCGGGACAGAGAAGAAGGTATTTCTGGTTTGAAACCAAAAAGTATTTCATACGGTGAAAAATTTGTAGTTGTATGCGGTGTTGTATTGTAACAAAACGTTGCATAATCAACCCAAGTATCCCAGTTATCAGGATCATTGCTAGCGAAACTGCGCAAGTAATCACCGAGAGTACGGTGTGAACGTTCTAAAGCACCATTACTTTGTGGGTGATATGGACTTGTTTGAATTTTTTTTATCTTTAATAACTTACACACTTTTTTAAATAAATCGCTTAGAAAATTTGATCCTTGGTCGGTGAGTAATGTTTTTGGTATACCGAAAACACAGATTATTTTACGTACATAAGCTTCAGCTATTGTATCGGATTCTTGGTTACTTGAATGAATTTCGTTAAATCATCCTGGAAAGTTAATAGATATTTATTATTATTTTCAGATGTAGGTAATGGTCCTACTATATCCAAGCTGATTTTTTCGAATGGTTTTTTAGCTGTACTAGTTATTTCCATTGGCATTTTAGTTTTATTATATGTTTTATTTTTTTGACATATTAAACATGATTTAATGTATTTTTCTATATCATTATATGTACATGTTTTTCCATTTATATTTTGATTTTATCCTATTGAAAGTTCTCATTATACCTTGATGCCCACCTAGAGGTGCATCATGATATTCATATATAATTTGTTTAATTTCTTGCGCGTCTGTTACTTGAATAATTTGTTCTAAATTAGATTTTTCTATTGTATGGTTATCATCATTTTTTAACTTTTCTTTTTGCGTTGTGGATACAGGTTGATCATTCTTTTTGCTTCTCGTAACCACGTTTACTTCAGCGATATCAAGTCGTGACAGAGCATCTGCATTAGAATTTAAATGACCCGCTTTATGTATAACATTGAAATCATATTCTTCAAGTTTGATTCGCCAACGCATAATTCTAGAAGAGGGATCTTTTAAATTAAAAATCCACACTAAAGGTTTATGATCTGTAACTATTGTAAAACTTCGTCCATATACATAAGGACGAAAATGTGTTACAGCCCATACAACGGCTAGTGCTTCCTTTTCAATTGTGGAATAATTCTTTTCAGCATTATTTAATACGCGACTCGCGAAAGAGATGGTTAAGTCCTGATTTTCAGGATTACATTTTTGTGAAAGCACAGCTCCTATAGCTTCATTGCTGGCATCTGTTGTAATAAAGAAAGGTTTCTCGAAATTAGGATATTGTAAGATTGGATATTGTATTATGGATTTCTTTAAAATATTAAAAGATTCGTCACAGAACGCAGACCATGTGAATTTTACATCTTTTCTTAATAACTTATTAAGTGGGTTTGCTAATTTAGCAAAATTTTTTATGAATTTTCTATAGTAGCCTATTTTTTGGACAGTTTGAATTTTATTTGGATCTGGTTTAGTTCCTTGTTCGGAAATTATATGACCAAGATACATGACTTCTTTACGCAAGAATTTGCATTTATCTGGTTGTAGCTTTAAATTATATTTTTCTAACGCTTTTAGAACAAGAACTAATTTATTGTTATGGTCTACCAAATTTTTACCATATATTATGATATCGTCCAAATATACCAGACATTTTAATCCTTGTAAAACAGTAAGCACTACGTTCATCAGTCTTTGGAACGTCGGTGGTGCATTACGTAATCCAAAAGGCATACGATTAAACTCAAAATGACCGTGATTAGTACTGAACGCGGTCTTAGGCTTGTCAGTTTCTTCCAATTCTATTTGGTGGAAACCACTAGCCAAATCTAACGTACTAAAATATCTTGATTCTCCTAGTTGTCCTAGAATGTCCTCGATGTTAGGAAGCGGATATGCGTCTGGTATAGTGATTTCGTTAAGTTTACGAAAATCAACGACCACACGCCATTTCTTTTTTCCATCTGGCCCGGACTTTTTAGGAACAACTAGAAGTGGCGAGTTCCAAGGACTACAGCTGGAACGTATTATACCATCATCAAGCATATTTTTTACTTGCGTATTTATTTCGGATTTATGTATTTCAGCTAAACGATAAGGTCGCCTATTTACTGGAGGTTTAGAGGGATCAGTATAGATTTCATGAGTCGTAGCATTAGTACTTGATAATTTATCACCTTCTATAAAAAATAGATGATTAAATTCCCTACATATATTTAAAATTGAAGTTTTCTCTTCTAAATTTAAATGTTTAAGATTTAGACTTTCATTTAAAATGTGGAGTCTATTTTCAGTTATATTTTTATTTTCAGTTTGATTTATTTTAAACACGTTATAATCTTTTGCAGGTTCAAAATTAATTTTGAAATTATTTCCAATTTCTACAGGGTTATTTGAAGGATTCAATATACTTAAGTATACATGACCATTTTCTGGTGTAACTAGCGTGTTGGATATAATTAATCCATTATCAATGTTTTCTAATGTATTAGTTAAAATCAATACATCCTCTTCGAAAGTTACTGGACCATATCTTATTATTTTTTCAGCTCTAGCTGGTATTATAATTTTTGTTTGTTGTATTTCAAAAGGAAATGGTATGTAAATATTATTGAATTGGAATTTAATCTGATTTTTTCCATAATCTATGATAGCATTTGTTTTATTTAAAAAATTTTCTCCGATTATACCATCTTGGTTAATTGGGAAATTTGATTTTACAATATGGAATTTTATTGGATGGGTTTTATTACCAGGCAAAATTATATTTAAAATGGTTGTATCCAATGTTTCGATTGGCTCTGGACTGATGCCCTTAATTTTGATGGATGATATGTCTACTTCAGTATCATCACTTAAAGCACTTACTTTAATAAGACAAATATTTGCACCGGAATCTATTAAAAATTTTGTTGCATGATTTTCTGTTCCAGTTAGATTTAATAATAATGTGCTAGAAAATGTTTTATTTTCTACTTGATTTAGAAAAATTGTATTGGGTTCTGAATGTACTTGTGCATGCGTTGTAATTTGGTTCATAGAATTTACACATGTTATTGTACTATCAATTATATTACTATTTTGTATAAGATCCGGATTACCAATATTGGAATTACGGGAATTTGAATTTTTTGTATGATTTTGTATTTTTGAATTTTTATTTTCCGGATTACCAATTTTGGGATTACGGGAATTTGAATTTTTTATAGGATTTTGTATATTTGAATTGTTATTTTCCGGATTACGGTATTTTGAATTTTTTATATGATTTTGTATATTTGAATTTGAATTTTTTATATGATTTTGTATTTTTGAATTTTGATTTTTTTGATTACCAATTTTGGGATTACGGGAATTTGAAATATTTATAGGATTTTGTATATTTGAATTTTGATTTACTGAGCACCTTTTAAATTTTGTGCCTGATCCCGGGTGCTGTACGGGGTAGGCATTTGGGAGTTTCCCTGAACCTGAGTTTTTTCGAGGTTATAAATTCGTCTTCTACAGACTTCTATTGTATGACCCTCTTTTTTACAATAATTGCAATTTGTTCTTGCTTGTTGTATTATTGTTACTTGGGGTTTAGTATAATTGGAATTAAATCTAGGAAATCTATTATTATTATTATTAATACTACTTGTATTATTATTATTTAAGAAGTTTGAGTTTCGCCTACGGCAATTTTTTGTATTATGTGTCGATGTTTTACAATGAGAACAATACAGTTTAGTTTGTTCGGTTCGATTTTGTATCTTATTTAACTTTTCCTCTTGGGAAGCTAAATCTACTACAGCAGATAAAGTTTCGAGCCTAGCAGCTCGAAGTATTAACCTTAACGGATCTCGAAGTCCATTTACGAAACTGTTTAGAACTGTAGTTTCGTTTATCTTTCTTATACCTTCAGATTCTGTTTCTTAAGTCGAAGAAGTTGACATATTTAATTCGTCGAATAACTTTTCAGTTCTACTCGCATATTGACTAACCGATTCCCGGACTTCTTGTGATAAACTAAATATATCAGCCATAATTAATTGTACCGCGCGTAATTTGGAGAAATTGGTATTAATTGCTTTTTTTAAATTTTCCCAATTATCGTACTTATGATATCTTAGGGTTAAATTATAAGCCCTACCTACCAATTTGGATGTTATTACGTCCAAAAAATCAACTTTTTCTTCAGGTGTGTTGGCTCTTTTATATTGTATGTCGGCTATCTGCAGAAATCTATGTAAATCTAGTGGATTTCCATTAAATTCTGGTATCATTTTGATAGCTTGCGACATGTCAAAAGAAGCCATTTTAATTGTTTTTGTTGGATCACTACTATTTAAAAAAATTTTATTATCTACAAAAAAGCTTGTACTTTCTGAATTACTTTTAGACAAATTTGTACTAATTCTTTCGGATAAAGTTGTGTTTTTTGAATCCGGAGGACTACGTGATAATGGCATTGACTCTTGAAAAGTATTAGTTATTGATTCCAATTCAGGATCTTTGTCTTCGTCCATATACATAAGGACGAAAATGTGTTACAGCCCATACAACGGCTAGTGCTTCCTTTTCAATTGTGGAATAATTCTTTTCAGCATTATTTAATACGCGACTCGCGAAAGAGATGGTTAAGTCCTGATTTTCAGGATTACATTTTTGTGAAAGCACAGCTCCTATAGCTTCATTGCTGGCATCTGTTGTAATAAAGAAAGGTTTCTCGAAATTAGGATATTGTAAGATTGGATATTGTATTATGGATTTCTTTAAAATATTAAAAGATTCGTCACAGAACGCAGACCATGTGAATTTTACATCTTTTCTTAATAACTTATTAAGTGGGTTTGCTAATTTAGCAAAATTTTTTATGAATTTTCTATAGTAGCCTATTAAACCTAAAAATGATTTAACTTGTTTTGTTGTCTTTGGAGGTAAAATATTTTGGACAGTTTGAATTTTATTTGGATCTGGTTTAGTTCCTTGTTCGGAAATTATATGACCAAGATACATGACTTCTTTACGCAAGAATTTGCATTTATCTGGTTGTAGCTTTAAATTATATTTTTCTAACGCTTTTAGAACAAGAACTAATTTATTGTTGTGGTCTACCAAATTTTTACCATATATTATGATATCGTCCAAATATACCAGACATTTTAATCCTTGTAAACCAGTAAGCACTACGTTCATCAGTCTTTGGAACGTCGGTGGTGCATTACGTAATCCAAAAGGCATACGATTAAACTCAAAATGACCGTGATTAGTACTGAACGCGGTCTTAGGCTTGTCAGTTTCTTCCAATTCTATTTGGTGGAAACCACTAGCCAAATCTAACGTACTAAAATATCTTGATTCTCCTAGTTGTCCTAGAATGTCCTCGATGTTAGGAAGCGGATATGCGTCTGGTATAGTGATTTCGTTAAGTTTACGAAAATCAACGACCACACGCCATTTCTTTTTTCCATCTGGCCCGGACTTTTTAGGAACAACTAGAAGTGGCGAGTTCCAAGGACTACAGCTGGAACGTATTATACCATCATCAAGCATATTTTTTACTTGCGTATTTATTTCGGATTTATGTATTTCAGCTAAACGATAAGGTCGCCTATTTACTGGAGGTTTAGAGGGATCAGTATAGATTTCATGAGTCGTAGCATTAGTACTTGATAATTTATCACCTTCTATAAAAAATAGATGATTAAATTCCCTACATATATTTAAAATTGAAGTTTTCTCTTCTAAATTTAAATGTTTAAGATTTAGACTTTCATTTAAAATGTGGAGTCTATTTTCAGTTATATTTTTATTTTCAGTTTGATTTATTTTAAACACGTTATAATCTTTTGCAGGTTCAAAATTAATTTTGAAATTATTTCCAATTTCTACAGGGTTATTTGAAGGATTCAATATACTTAAGTATACATGACCATTTTCTGGTGTAACTAGCGTGTTGGATATAATTAATCCATTATCAATGTTTTCTAATGTATTAGTTAAAATCAATACATCCTCTTCGAAAGTTACTGGACCATATCTTATTATTTTTTCAGCTCTAGCTGGTATTATAATTTTTGTTTGTTGTATTTCAAAAGGAAATGGTATGTAAATATTATTGAATTGGAATTTAATCTGATTTTTTCCATAATCTATGATAGCATTTGTTTTATTTAAAAAATTTTCTCCGATTATACCATCTTGGTTAATTGGGAAATTTGATTTTACAATATGGAATTTTATTGGATGGGTTTTATTACCAGGCAAAATTATATTTAAAATGGTTGTATCCAATGTTTCGATTGGCTCTGGACTGATGCCCTTAATTTTGATGGATGATATGTCTACTTCAGTATCATCACTTAAAGCACTTACTTTAATAAGACAAATATTTGCACCGGAATCTATTAAAAATTTTGTTGCATGATTTTCTGTTCCAGTTAGATTTAATAATAATGTGCTAGAAAATGTTTTATTTTCTACTTGATTTAGAAAAATTGTATTGGGTTCTGAATGTACTTGTGCATGCGTTGTAATTTGGTTCATAGAATTTACACATGTTATTGTACTATCAATTATATTACTATTTTGTATAAGATCCGGATTACCAATATTGGAATTACGGGAATTTGAATTTTTTGTATGATTTTGTATTTTTGAATTTTTATTTTCCGGATTACCAATTTTGGGATTACGGGAATTTGAATTTTTTATAGGATTTTGTATATTTGAATTGTTATTTTCCGGATTACGGTATTTTGAATTTTTTATATGATTTTGTATATTTGAATTTGAATTTTTTATATGATTTTGTATTTTTGAATTTTGATTTTTTTGATTACCAATTTTGGGATTACGGGAATTTGAAATATTTATAGGATTTTGTATATTTGAATTTTGATTTACTGAGCACCTTTTAAATTTTGTGCCTGATCCCGGGTGCTGTACGGGGTAGGCATTTGGGAGTTTCCCTGAACCTGAGTTTTTTCGAGGTTATAAATTCGTCTTCTACAGACTTCTATTGTATGACCCTCTTTTTTACAATAATTGCAATTTGTTCTTGCTTGTTGTATTATTGTTACTTGGGGTTTAGTATAATTGGAATTAAATCTAGGAAATCTATTATTATTATTATTAATACTACTTGTATTATTATTATTTGAGAAGTTTGAGTTTCGCCTACGGCAATTTTTTGTATTATGTGTCGATGTTTTACAATGAGAACAATACAGTTTAGTTTGTTCGGTTCGATTTTGTATCTTATTTAACTTTTCCTCTTGGGAAGCTAAATCTACTACAGCAGATAAAGTTTCGAGCCTAGCAGCTCGAAGTATTAACCTTAACGGATCTCGAAGTCCATTTACGAAACTGTTTAGAACTGTAGTTTCGTTTATCTTTCTTATACCTTCAGATTCTGTTTCTTAAGTCGAAGAAGTTGACATATTTAATTCGTCGAATAACTTTTCAGTTCTACTCGCATATTGACTAACCGATTCCCGGACTTCTTGTGATAAACTAAATATATCAGCCATAATTAATTGTACCGCGCGTAATTTGGAGAAATTGGTATTAATTGCTTTTTTTAAATTTTCCCAATTATCGTACTTATGATATCTTAGGGTTAAATTATAAGCCCTACCTACCAATTTGGATGTTATTACGTCCAAAAAATCAACTTTTTCTTCAGGTGTGTTGGCTCTTTTATATTGTATGTCGGCTATCTGCAGAAATCTATGTAAATCTAGTGGATTTCCATTAAATTCTGGTATCATTTTGATAGCTTGCGACATGTCAAAAGAAGCCATTTTAATTGTTTTTGTTGGATCACTACTATTTAAAAAATTTTTATTATCTACAAAAAAGCTTGTACTTTCTGAATTACTTTTAGACAAATTTGTACTAATTCTTTCGGATAAAGTTGTGTTTTTTGAATCCGGAGGACTACGTGATAATGGCATTGATTCTTGAAAAGTATTAGTTATTGATTCCAATTCAGGATCTTTGTCTGAGCTTTCCGCGTTAGAACTTGTGTTTTTTTTATTTTTCTACCACGTAGACTGAGATTACAGTCAACTGTAGTTCTATTTGGGTTATCAATTTTTGTATTATTATATTTTCAAATGGAAAGAAAAAAAGGAAATCTTTTTTTTATATCAAAACAATAAAATTACTATAACTTTTTCTGATTTTTTTTTTTTTACCATTACATTTTTTTTTTTCAACAATAAATTCAACAAACTACACAGAAACAAATAAATCAGTATATGATGTGATATGATGATATTATATTATATGGTATTTTATATAATATATTTATTTTCTTTTAGTTTATTAGCTTATCTAAAACACTTATATATATATATATATATACCGTACAAAATGTTTAAATGAGAAATATAATTGGTATACAAATTTATTTTATAATTCTTTTTTTTTTTTATGATTTGATTAATTTTTTTTTGTTTTACAAATTTACATTAAAAATTAATTATTTATTTATTTATTATATAAAATTTTGAACTTACAGCATGTTGTTTGCTAAAGTAGATGATCGTACTGATGTTGAAATAGTTGATTCTGCTTTCGTTGTAGACGTTGAAATTGTTGATTCTATTTTCGTTGTTGTTGTTGATGATAATGATGATGATGTTGCTGCTGATGCTGCTGCCGCTTTTAATAATATTTTTTTTTTTTTAGATGTCTTGAAAAATCGTCGGTTTCGTAACCATCGACTAGGGTTACTACACTGGATCTTAGATGTTAATTTAAACGGCGCTTCGTGCCTCCGTTTAAATAGATTTGAAACACAAAATAAATAAATTAAAATACCACTTAGCCAGACTCAGCTAAGTTTTAAACAAATGTAGTCTTTTGTAGTATTTTAATTATATTATATTTTCTTTAATATTTGGATAGTTAGGCAGATGCTTTACTTAACACATCCCACCGCTGCCACCAATTATGTTATGGATTTTTTTTTTGTTATTTATAATAAAATAAAACACTTTTAGTTCACCTTTTTACTTTTTATTTAATTACTAGGTTATTTGTTTAATTACAAAAAGATATTATTTTATTAGATTTATTTTAAGTTGTTTAATATGTTCCTGTCTCAGTGTCGACTGATTCTACCATTCTAAAAAGGTTTTCTATCAAGCTAAACCTTTCGAAATCAATCTAATTTGTCACGCCTATTCGAAAATGCGTGGACGAATCAAATTAGTTTTAATTATTTTACAATTATGTGATATTAAATAATTTATATATTAAATTATTTTCCCAACACATTTCGATGACGGTCAATATTTCATATACTGAAATTTGAGTGTCGCCGAAATTTGTGAGAAAATTATTTAACGTGTTTTTTTTTCTTTTAAAAAAAATATACAAATTATGCAAAGTGCATAATTTATTTATTCTAACGGAAACATATTTGTTATTTAATACATGAATTACCTTGACCGCATATAATTCATGAACATTGAAAATGTAATTTATATTATTAATTTTATTTTAATTATGAA
This sequence comes from Rhamphomyia laevipes, assembly GCA_963920725.1. Classification (NCBI taxonomy): domain Eukaryota; kingdom Metazoa; phylum Arthropoda; class Insecta; order Diptera; family Empididae; genus Rhamphomyia; species Rhamphomyia laevipes. The sequence continues at coordinate 29,493,668 of OY987255.1, forward strand.
CATATGGTACGAAGACATAACTTATCAATATTCTAGAGAATATTGATTATGTCTCCGGACCAAATGTATATTTATGAGATTTAAAAGGGTGCCTCATAACAAAACCACTATTTTCATTAGCAACATGTAATTAATACAGATGTATGTATTGCATCTGAATGTTGACCAAATACTAAACCACCAACAATATCTTTCCATAATGATAATCTACTATAACCAATTTTAATCCATGTATAATATATATTTGTATTATGATTACGATATTTTTTAATTCATTTAAAGATTGATTACATCTTTGAACAATATTGTTTCGTTCAAATATTAAATGAATTTGTTTATTTAATTTATATATACAAAATCCACATTATTTTAATAATAAACGGATTGTATATGCATTACAATTTTTTGGTGATATTATGGGTAAATCAGAATAACAGAATTATTACGTAATTGTCCAATAATTTATTTAAATGTTGGTGCATGATTCATTTTATAATAATTTTGGATAATTGTATAACGTATTTGTAATATAAAATAATCACCATGCACTTCTATTGGACTAGTACGTGGAAAATAATTCATATGATTTATAAATGATTCAGATTCTTTTGGCCAATCCATATTTGGTTCAGGTACTGGTACTGATAGAATATGATCTGGCACCACACAATGTAAAATCCATCAAAAAAACTTAATTATGTACACCTAGGTAATTTAAATTGCTTTTAGCACATTTATTGATTATTAAAAATTAAATTATTTTTAAAAACTATCAAAATATATAGTTTGTTTTTATTTACAAAAAAAAAAATATGAAAACATATTTTTGAGGTTAGAATTTGTACAAATTTTTATTACACAAATTACACTAGAAATACACAATTTTTTTAGATTAGTTTAATCTACTATTATTAAATAACACTTTTAACTACTTTTAGGTATTTAACAATTATTATTTACCTATTATATTTAACTTTTTCTTCCGAACTTTCAGCGCTTGGTATTACCGGCATTTAATTTTGACGTATAATATTATAATTTCTGTGACTACAAATTTTTGCGCATGTATTGTAGTGACACGGCTTTTAGTAGTGTAGGTAGTGCCTTAGATCTTCTAAGCAGCGTTGCCAGACCTGAGAGCCAACATTATGCCATTTTCTCAAAAATAATATGCCAAGTTGGCATACATACATTAAACCAATTTATATCTACTCTACACTCACAAAAATGTCCTTATAAATATTTTTTGGTAATCTGTGTCTTAATTGGATTACTTCTATTTTTAAAGTTTGAATTATATTTTCTTCAGTATATCCTAAGAATGGTGAACAAATAAGATTTTATTTTTCTATCGGTGTATATAATGGATCAAAATCCGCTATGTCTTTGGCTTTGGGTTCAATATAAGCACGATTTTTTTGGTCTGAATACAAATTATTAAATTTGCGGTTTAATCAGAATAAATATATTGCGTTACTACAGAGAAAAAGTAATTACAACAACTATGCCAAGTTAATGCTAACATCAAAAAAATTATGCCACTTCAATGCCAGCATAATTTTTCAAATAAATTATGCATTCTACACTTTTGAAATGAGATGCCATTTCTGCATCAAATTATTCCATGATGGCAACGCTGCTTCTAAGATATTCAATAATCAATCGTTTTCGTTCAGCGAAACAAAAAGTATGATTTGAACCACAACCACAACCATAGCGGCGATTGATCGTTGTCGTTGCGGATCTTAGAATTCCTGCCCAGTAATATGGAGATCTTTATAATTATATAATATATAAGATCGTTAATCAACCAGCTGATTATATTATATTAGCTAAAGTTAAAACTGGTGCGTAAACAACAAACAATCCCGAATATTTTTTTATGTTAATAAATAACTGCAAAACTGGAGGCTATCAGGTGTTTTGTTTATCATTATCAGGCTACTAATAATAATATAAGAAGATATATATAAAGAAATGAAGCGTTTTCAACAAATCTTTAAACAAAAATGCAGTGCAATTGGCATGATTCATGTTGGACCACTACCTGGAACCCCAAAATACGATGGTAAATGGTTTGAAACAATAGAAAAAGTTCGCCATGAGACTAATATCTACTACAGGAATAATTTGGTATTAAAGTCTTAAAACGTTAACTATGTTCTGATACATATTTAGTTTAATTTAAGGATGGAATTTTAATAGAAAATATGCATGATGTACCCTATATGCAAAACTATAAAATTGGTTATGAAGTAATAGCTGGAATGGCGCGAATTTGTACAGAAGTTAAACAAGTTATTAATAATAATTTACCATGTGGAGTACAGGTACTTCGTATTATTTGCTGTCTAACTTTTACTACGAAAATTTATAGATTTTAGCATGCGGAAATACACAAGCATTGGCAATAGCAAAAGCTTGTAATTTACAATTTATCCGTGCTGAAGGGTATGTGTTTGGACACATTGCAGACGAAGGATACACAGATGCATGTGCCGGTCAAATTATGCGATATCGTCGGTACATCGACGGTACTAATATTTTAGTATTCACAGACATTAAGAAAAAACATAGTTCTCATACTATAACAAGCGATGTTGATTTGCTAGAGACAGCTAAAGCTGCAGAATTTTTTATTTCTGACGGAGTAATTTTAACAGGTGATTCAAAAATACTTTTGCAATTTAACGTATAGTAGAGTAGTGAGTTTATTGAAAAAAAATCCGACTGACAAATTTCCCGATGTAATTTTCGGTTGTATTCAATAGGTTCCGACGGAATCCGTATTAATGTTAACATATGAACAAATATTTCGAAATGTAAAAAATACTTTTCGAACTATCAAAATAATTTCCTTTATATGTTTTGTTTTGAAAATTTCAAGATTTTCCAAAATTTTTGTAATTCTCAATAAAACATAATAAAATGGATTGTGTAATTTATTATTAAAAGATAGTTAATAGAAATTTAAAAAGTAGAAGATGATGAGTTAGAGTTTATTAGAAATTTATAAAGTGAAAGAAGGATTTAAGGAGAATCAGGAGTCTATCCTTTAAATGAAACTGAAAATTACTTTTTTTTTGTTTTTTTTTTTTTAAACAAATGTGGAATTCATAAAAATTTTAGATTTATAAAAAACTTTAGATTGACAAGAGAAACTTTTGACATGATATATTACATGACAATAACCATTTTAAAAAACAAATTTACTAATGTAGAATTTCTTTGATTAAAAAAATCAATTTTTTTTTTTATCTAGATCAATTTTTAAATTTCTTTGACCAAAAAAATCAATCTTTTTTTTGATCTAGATCAATTTTAAAAAATCTCGATTTTTAGCAAGATTTACCCCTCCTTTTACAAATTTCAATATACTTTTTCAATTGACAGCAGAAATTTTTATTTTTGAATGTCAGTTGGGTAAAAATACAAACACAAAAAAAAATCAATCTCGTTGCAAATTTCTTTGAACACAAAAAATCTCAATTTTTTTCAAATTTTTTGATCTGGTCAAAGAAAAAGTACATTATATTGAATTTCTTTGATCAAAAAAATCAATTTTTTTTTTATCTAGATCAATTTTTAAATTTCTTTGACCAAAAAAATCAATCATTTTTTTATCTAGATCAATTTTAAAAAATCTCGATTTTTAGCAAGATTTACCCCTCCTTTTACAAATTTCAATATACTTTTTCAATTGACAGCAGTAATTTTGAGTTTCAAATGTCAGTTGGGTAAAAATACAAACACAAAAAAAAAAATCAATCTCGTTGCAAATTTCTTTGAACACAAAAAATCTCAAATCTTTTGATCTGGTCAAAGAAATTCTCCATTAAATTAAATTAAATTTATCTTACAAATTTACTTATGTAGAATTTCTTTGATTAAAAAAATCAATTTTTTTTCAAAAAAATCAATTTTTTTTTTGATCTAGATCAATTTTTAAATTTCTTTGACCAAAAAAATCAATCTTTTTTTTGATCTAGATCAATTTTAAAAAATCTCGAATCGAATTAAAATTGCCTAGTCCAATAAACTAGAAAATATATTTTCGTACTTATAGTTTCAAATATGAGCTGAAAAAGTACAATTTTTAACAATATTTATTTTTTCAAATCTTTTTTAGGAACTTCAACAGGTGAAAGTGCTAATATAGAAGATTTAAATGCTATTTATAATAAAATATCAATCCCAATTTTAATTGGTTCCGGTATAACAATTGAGAATTTACCAACATTTTTTCATCAATCCAATGCTGTAATTATTGGATCTCATTTTAAAAGTAACAATAAATGGGATGGTGACTTATCTGAATTAAAAGTTAAAAACTTTATGACATCTTTACAGAATTTGCGAGATTCATAAAAAAAATGTATGTGATAAAATAAATAATTGAAACAATTTTTAAATTTTTCTTTTGTTATCTATTTTTTTTTTCTATTTAATTTTTCAACAAAATACATTTAAATTACATTTTCAAAAATAATACACAATAATATGATGAGTTATTAAACAAAAAAATTTTATTGATAAGTTCTTGCATTTTATTTATTTTCTCGAATTCATATTTTGACATACAATTAATAAAATAAAAGACAAAAATTTATACATAAAGTTTTTACATAATCACAAATCTTTAATTTAATTATTTCTTGAATAATATTTTTGTTTTGTAAAAACCTTTAAAATCAATTTTTGTAGTTAGTTTTGCTCACAATTATACATGTTAAAACCTGTCAAGTAAGTAAATACAGATTTTTTAATTATTTAGACCACAAGAATAATGTTATGTACTGGTATTTCAGAATTTGTACTATGAAATTTGGTCTTGACATATTCTTTCTAATTTGCTTTTATAAGTTCATTTACATTGCTTTTCACCAGACAATTAACGCGTATATGTGTCTAAAATTAAATTATATTACAATGTCAACTGATACATTGTGATAATTAAAATACTGTATGTATATATATTATATACTTTTAAATTTTTTATTTGTTAGTTATGTATTTATGCAGTATATATATATTTTTTTTTTAATTTTATATTTATTAATTTTTTTGAACACATTTTTTACGTTTTTTTTTTTTTAATTAAAATTATTTAAAAATTATAGTTAATAGTTTTAGAATAAATCTATCTTAATTAAAATATTTGAAATTTTTTTGCCAATTAATAATTTAATTTATTTTTTAATTTTTTATATTCGTAAAGCAATGCAAAGAATGGAAACATTTATGGGATAATTTTTTTTTTTCTTAATTTTATTGAATTGTTTAGTAATGTAGGGAAGGGTTATAGTGAAAGTGTTGGTATTTTAAAATGTAAATTAATAACTGAAATCTTTTTGAGAAATTATAATTATTTTTATTGTACACAAGATAATTTAATATTATATAAGAGTGTTGTTGTAGAATAAGAATTCAAATAGAACTATATTTATTAAATTAAAATAACATATTTGTGCAATTTAAGCGAATATATCTTAATAATATAATTTTTTTTTTTTTTTTTTTTTTTTTTATGAAAATTTAATAATAAGAAAGACTTAATATCAATTTACATAAAGAAATGTTTTTTACAGAAATGTTTTACATAAGAAATGTTGCTAGTTTCTACGTTGTTTATTATACCATTTATTAATATTTTAACAAAAACATAAAAATTGTGGTTAATATTATTTAAATGTACATTTTTTTCTCACCAAAGTAAAATATTTCTAATTTAATTTATATTTCTAATTTAAGTTATATTTTTATACATTTTTATTTTTATTTAAAGTCATTCATTTATTTTTATTCAAACTTTATCTGTACAGTAATAATATTTCAAAAATTAATATTTAGTGAATTAGCATTTTTTTTTAATACAATAATATTTTTTAAAAGAATATCTCGCATAATCTGGCCTTAGATAATCATTTAAATATTATTTGGTTTTTTTTTTAATCTAGATAATATTTTTTTTTAAATTTGTTTGTATCACAATTAGAATATTTTACTTATTATCTTTTCAGATTTTTTTTTGTTAATAATTATCTATATATTATATTTTTTTTTTAATTCCTTTAATTAAAATAATTTGATTTTTATTTGTTAAAACTCGGAAAAAGTTCTAAGAATATATAATTAAAAATTACAAGATTTTTACTTTTTATTTTTAAATAATAAATATAATTAATTAGTAATTCAATGTGTGTATTTGTTAAAACTAACTTTTTTCCATGCTAAATTTTTCTTGTGTAAAGTTTCTGCAAATTATTTTTTTCTGCGTATATTTATTAACATTTGGTTATTAAATTTAACATTTGCGATTGTTATTAGCTCCAGAAACAATTTTGCAATGTTGTTGGTCAGAACGACGTTGGCACCGCCCTTTACTATTATATTCACGGACTTTATTTCCTCGTTTAATAGCACGAGCGCAATTATTTTGTCGTTCATTTTTCTCTTTGATCTATGTATTTATAATATAAGAAAATATAAATAAAAAAATAAGTTAAAGATGTGATTAATTATTACCTTTTGGGAGTTATGCAATAACATATTTTCCTTAAATTGTTGTTTAGTCAGATGCTCCACACGATTGACATTACGTTGAATTATCGGGATTATCTGAAACGAATTGATGTAAAAAATATGTTCAGCAGTAAATTTAGTTGAGACTAATATAATTTTTCAGGATTTAACCAAAAACCATTATAAATTATAGCTACTTTTAAAGACGAGTTAACAGGAGGAAATAAAATGTACATTTTTTAGGGGTAAATGTAAATTTTTTTGGGGTTCCAAATTTATATTGCTAATTCCTATAGCTATAGGGCTATAGTTTTACCAAAAATTTCATTGTTATGTATATTAAAATTTTGGCATATGAATCAGAAAAAATGATATCTTAATTATATGTATATTTATGTATATGTATATTTTTTGCATTTAAAAAAAATTTAAAAATCAAATTTTTGCTATAATATGTAAAAAATACTTGAATATAATAAATATAAGAATATGATTGAAAATATTTTTTTTTTCGTTTTATTTTCGTTTATACACAAATTTAAAGAATGAGATTTTCTATTTTATGTAAGCGACATTATACATATCATGTATGAGAGATAGGTGCCTACGGAATATTTTTTTTAGGCACCCACAAAACGATTATTGTTTGTTTTTTATGAACTCGTCTCTATACGTAGTTATAATGGTTTTTGATTTAACTATTTTATATTTATCAGAACATCAACTAAAGTTTACTTTCTAAAGTGTTAAATAGAAATCCAAAAGTTGAAAACAAAAATAATTAACATTATATATTTAAATAATTAGAAATTCGAATAGATTTTTGAAACTATATGGTGGTTGCATAGTGGGTTCTGCTAACAACAAATGTCTCACTGTTAAGAGTTTTTTGCAATTAAAGTTTCCTCACTATAAACATAAAGAGACTTTTGGTTCGGAATTCGGAATCCACATAAAGTGAATGGATATAAATTGTAATACAATGTCAAGAAACCTCTATCATTTGAGTCTCTATAACTATATGAATGATCCTAAGATGTCATGTATGAACAAAAGAAAATGGCAAATTATTCAACGAAAATTAAATTAAATTATTCAACGAATTTGTTAAATATATATATTTTTTTTTCATAGATTGCAAGTAATGGTTCTCTTCATTGTTTATAAATTATTCAAGTATGTATATTAACAAAAATGTATTATGTATTGAATGATCTTATGTTAATTATTTGACTTGTATACTTACACGTACGGCACTCCTATTTGCAGTTGGCATTAGCTGAGAATCCTCAATTTCGAGATCATAACTTTCACCAGATTCTTGAGCTGACCTAATACTATGATAAACTGACATACTAGATAATATTTAATTAAATATTAAAGTTATAAAATTTAATTGAATTTAATATAGATTTAATTATACCTCGGGTGTTCTATCAGTAAATTCTCAAATGGTGATGTTTCCATATTTACAGGTTCCGTTGATGTAAAACATGGTGGTGGTGTCAAGAACCATGATTCTTCCATATGATGTACGATTCCAACAAGATTTGGATTAATTGCCAATGCAGTAGATTGTGCAACATACAAGGGTTGAGATGTTTGGTCATTATGACGTTGTGTAAGATGATTATTATTATTGCTGGTTAAGTAAACGGAAACGTTATTATTATGTCCGTTCCCAGCCCTATTTTGATTTCGTTGATAAATACGCGACCTTGGAGATTTTGGATTATTATTTTTTATCTCAACAAATGGTAACTCTTCTTCGGAATCAGTTTGGGGGAAACTTTCTTCTTCTACAAAAACAAATACAATAAAAATCAATCAGACTATTTATAATTTAACTATATAAATATAATATTAATTTACCTTTTTTATCAACAATTAACCAGTCATCGTCGTCAGTTTCAATTGATGAAAATTTAAAATTATCGTCAATAGGTTTATTTATTTGATCGTCACAATAAAAATTATTTTCGTTTTCCTTTTTACTTATATTACTAGTATCATTATCAGTATTCGTGGACCCAAATAAATAGTTTGCCAAACCACTGAACATTATACGATTAAAAAATGCCTAAAGATTTAAATTTTATCTTAATTTTTTTTTTTATATTTTTAGTTGATTTTGTTCGAGATAATCTTATATCTCTCTTGATATTTTCAATATTTCTTTCCGTTTATTTTGTTTTTTTCCAGAAATAAAATGAGATCTATATTATAACTTTCTTTAAATTTTATATATCAGTCTTATATTATTTGCTTTTTAACCTTTTATTTTTTTATAAATTTTGTTATTTATTTACAAATTGTTTCCTTTTTAAAATATAGTTACTTATATATTTTATTGCTGCTATCTGAAAATAGAAAAAATAATGAATATTATTAATTTTAAAAATAGGTTTCATATTTTATTTGGATTTGCGATATTTAATGAGTGTTTTTTTCTTTTTTTTTGTTGGAAATAAAAAGAGAAATAATAATTGGATGTATTTTATATGATTTTATTTTGTCAAATATACCTACCACAAATAGAGAGAAATGTTATGATTTATGGATGTTTCAAAAAGTTTGGGTATAATTATAATTTCACAAAAATAGGAATAGTTATCAACAATCTATTTCTTTCAGATTTCTGCTGAATAATTCTTAAAAATTGTGTAACGAAACCATTGTTTTCATTATCGTTCCGTTTTCCATTATTGTAATTTGTAACACAATTTAATTTATAAAATGTTACATAATATAATTTTGATAAATAACGCTATTTCATTTCGTTATTTCGTTTTAGTATTACGTTTTGATTAACGTTTTGCAACTATGCATTTAATACAATAATATTTTAAAGTAATTGTACGAGAATGAAATGTATCACACGGCTTTAATTCGTGGTCTTCTAGCTAAATGAAATGAACTGTTGAGGTCTGTAACTTAACTGGTTTCATTGAAGGTAGTTCTAATTTTATGCAGATTTTATGTAGATTTTTGTAAAAAGCATTACTTCATTTTTATCTTGTTAGTCTTCAAAATTTTATTTTAATTTATTTATTTTATAAATTTATTGGTAAAAATAGCAATTTTTGTATAATTTTTTTACAATTAATATAGGTACAAATTAGGAAATCAAATACATACTGAAAAAAAATAATTATATAATTAAAAATTATTTTTTATATGTACAATAACAACTTAATTTTCAGTAGGTAATTAATTCAATAATTTCAAATTTAAGAAAGTCCATTGTATTTATACCAGATATGTATTTTATAAAATTCGGAAATTTTGATAGGGTGTTCATAAAATTTGAAATATGTGTAATTTTCAATGAGATTTTATAATATTTGCGATTTTTCAAGATTTTAATAATAGTGAAAATGGATAATCCGGACACAGGATAATACGGACGATGGGTAATTTGGACATGTCCGAACAATTTATTTGTAAATTAAAATAGTATTAAGCAGCAGCTTTAACCTTAGAGTAGGATTAAACACAGCAATAACGTTTGTATAATGTAAAAAAACTAGTAAGCCGTTGTTCATATATTATTAAAAAAAATTATAACAGCAAATGTGTGACATTAATTATATTTAAATTGTTTTAATCCTACAAAAATGTTAAATAAACGGAAATTTTAGCATCATATATTGAAGAAGATATTAATCTGGCTGAACTCTTGCGCAGAATCAATCCAAATCCTGCAGTTCAGCTGACAAATGAAGAAATCAATATCTGGTTAGGTGATACAGAAAATATTAATGATCATGAAATGTATACAGATGAAGAAATTTTAGCTGAAATTTTAGAAAAATCCAGACACAGAAATGAGGAGGGCGATAATGAAACTTTAGAGAATATCGATTCTGATTCTGGTGATAATTTCGAAGAAATAATTTCCACATCAGTAATAAACAAATCTGCATCCAATAAAAATGCCGAAAACGTGGAAATATATAATGGAACTGAAGAAAATATGATGAACCATTGTTATAATGGTTAAAAGATAGACATCAACATAAAATTTTAGTTGAAATTGACAATATAATAGAATATTGTGAAGATAATCAATATGAATTAAAGGATATTTTTAATTTAAGAAATGTTAGACAACAAATTTTAAAAGATATATTCAATAAATATTGATTTGTTGTTGTTTTATTATCAAAAAAAAATATCTGTTAATATCTGATTTGTTGTTTTTATAGTTCCGGTTACAAAAAAAAATCTGTCCGGATTATCCATTTTATTGTTAATCCGGACAGTGTTTTATATTTTGAATGTCCGTACTATCCATTTTTACTACTTGCGATTTTTCTAGTCTTACTGTTTAAATTTTTTTTTTGTATAAAGATTTATCTTTGCCAATTTTTATTTATAATTGCGTCGGTGAAGATGGGAAACGACGTAAGAAGCAATTAATGAAAAAATTACATTTTTGTACTATTTTAAATTGTGAAATCTTTTATATGTATTATACATTAGACAAAATTAATATTGAAAAGTAATAAATATATTTGTAATATATATACTATATTCTTTTTGCTACTTATGGGGTTTTACATCTTCACCGACGAATGGTTTCTTTAAACATTGGTTTCTTTATTCTATGTTATTTATTTAGTTATTTAAATCAATAACAATTTAACTTAAATACTTAAAAGCAATATACAGTTCTAAATTAAATTAATTAAACTAATAATATGTAAAAACATAGAAAAACATATAATTATATCGATTAAAAATTTGAAGGATTTTTTTTTTGTATTTCTCCACTACTTTAACCTTTAACTATTAGTTCTTTTCAATGTTATGTTATTTGTAAGAAAATCATCTTCTTAAGTTGGCCTTTTAGTTCATATTTTCCAAAATTAGTACGATATTATGCACTTAATTCGTTATAAAAACGATATACGTATGTATGTTATACATTGCTCAGTTTTTTATTAGAAAAATAAATTAAAAAATTTGTTTAGGTATTTAAAAAAATCAAAATTTTTTATGATTACGATATTAAGTATATATTTATATGTAAATTAAATAGGGGTTACATTCAAATTTATAAACAATACATCTTAAAATTTAGTAAAAATAAATGAATTTAATTAAATTTTCTTTATTTAATGCCAAAAAATAAATAAAATAAAATCATTTAAAAAAGTTTACAAAAATTTCTATAAAATTATCTGGTTGCCAAAAATAAAATAAGATTAGGCATTATTTCTACTTTACTGAAAATGTATATTTAATTAAAATATGAAAAGAAAGTCAAGGTCAAACTAAAGATATAATACAATTTTTAAATTAATTGTAATAACAAAAACATACAAATCCAATTAGTATTCGTTATTTAAATTTTTTTCATATTATATATACAACTGTGTCAGCAGGCATTAAAAATTATCGAATTTTACTAATTTATAGATATGTATATTTATATACTCGTATTATAAATAACTGATTATCATAATTTATAGAAAACATTTTTTTTTAATTTATTATAACAATTTTAAATTATTATTGATAATTGGAAATTAAATGTCAATTTGATTTATTTGTCAGTAGATCCTTTGACCCTGCAGAGGTGAAGGTGACCACATTAAAAAAAAAAATTTTTTATAAGTATAGGTACATACATATATATTATTATTTTTACTTGACAATTTCATAAAGAAATATTTAAATTCTTGTTTTAAAATTTATAACATAATATATTTTTTTAGATAACAATACTTTTATAACGAGATACAAGATCAAGGTTAGCAGATTATATTTTTATTTATAATAATTTATCTATTGCTTTGAGGTAGCTTATAAAGATAACTATATAATTTATAAGTTATTAGCTTAATATCTTCATTAACTAGTAATTAACTTGAAATGATTGAATTGTTTAAATAGAGAATAGATAAAAAGTCACAGTTTATTTTTAACGTTTATAATGTGATTTTTATTATTTTTTTGATAATCATATTTCTATTGTTTATTTATATTAATTGTATATTAATTAGGGTCACATTGAATATCAATTTTATAAAGTTATAATTTATGATTTTGAATTATATTAATAAAAAAAATATGTACCTATTTAAGACAAAATACGAAAAATTAAATTGAATTTATTATATTAGATTTAGATTAATTTATTCATATTAAAGTTTTTCTATAACTTATTTTAAATTTTAATTTATTGTACTATATTTAGAAATATCAAATTCATATAATATGTATTAAAAAAACTAGAATAATTATTTTCCATGTCTATAATTTTCTTATATATATTACACAATTCCATTACCAAAAATTCATAATTTTTACTATATATTTATTTATACTTTTCCGTTTCCCCTTTCATAAAACGGTATTAACTCGAAATAGGTACTATTGTATATATATATATATTAATTTTTAAACAAAGACTAATGGAGTTTTATTAAAAAAAAAGATGAAATTTACATATTTTTGTATGATATTTTGATATTGATTTTAAAATTTTAACGTTAGTTTCCGGTATGTAAAGCATAATATAAATGTAGTTGTAGAAATTATTAAAAATAATTTTAAATATTTATAATATTTGTACTTTGATCTACTTAAAAAATTTAATAAAATTATGTATTTTTTGATATTTATTTTTTAATATAATTAAAAGTATATTACTTCACAATCAACAATTTCACAATTTGAATCATAATTATATTAAACTGTATTTAATTTAAATTGTTTTCTTTTGGTTATGTAAAAATTGAGGGAATAAAATGAATACATTGAAAAAAAAATTATATGATATTAAAATTTCCAATCGATTAATATAAAAATATACCTATTACAATTTTTTTAAACAATATATAATCAAAATTTTCTTAACTTACAGTTTTTTTTAATATTTTTCTACAAATTCAATATATATAAAACAGAATAATTAAATATCTTTTTTATATATATTAATGAAGCGTAAAAAAAACACAATATTATTACAATAAATAAAAATTTATCACCAAAATTTAATTATAAATATAAAATTTACGATATTTTTTAATAGAATCAATTAATTAATGTTAACTAAATGAATGTCAAGGTGCTACTAAAATAAAAGCTTCTTAATATAAATATTTTTTGTTTTGAAACTGAAAGCTTTAAAAAATGTTTATTTTTATTTTGAATTTAATTTTTTATTATTATATATATTTATATTTATTAGTATAATACAGTAAACCTTTAAGTATATAAAATAATCTTTGAAATTTATGTAAATAAACTACATACATATATACATATATATATATATATATAAAATAAATAAAGCCTAATATAAAAATATTTTTGTTTTAATGTAATATTTTCTTTTGTTATATACAACATTAATTTTTTATTTTTATACATATATTTTATATTAGAAAATTAATTAATTGTCCAAAAATTATTATAATTACAAATCATGTCTAAACATTTGACACAATTTTAATTTATATGCTTATTTTGAAAAATGAATGATTTTAATAAAAAAAATATGTACATTATGTATTTCATTTTCTTTGTTTATTTTTTTTTTTAAATGAGCTTCTATTGGCGTAGTTGAACCTGTAAATATAGAAAACTCATATGTTTATTTAAGCGTAATTTATAACACACGTAAGAAATATAAAAAAGTTAAGAATATTAAGAAACCTAAAATTTATATGGTACAATACAAACTACAAAATAGGAATGGAATAGTTATAAGTTGCGTAAAAATGTTACGAATTCCGTAAGAATGTTTAAGGTTAAAATAAACTTAAACTGTTTTTAAATTTTATTTGTTTAATTTTTTTCTAATTCAAGTGTCATTGGTTTTTTTGTTAGCTAGTACCAACGAATTAGAAAATATTACATATATACATATAATGTAATATGGAAGGAGCATAAATGTTCCATCTCTTTTTAACTCATAGTAAATTTCATATATCAAAAAAAATTTTATGAAGCCGTGAAAAAATTACTTCATTTTCTACTGCTCACCAACCTGTCAAATCAAATCGTCTACCGAATTCTTAAAAACCTCATATGCCATTTTCACATTTATTGACTATTGAATCAGGTACTTGAATATATGGATAGGAGCATAATTAAATATGATAAAAAGTTTTTACTAATCGTAAAAATTAAAATTAAATTACTGTGTGAACTTTTTTTTAGATAATTAGATAAATTTTAGTCGAAACTGAGTTGATGTCGTATGGATCTTTTCAAAACTCATCCGACGAAATTTCTTGTCAAAATATCAGCTGATAATTTTTATAGCAGGGTCGGTTCTTTTTTATTTAGTCTATTAATTTTTATAAAGACAAATATGAATAATTAAATAAAATTTTAAAATACTGTAATTATTTCAATATTTCCTATTGTTCATGCTTCATAAATATGATTACATCGGCAGACAATTAAGGACATCTGCAGTCTGTGTTTGCAAGACATAATTATTTCATATTTTTCTATGTAAATATATTTAGGTAAATTAAATTTTACTACTTTGTTACGAAGAATATTAGTAGTTCTTTTTCTCGCTTAACTCTTTTTATTAACATTTAATTTCAATTTTGTTTTTATTTTATGTTGCTGGAGGTAAAAGACATATTTGATGCATCTTTAGTTATTTTGTTATAATTTAAATATCAAGAAGGAAAACGCATTTTAATATTTTTCTACAAATAATATTCAGTATTTTTTACTTTACTTTTTTCAAACATTTTTACATAGTATATATAAAAAATTCCATAGGCCCGGATTAAAATAAAAACCTAGTCGCTTATTAATAATTTTTAAATTTTGACAGGTTGGTTAGCAAAAAAGCGAGACGACTATACCCGACGTGGCTTCAATTTTTTATCTTTATGCTCCTTCCATATATTCTATATCGTTGGCAGACGATCCATATATTCTAGATCGTTGGCCTTTTTGACAGATAAAATTAATTTTAGCCATATAAATTTAATAAAATTTAAGCTAAGTATCGAGATCGTTGTGAAGTGAAATTTTTATACAAATTATAATATTCAATTTTAATTAAAACTTTATAAAATAAACAGAAACTACGAATTTCTAAATTTTTTCATAATAAACTCGATACCACTAGAGTGAAATTAGAAGCTGAATTTTCACAATCTTAAATTTGTTTGGCCTGTAGCTTCATTTGTCTTTGATATATAATTAAAAATAATTTGGTTATAAAATAATATTGATTTAAAATTAATTAAAAGATCCATTTTTAATTAATTTTTATTCACAAAATCAACATAAAATTCTGTAATTTTACAAATAATTTTGTTTCTGTTCTTAATAAAACCTTTCAAACATTTCTTAACTTTCTTTATATATTGCCTGTCTTGCGTGAGTTATAAATTAGGCTTTAGTTATTTCCAATTTAATTTTATCATTTTTTGTACGAGTAAAATATATGTATCTAAGTTATTAGATCACCTTTAAAATGTTAATAAAAATACGTATGTAATAACAACAATTGTGGACAATTAATGTTTGCATTATTATTTTTTTAACAATATTTTGTATTTTAACAATTTATTATACATTCATTCAGAGCTTTTTGGGGTTTGTTTATTTCATTTGTATATTATATAAAGAAAAAATATAAACAAAAAACTTCTAAAAAAAGGCAGGACAATGACGTATGTACATATCTTCTCTGTTTTTTTTTTATTTATTATGTTCTGTTTAATAATTATATATTTTTTACCATAAATTAAATTTAAAAAAAAAATTATTGCGTTCTGATGTTTTTTTTAAATATAATAATACAAATAAATAAAACAACATTAATCTTAATAATGTTGGATATAATTAATATATGTATTTAAACATTTTGATATAAAAATATATATTACGTACAATATAACTTGTTTTTTGGACTTTTTTTTATTGTTTATTTGTAAAAATTGAATTTTGTGGAATCTTTTAAAATATCCAAAATATGGAATGTTCACGTCCATTATCAATATTTATATTAATTTATTCCCTTTGATGTTAATGTTTGTCTACTATTGATAACATGGTGAACTTATACTTTTATTATAGCTTCCTCATTTATAAATATAAATTGAATATTTTGCTACTTATCTATAATAATATATAGAATGAATATTTGCGAGAAATTTCGATAATTTGTGTTTTCTATCCGTTTTGCATTAAAGTGAGTAACATAATAATGTCCAATACCAATGTTAGCTTTGTTATTTTTCAAAAAATTGGCCGTTTCTATTATTTCTAATGATATTTGTATGGAGGTTAGGTAAAAATGAAACTATATTTATTTAAAGTGGTGGCTTTTAAATTATTATAGAGACTAATCAATATGCAAGTGATATGATCAAAATTTCCCCCATATTGGAGAAAACTACTCCTAGGTGAAGCTAAATTTTAATAGCATTACATATTCAATGTGTAAGCGCTGTCCATTGAAATAAAAGGCAAATATTTGGAAAAGCCATACAATTTAATTAGGGGAGAGAATTTGAAATTTGAAATTATCATGAAATCAAGAATGTTTGAGATATGATTTTGTAACTTGGGGCATCGATTAGAATATGTTGGGATTTTTCTGTTTATATTGGGTCTTTTGGATTATATTATATGAGGTTAGGGGAAGCCGATTCAAAAAATAAAATTGGTAATAACATCGAAAATATATTTAAGTATATTTAGGTATTTTTATATTGGGTTTGGGTAGCATAGGTTTTAAATTTTACCCCTTCGCTTATTAAATAATTGTTCACTAAATTGGCAATCCAGTGAACTCACCCGTTACCACAGGATTGATAATTTTTATTTATGTTGTTTTGTTTTGTAATGAATTTAATAATAAAATGTAGTTTTGCTTTAAAGATAATATTATAAAAGATAAAAGAATAACGATTTTTTTTTTAATTTTAGAAGCGATTGTTTAAAATACGGAACACAAAATTAAAAATATACCAACAGTTCACTGGCATAATATACTGATATTCTAAATTTTATATAAAAACTAATTTTTAAACTTCTGATTTTATATTTACAAAGCAGAAAACAGTCAAAGTTTGAGATTCTGTTTGAAAAAGAAACAGAACAAGATTATATAATTAAGTAATTAATTGTTGACTCAAATATGGATCGTTATCCTATAACTTTATACCTATGTATAATAACTACATTAACAAAAAGAAGTATTATATGTATTATGTAATGTATGCCATAATATAAAGCTTGTATGCAGAAATATTTAGGGGAAATAATGAATTAGATACACTAAAAAAGGTTGTTTTTTTGTAATGAGAGTGACAGTTAATTTATGTCATGCGTAAAAATAATAATTCTCAGCAAATAAGTTATAACATTGTAGATAGTTTTTACAAATAATTATTTTTCTATATTACAAATACGATTTTAAATATCCTCAATAAATAATCTGCTTATTATTCCAAAAAAGACCCATAGAAGCAACACCTTTTTGATTCCTGGATTTGTTGAGTCAGAGTATTATCAAATGCTTGAAATTCCTTTTACCTCTTCAGTTTGTATTATGTAAAACTTGGCCCCCTCACTTTTTTGATTGATTATCATGTTTTGAGGTCCTGAAAGCTTTCTGATCATTTATAGAATGCTGGGTGTTTATGTGAATGTATGTTTGTTTCTGAACACGATTTCGTCTAAACGAAAGAATGTAGTCTCTCCACACTTTAAATTTAAGACCGTATACCTAATTGCCCTAGCTGAAAATTTAAATAAATAATGAATTCAATCACCCAAAGGAAGGATGGTTTACTTAAAGCAGCTGATAACAAATTGACCTATTTTATTCTGAAAATGCAATCAAGAATAATTAAAACTAATTTCAATTTATGAGCCATTTATTATATACAAGCGTAATGCATTACTAGCATATCAACTTTTGAACAATTTCGCGTTATTGTTTCCATTGAATTGTAATCTTAATAATGTTGGTGTGTGGAGTGATTTATAGGCGTAAAGTACTTAATGTTGTTTGCTTATGAATCACTTTACGCTTATAAATCACTCTACACACCAATATTAATAAGATTACAATTCAATAGAAACAATACCGCGAAATTGTCCATAAGTGGCTAGTTCTGTGTTCTGTATTAAAGTGACCAAATAATGTACAAGATAGAAATATTAATATTGTACACTGTAATATTGCACTAGCAAAAGTTGAACAAAAACTGCAATTGAATCATATTTGTATCTTTTGTATTCGATTAAATAAAGCACCTTTTAATATATTTAACAATTATTTGTCGAAAAAACTTTGTGCATGTTTAACATTCTATTATTTTATATTTCATTTTGGCATTGAATAAAAAATGTTTTATTTTTATATTATTTTTGTTGGTATATTTTGTAGTCAAATTTAATTTTATGCTGATGACATGATATTACCACACAATGACAAATAAATATTGGCAAGTAATTTCTGAATAAACAAATTAGCATATATACTGTCATTTAAAATTTGATAAAATATTTTAATATTTTAGTTATATAATAAAAATATTGTCAAAAAGAAAATGTTTGTTTTTCAGTTTTTTATTTATTTTATTAAAAATAAAATTACACCTACAGTTTGTCCAAACATTTTAAAATATATTTTTCTTTATATTTAATTTCTTTTTAATTTAGTTGAAGGTTAAAAGAGTAAAATACATAACAGAACAGATTCAATGAAGTAACATATAAATTCTTTGTAATTTTAAAATTAACAATTCTGTGGAAAATTGCCAAAACATAATAAGTGCAGTTTTTGATATAACAACAAAAATATACAACGTTTATTTTCAAAATCATTATTTGTAGGAAATATTACCAAAAACATAAAAAATTATATTCTAATTCCAATACTTAGCTATTTTACAAATGCTTTTATTATGAAAAATATCCTTCAACATTTTTAAATTAGCTTTAAAAAGCTGCACTTATCATGTTTTGTCAATTTTCCACAGAATTAACATAAACTTTTCTTAAAGCAAAAATCTAAAATTCATTAATAATAAAATTGATATTTATAAGTTTAAGACCAGTACGGAAATCGAGTGAAATGAAATTTTCATACAAAATTTACATCGTGAAATCAGAAATGAAAATTTACGCTTATGATTTTGCTCTGCTGGTACGCAGTTCAAGTGAAAAAGTTGTGAAAAAAACCTACTTTTTTTACAAACCAGATAGCGTGCAAAAGTCTCCAATTATTTTTCAAGTGAAATAATGTTTTGAACATTATTTCACGATGAAATTGTGACATTTACGTTTTTTTTTAAATCAATTTAAATTTGATTTTTAAATTTGCTAGAATTTGATTTTAAGTCAAATTTAAATTTAAAAAAAATTATAAACAAACATTTGAATTGTCAAAATATTAAAATGTCAAATTAACCTGTCTATTTTTCACAACTTTTTCACGACTATTTCACTGGAGACTTTGGAGAGCTTTGGAGATCGCGTTAATATTTCATTTCACTCGACTTCCGTACTCGCCTTTAACAGAAATTTCAAATATCACCATTAATTATTAAAGACCAGTACGCTAGTCAAATGAAATGAAATTTTCATACAAATTTAACATCGTGAAATCAAAAATGAAAAATTTTACTTCTGATTTCGCTGAAGTGGTACGCAGTTCAAGTGGTTGGTTCGTAAAAAAACCTACTTTTTTTACAAACCAACAGATAGCGCGAAAAAGTCTCCAATTATTTTCCAAGTGAAATAATGTTTTGAACATTATTTCACGATGAAATTGTGACATTTATGTTTTTTTTTTTTCAATAATTTAAATTTGATTTCTAAATTTGCTGGAACAGGAATTTTAATTTAAAAAGAAAATGGAAACCGATTATTTTGAAAAGGAAATAAATTAAAATTTTATTAAAAATATAAATTTAAAAAAAAATTATATATTAAATACACAAATAAAATTAATCTAGTACAATAGCCAATTTTTCTTTTGGTTAAATTTAGTCATTTGGTCCGAAACTTTATTTTTGGTTGTAGTGATGGTTCCAACAGCTCCAAGAGTATTCCTCAATTTCTATTAGAGCTGGACAAAGTCGGTACTTTCAAGTACCGAAATCGGTATCGGTACTTTTCTCAAAGGAACGTCGTTATTTCGTTACTCATTTCGTTACTTTTTTTAGTATTGAAAAAAATCTAAATTACGTATGGTATATACATATATATAAGAACAAATATTTTTCTTCTAAAAAATAAATAAATATGAATATGGAGTTGTAATTGAAAACCTAATTTGCAGCATAAAACTTTTTTTTTGAAAAAGATCTAAAAATAAAATAAACTAAAATTCAAATTTTATTTTGTACTATTATTATCACTTTTTATATTTATTTTCGTATATTTTTTAACATAACATACAATATATACATATATCGACGGTCTAGATGTGAAACCTCGTAAGTAGATATATGTATAATATATTGATACTTATGAGGTTTCACATCTAGACTCATACACATTAGGAGCATCAATGTTTTCGGATTCCAGATTCAAACAAAAAGGTTTTAATTTCCCAGAATGTTTAAAATATATTAAAGTCTGATATAATGTATGAGCCGTTTATTTTGAAAGTGGTTAAGTCAATTTTAAAAAAAAAATTATTAATGGTAACAATAATCTGAATTTAAAAAATTTTTTAGTCTAGTATCCCCAAAATCGCAATGATTTTTATGATACTAGACTAAAAAAATATATAAATAAAAAGAATTATACGAATTCAGATTAAATTCCCTTATTCTTTTCCAAATTGTAAATTCCGGTACAAAAATTTCAATATGTGACAATGACATTTTAAAGTAACGAAATGTAACGAGATACAAAAATATGTAACGAGTACTTTTAAAAAAGTTGAGTACCGATCGGTACTTTCGTTACTCGTTACTTTTTGCCCAGCTCTAATTTCTATTTCTTCATCACTGCTAGAACTCGAATTCATTATGTTTTTATCTGCTAATTAATATATATTCACTATAATATTTTTATTCAATTTTGGTTTCTTTCTGATACTTAGTATTCAACAATTAATTTTCACTACAAAAATATTACAATATTTTTATAAACATAAACAAACATTTTAATTGTCAAAATATTAAAATTTTAAATTAACCTGTCTATTTTTCACAACTTTTTCACGACTATTTCACTGGACACTTTGGAGAGCTTTGGAGATCGCGTTAAAATTTCACTTCACTCGACTTCCGTACTCGCCTTTAACAGAAATTTCAAATATCACCATTAACTATTAAAGACCAGTACGCTAGTCCAGCGTTTCTCAAAGTGTGCTCCGCGGAGCCCTGGGGTTCCGTAAACCAACTCAAAGGGCTCCGAGAATATTATAATCAAATTTGAAAAGAAACAATATAAATTTAAATCCGCTAATAATTAATGTATGAAATTAATTTGTTGCTTTAAAACATCACTGATCACAACTGTTTCTGGAAAAAAATTCTCATACTATGACATATTTTTACAATATATATTCACATAGCGCATTTTTTTTTCTTCTTTTTACAGCGTGTAGAAAGAAAGAGTGAACTGAATCATACTATGAAATTTATATGCGTGCGATCGTGAAATTTATATAAAATTCTAATAATTTATTAATAAATAAGTTTTGTTGAAGTACAAATAATTTTTTTTTTCTTTTTATTTATGAATTTGTAAATACAATGTATAAAAAAATAACTACTTTTTGGTGTTATGCATCATCGATTGGCACATACACACAATTAGTCATTACTGAACCACTGGGGTTCCGTGTAAATTATTATGCATTTGAAGGGCTCCACAGCTCAAAAAGTTTGAGAACCGCTGCGCTAGTCAAATAAAATGAAATTTTCATACAAATTTAACATCGTGAAATGAAAAATGAAAAATTTTACTTCTGATTTCGCTGAAGTGGTACGCAGTTCAAGTGGTTGGTTTGTAAAAAAACCTACTTTTTTACAAAAACCTACTTTTTTTACAAACCAACAGATAGAGCGCAAAAGTCTCCAATTATTTTCCAAGTGAAATAATGTTTTGAACATTATTTCACGATGAAATTGTGACATTTATGTTTTTTTTTTCAATAATTTAAATTTGATTTCTAAATTTGCTAGAACAGGTATTTTAATTTAAAAAGTAAATTTTGAAA
This sequence comes from Rhamphomyia laevipes, assembly GCA_963920725.1. Classification (NCBI taxonomy): domain Eukaryota; kingdom Metazoa; phylum Arthropoda; class Insecta; order Diptera; family Empididae; genus Rhamphomyia; species Rhamphomyia laevipes. The sequence continues at coordinate 29,516,376 of OY987255.1, forward strand.
AGTAAATAAATTAAAATTTTATTAAAAATATAAATTTAAAAAAAAATTATATGTTAAATACACAAATAAAATTAATTTAGTTCAATAGCCTATTTTTCTTTTGGTTAAATTTAGTCATTTGGTCCGAAACTTTATTTTTGGTTGTAGTGATGGTTCCAACAGCTCCAAGAGTATTCCTCAATTTCTATTTCTTCATCACTGTTAGAACTCGAATTCATTGTTATGTTTTTATTTCACTATCTGCCTATACATAGCTGGTTGAAAATAATCAACCTGGAAAAAATCTAGTACAAAAAGTTGAAAAAATTTATTACAAAAGTTCATAAATGAAGCTTCAGTTATGAGAGCATGGTAGTGTGCGTGTGTGTTTTATTTGTTACATGAGATGTCAAATAAAAAGTACGGCGAAATTATTTTGACAGTTTGTAAACAAAAATAACAAATTATTTTAATTTATTAATATTCCGGAGTTGTGTTGTCTTTTGTGTAAGAATAATATTAATTAAAAAAGATAAATAGTAAATTTAAATCAATAAATAAGTATATATAATAATATACATTAAAAGATAAATAGTTGCTGTAGTTCTGTAGTTTCGTTATAATATTTTAAAGGTAAAATTTACAAAATATTTACTTAGGTACGATCGTTTTCATAAATTATATTTTTACAGATATAAAAATGAATACCAATTTCATTGAACAGTCGTGGAAATATATTGGAAGAAGATTTGCGTCACCTTAATATCATAGCAGAGGTAGAGACTTTACTTTCAGATCTTCTAGGAAATAGAAACTCATTCGATGAACAAAATAATAATGATGTTGACTTTTCTCAAGCAATTATTGAACGAGGGATGAAAATAGTGAATGCTTATTATCAAAAATATAAAGATAATATTCCTGTTGATATGGAAGCATTTGAAGAGGATCAGGAGGTGCAGTTAACAGACACGATTAAAAAAGCTGATAGTTGTATTCAAAGAATCCATGAAAGTGAGAACATATTCCAAGGTAGAAGATGACAAGTTTACCCTAAGAATTTGCACAGAAACTTGAAGGGGTTTTACGCCACTGTAGTTGCAGAATTAAAAAAATATCGTGAGTTAAAAATTGTAATGTGATTTAGTTTGAAGATTTATTTACTTTATGTAATTTGTGTTTTCAGCTGAAAAATTTCAGGAATATACAAGAATGTCAATAAAACAATTTGATATTTTGGTTGAATGCACGTTAAATAAAATTCAGAAGTGTGATAAATTTCGAGAAGTCATAATACATACCAGAAATAAGAATTCTCATCACATTAAAATATTTGGCCACAGGCCTTCATTATAACTTTATTGCTGCTGAGTTTTTTGTTGGTCATTCATAGTTCAGCAAATAATTCCTGAGACATGCGATGCGATTTGGGATGTACTGCATCCATTATATTTGCACTGGCCTCTGAATTTAAATGAGACTGCTAAAGATTTCTATGAAATTCACAGGCTTCCACATTGCTGTGGTGCTGTCGATGGGAAGCATATTAAAATTCAGAAACCACCAAATAGTGCTAGCCTTTACTACAACTATAAAGGTTATCATAGCATAGTTTTAATGGCTTGCTGTGACGCAGAAGCATATTTTACATATGTGGACATAGGTGCATACGGATCGCATTCTGATGGAAATATTTGATAATACACTACGCTGGGAACTGCCATCAGGAACAATTCGGTTGATTGGCCACAAGAAAAATGTTTGCCTAACTCAAACATCAGCTTTAATTATTTTTTAATTGGAGATGAAGCATTTCCACTTTCAAAACATTTTTTTCGTCCTTATTCTAGCAGAAACTTAAGCGATGAAAAACAATATTTTGTACAAAGATTATCATCGGCAAGAAATGTTATCGAAAGAGCATTTGGAATATTAATAAATATGTTTATGGTCTTCCGAACTGATATTATTGCATCACCAGAAAATGTTGAAAAAATTATAAAAGCTACTGTTACTCTATGCAATTATATTCGAAAAACATCTGATGAAAATACTGCTGCAATACAAACTGTGTTTTCATCAGAACAATTTCATAATCTTGGTAGGGCTAGAGGTCGACCGGAAACTGAAGGAATAGTAGCGCGGAATATTTATACCGATTATTTATTTCAAAATGGTCGAATATAAGTAAACTGTATAAGTAAATTGTACAGAAATTGGAAACAAAATTTAAGTTAATTGTAAATTAAACTAAAATCTGAGTTAAATTCAGTTTTAATGCAGTTTTTATTAACGAATTAAAAAAAATAATAATATAAAATTGTAATACTTATAATAAATTTTAATACTCATAATTTTTTTGTTTAAAAGTATATTATTTTAAAATTATAAATTACTTTAAGAAGAAAAATTAAACAAATTTCGTTTTTCTATTTATTTTTCCAAAAATTAATTATAGCGTTTGTTATTGCATTATGCCATTCAAAACTTTCTGCATCATTAGTGCAATCATCAAAATTTGAACTAACAAAATTTATTGCACTAGTTTCTAATTCTTTTTTTATTGATTTAGATGATTGCTCTTTTCTTTCTTTACTTTTGCTGGCATTATTGTTTGTTGAGTACGTTTGAATGGGTAACGGAATAGTCTCTTGCTCTTTTGTTTCTTTAATTTTGCTGGCATTATTGTTACTTGAGCACGTTTGAATGGGTACCGGAATAGTCTCCATCTCAACATCCATATCAATATTCTCAACTCCAATTTCCTCTATAATTTCATCAAACAGCTCATCCGAATTGAGTGTGCTCAATGGTGTCAGTGTTATACCTTGAGTATATTCCAAATTTATGTCATCATCTATGAATGAAGTGGTATGAATTTGCTTAATTGGCACTGTAGTACTGTGTTTTTTTTGTATTGTCTTTGACAATTTATTTAAGCTGGAACTTATAATAGGCCTATTCACTTTATAATACTTGATTATTAAGTTATAAAAAACTTAATTTCCCTCCCATACATATATTTTCCCATACTTAATTTTTCAAAATTACGTTATTTCATAAAATTACATTCAAATAAGGTTTACAATCCCTCAAAATGTCATTTTATATCAATAATATCAATTTTTTTAATGTTTTGCCTGACCCTTTCTTTTTTATATTTCAAAAAATTTCTATGATATAAAAAAAATATCAAATGAAATCAAGTTACAAATTTAGTTACAGTGAATGTGAACACCAATTTTAAATTACGTTTCTGATTTCAAACTTAATTTTGTGATAATTTGAATGGGCTATTACAAAAAAAATTTATAACTGACAAAATAATGTTGAACTAAATTTCAAAGTAAAATATATTTTGTTTTTCTTTGTTACTAAGTATTGACCTACATACAACAGATATAATTCAAAATATTTCATATACATTAATACATTACTAGACCTAGAGTCTCTTGTGTATTGTATACTAACCTTTATAGATAATTTATTAATTTACCTATGTACATATTGAGCACTTTAAAGATTGATTGATTTTTTAAAAAAAGTTTTAAACTCATATGAACATACAATTCAACAAATTACGAGTAGTTATGGAATAACTATAAAGTCTGGTGATGGGTTGGATCGTTGGATGATCGAAAAAAAAAGTTCATGTAAAAATCCGTAATTACTTTTCATAATTTCAACGCTCTATCTATATCATACAGTAAATTTCACCTAATTTCAATGATATTGCATACACAGTTTTATTTAGTTATCTAGTCGATACTCCAGAAATTTGTAGGTGGTAGGTTTAGTACGTTCATGGGAAACTAACATATGAGCAACTTAGTTTCCGAAGAATATTTGCTTTATGTTCTACAGCATGTAATTATTATCCGATTTCAATGAAATTTGGTACACAGGTTGAGTTCGTGATTATGCATAGGTTGACTAGACACTAGAGGTTAGTAGCTGTAGGGAGTCCATGTTAAATTTTCGATTTTTTTTTAAATTTTTTTTTTCATATGTTCTACAATCTACAACATATAGTAATTGTTAACCGATTTCAATGATATTTTATATACAGGCTAATTTTGTGATCTAGTTGGCTCTCCTGAAATTTGGAGGGTTCCTAGAAAACAGTTTTAGTTTCCGATTTTTATATAATTACGTGTTTTATAGCATGTAATTATTATCTGATTTGAATGAAATTTGGTACAAAGGTAGACCTTCTGATTATGTATGTGTTGGCCATGATAGAAGTTAATACCTTCAATGGGTACAAAAATTTCCGATTAAAATTTCATATGCTCTAGAGCATATGGTATTTATTATCTGATTTCAATGAAATTTGACACACATAGTAGCTTCTTTATGTACTTACTGTCTGCAAAGTTTAAAGTCGGTACTGCAGTGGTCCATGTTAAAATTTCCAATTATATTTCATAAATTCAATACTCTACATTATACAGTAATTGGCACCCAATTACAATTATATTTCAAACACAGGTTGACATTGTTACTTACTTATGGCTCGAAAATTTGTATCAGGTAGCTTTATTGTGTTCATGGGAAACTAATATATGAGCAACTTAGTTTCCAAAGAATATTTCATATGTTCTACACCATATAGTAATTATTATCCGTTTTCAATGTAATTTGGTACACATGTTGCGTTTGTAATTACGCATGTGTAGACTAATGTAGAAGTTAGCAGCCTGAGGGAGTCCATGCTAAAATTTCCGATTAATATTTTATATGTTCTAGAACATATGGTATATATTATTCAATTTCAATGAAATTTTGTACACAGGTTGGATTCGTGATTACGCATGTGTAGACTAAGGTAGAAGTTAGTAGCCTGAGGGGGCCATCCTAAAATTTCCGATTAATATTTCGTATGTTCTAGATCACCGGGTAAATATTATCCAATTTCAATGAAATTTTGTACACAGGTTGGATTTGTGATTACAGGTTGGATTTGTGATTGTGTCTAACTTGGCATGTACTGACCAAGTTAGAGGTAAGGAATTTAGGGGGTCCATGCTTAAATTTCTGATTAATACTTCATATGTTCTACATCATATGGTAAATATTATCCGATTTCAATGAAATTTTGTGGATAGGTTGGATTCGTGATTATGCATATTTATACTTATTAAAGTTATTTTAATTATATAATTTATTATTTTCGTTATAATTAAATAAATACATATAATGCCTTATTAATTTTTAAATCAATAAATAATAAAGATGAGGTAATTGTAATTACAAAAAACTTTTGGATATAAATTGCTGTTAAACATAACTACGAGTTTTCTGCTCCCCCTAGTTAGCAGCTTTTTTAAATTTGCTGGTGAAACTTTAATATTTGTTTGCATATTATTTTCTTCGTTTTTAAAAATAAAATTAAAATACAAATTTAAATTAATAATTATTATATATTATTCTAAATATAATACAATTTTCTATCGAAATAATAATGAGCTAAGAATAATTGAAAAAGTATAAATAATGTTTGAATACATAATAATTTATTGTACTGGGAATTTCGGAATAGAACATATTCGTAGATCGTAAGTATATTACACTTTTTAAATATTTGCGTACATGAAATTTCACTTTGAGGATATAAATTTTACTAAGTATATTTTGAAATACAATTTTCTGATTTCAAAAATTTAACATTTTGTTCTTAATTACTCGGAGATATAAATTTTCTAGTAATTAATTAATAATCGATTTTATTTATGTTACATAATTAGTGTATACAAAAAATTGAGTGCATTTATATAGCAGATTAAAGAGAGTGAGGCATAAAAAACACCATGCGCATAATAAATAGGAAAATTTCGTTACAAATTTTAAGGCATTATATGTATTTATTACTTATACATATAATTGAATATTTTGAATTATTTTTGAATCCATTGAAAACTTTAAAAAAAATAAAAAAAATTTATACATTATACAAATTTGAAATTAGATTGATGGGCATTTTTTTTGTAATATACTATATAGCTTTATACATTTATTAAGAATTTATAAAGTAATTTATAAAGATTAACTATATAATTTTAGCTTTCTAATGATGTGAATTTGATGTTTCTAGCCCTTCCCATCTAGATCCGAGGAAAAATCTATCCAATAATAAACATAACAAAGTACAACCTTGGCATTTTGTTGTATTAGTACAAAAATAAACTTAATAAAGTTAATACTCAGGAGGGGACAAGAATTACGAATTAAAATGCTAATATTTATAATAATAACCAATAATCAATCCATTGCATCTACTTTCTACACTCAATAATGTAATAAAGTTCAATTCTTCAAACTGGAGGGATTTTAGAGCAGCTGATTCATCTTTGTTTCGATTTGTTTTTTTT